>OZ038317.1:18649559-18798028 GCA_964035775.1 Osedax frankpressi
TATAATATAGTAGAACATATTATTCTTGAATATGTATCAGAACAAATACAATGAAAGTACCAATGTAAAATTTTTAAATAATCAGAGCTCAATTCGATTTTGCCGACTTTAGTCCTGATTTTATTAACAATATACGAGAGGTTTAATATTCTATAGGCACCTATAGGTTATAGTAAGTAGGTGTATTACTCTAGGTTGTAGTAAGTATGTTTATTGCTGTTTTCATATAGATAAGCTATATAGTTAAGGTATATAGTTCTAAAGTATTTAACAATGCGTTTGTCAACCAGTAGTCAATTAGTATTCTTTGTATCAAACGGTCTAGCAATGAAGCTAAATATATTGATAGACCGTTATTGTTTTAGAGTGAACGCATTTGTTGTTATTATAATGTACGCATCCATAACATTATCCGAATTAACAGATGAACACAATAATCATTAATTATCGGTTAATGAAACCAAATGGTGCCGTTAATATCATTATTGACAACGATGAATGACATAATGGCAACGGTATATATGTAGGTCAAATATATAAGTAGATACGGTATACATGTAGATCAAGGTGGTAACTAATGACAACACATAAGTATATTCCAATGAGAGCCATGCTTCGAAGTCAAACATATATCAAATACCATAATGAGGACAATTTATATTATATAATATAAATCAATTATATAATTAATCAGTATGTCCCTTGACGTACAATACACACATATATACAAGTAGATCATTAATTTTGCATATCATATCACTCCAATTTACATTATTAATTTTACGAAGCGTAATTATGTCACAAATAATTATCAATGGCAATTGATTTAATTACATATTGTTAAATAATAATATTGATCTTATATTGAATCAAATTAAATATTCCTCAGAATATTTTCTACTCTTATATTATTTTGAAATTGTATATAATTCCAGTCTTTCGAGATGTGCTGTTATGTTTATACCCCACGAAGATTATTTATTATTTACCAATTCACCAACATAATGATTGTTTATATTTAATCATCAAAAAAAATATAGTTTAAGTTTTTAAGTTTTTATTGGTTATAAATATATGTATATTAATATATATTAAATATATGTATATTACAAGTAAGTATTCATAATTTAATGATCATGGCATAATAGAGTTATATATATTATAATATAGTAAATTAAAAATGATTAATGTTTAGCATTCAAAGTGTAAATTTGTTATTTTATTTTTTTATTAAATAATTAATAAATAAATAAATATATATATTAAAAAATATGTACGAATTTTATTTATAATGTTCTAAAAGATCTGACTGCTGATGATGGAAAAATAATTGACCCCAATGCATATTTCTGATAATAGATCATATAACCGTATTATATTGTATTGCGTCAACATAAAAATACATATAGTATAATAAAATATCTTCAACAAAATTGTAAGTTATTTTCACTTTATATAAATATATATAAATATTATCATTATATATAAATATTATATTATTATTTATTATATAATATATAATATATATAGTCCATATACTGATTGATCTTAACATTTGTCTAATGTATTCATTATATAAGAGTTGTAACTGCACGGGTGTAACCAATTACGAATAATATTATATTAAATATAAAAACTATCTATTATTTATGTTATACTATTTATTTTCTATTATTTATTTATTATGTTATTAAACATCCAAATAATATATACAAAATAATCATAATGATAAAAATGTATTTAAATGATTTATTTTCTCCTTCTTTGCTTAATATTTAAATGTTATGTTCACTTTGTCACTTTGTTCTCGGATTTCGTAGTTTCTAATGGATTCGTTTATGTGGACTAGTTGCTATAGTTATAGTGGTAATCATCTGGTGACAACCTATTGCTTTGCATGGCACGTTCCCGGTAATGTGAGGTTAGCTTACGATTGCGGAGTTCTGAGTTAACTTGATATTTCGGAAATAAACTATACATCACGAACAAGATGAGAAATAATGTAATAATCCACATAAATCCTAATGTGAGACTATTGACTGTATGTGGTTTTTAGATATAATTTTTAGTTATAAATGAATATAGATAATATGTTTATATAAAAATATGAGTGAATACGCATTTTTTCCACTATAATTCAATATATACTAAATAAAACTATTATGTACCAATTATAAATACTATAATTCAATATATTATACTTATATCCTATTATAGTAGTTTATTTCCACATACTAGATAGGAAAACGTGTATATTTTAATCGTTTTTGTATAGGAAAATTAAATTAATTTAGTTATAGTTTATATAGACCATTGAAACTAAAATATGCATATAAACTTACCAGGTAGTATATTTTTGGATTGAATTTTCTTAATTTCTAAATTTATAGTTGTATTAAAATAAACTGTATATAATAATTTTATATATATATATATATATATATATTTAACGTGTCATTGTGGCGCATATGCCATAAAGAACTATACATTAAAGGATATCAAGTGATCCTATGCTAGGCGCATGGACAATTTTAATGAAACCCGAAAAGAATTCTAAAAATAAATAAATCAATTAAATAAATATAATTTTTTCTTATTTTGAAATATTACTTACGAGTTACGAGTTAAGCCAATATTTTTTGGAATGCGTGTTAACTCATGTTTTAACTATAGATAGGTTTTCATGCAAACACGTATATTTGACATAATATTGGGTGAAAAAATGCACGTGTTAACTCAAGTTTTTTTAAACGATTGTTTACTGGGATTACAATGAAAATAGAGCTTTAAGATTCGTATCTGTTTATTAATTGCAATTGAATTTGCAGAACTTATATATAACATTAGATATTACATTATGTTTGTGACTAAATAAAAACCTTCCATTTCGATACAGAATCGTGGACAATGATACTTACTATAACAATCATAATAATTATACTCGTTTAACTATGATAATATAATTATATTAGGCTAATATGGTAAAGATGATGGTAATACATATTTTTATATATAATATAGTAAAATTTACATATGATTATATATATTATTCACCTCTACATTTAGACCTGTATAACTTAAATTCACTTTCGTATCGTGTACATTGGTCCTCGTACTTCAAGTAATTGAAGAGGCAATTCGCTGGAAAGATCGCGTAGTCCTCGTTTTTTCCGAAAATCCAAGCGATATCCGCGTAATCGCTGAACAGAACATTAGATGGAATTCGGTAGTTCGCAAATGATTTTCCATTCTTATCGCAAGTCATCGCAATTCTTCTGGCGTTGTCTCGCATATCGAGATTGGTGTCTGACGAGTAGATGAAATCTTCGAAACGTTTCACATTCAAATTGCTGATATGGTTGTCTTTCAGCGATAAATATACCAGCGAGCTTAATGCCATCAGGTTACCATTCATGTATTCTATGTAGTTATTAGATGCGTATATATACTCCAATCTATGATAATTTATAAATATTGTCAAATCTAGTATTCTGATCCAATTATTGGATATGTCCAATACTTTAAGGTTAAGTAGATTGTTTTCATTGTTGGATTTTAATAGTCTTTTAATATGATTTCTAGAAACGTTTAGGTTTTCAAGTTTCAAGTTATTCTCAAAGACATCAAAATTTAGTTCCTTCAAATTATTTACAGATATGTCCAGTATTCGCAATTTGACCAGAGGTGCGAATGTTTTCCATTCTAAGAACTCCAGACCGACCCCGCTTACCTTGATATCGTGTATAAATAAATTGTCTGTATAGCAATTTTGGTCCTGTGTATGTTGGCTGACATCACTGTTTGGACAGAAAGCTTTGGATGTGATTCTGTTATATGTGCCATTACCTAAAATCCGTATTTTTCCATTGTACGACGTGGCTAATTTAATCATAGTTTCGTTCAAGAATTTATTTTGAAGCTACATATTGAATATATAAAATGTGTTAATTTTTTAATTGCGTATAACGAATATGCATTTGAATAAATGCCACTAATGATATTAAATATTTTTTAACTATAGATAAGTTATATTTATTATAATATATATATATCCATTAATACTAACAGTATCACTTAGAGGTATTAGTAGAATAATTAAGAACATCATGTACCGAAATAAATAGTATATATGCATAATAATATTGAGAATAATTTTAAAAACTAGTAAATATTTAACAATAATCACTAAGTTATATAATAATTATTAATAACAATTATATTTATTATTTTATAGAAAATAAATGAAATTATTATTTCATTTTAATTTACAATTTGTATTATTTTAGTTTATTTAATTAATTATGTGATTTATTTAATTAATTTCTCTATTCGTTAAATTATAAGGATACATATTATTTATTGCAAAACTTATACTAAATCTAATTGATATATTGGAAGGTACGGATATATTCGAATATTGTGTTATTTTTCCAACTTATAGAAGAAAAAAGAATGCTATTGGTAAGAGATAGTCAAAATAAAGTTGTTGTCAAAATAAAATAGTTACTACTTTTACTTCTCGCGGGTCTAATTTTAATTATATATATAACGTGTACTATTCGACTAGCAACGTGAGATATATAATAATTATTACGTATACGTAATTGTTGAAGCTTACATAAAAACATAATACTAGTTTAATATTTATTCATACTTACAGTAAATGTAGAGATATTTATAAGATTGTATTAATTATATTCAATCACAATTTACGTTTATTTTTTGTTTTTAATCAATATTATATTATATTATACTACTGATATCTTAGATACTGATATCTTAGTCCCTGATATCTTAGTCACTGATATCTTAGTCACTGATATCTTAGTCACTGATATCTTAGTTACTGATATCTTAGTCACTGATATCTTAGTCACTGATATCTTAGTCACTGATATCTTAGTTACTGATATCTTAGTTACTGATATCTTAGTCACTGATATCTCAGTCACTGATATCTTAGTCACTGATATCTTAGTCACTGATATCTTAGTCACTGATATCTTAGTCACTGATATCTTAGTCACTGATATCTTAGATACTGATATCTTAGTTAGTGATATCTTAGTCACTGATATCTTAGTCACTGATATCTTAGTCACTGATATCTTAGTCACTGATATCTTAGTCACTGATATCTTAGTCACTGATATCTTAGTCACTGATATCTTAGTCACTGATATCTTAGTCATTGATATCTTAGTCACTGATATCTTAGTCACTGATATCTTAGATACTGATATCTTAGTTAGTGATATCTTAGTCACTGATATCTTAGTCACTGATATCTTAGTCACTGATAACTTAATCACTGACACATTAGTCACTGATATCTTAGTCACTGATATCTTAGTCATTGATATCTTAGTCACTGATATCTTAGTCACTGATATCTTAGTCATTGATATCTTAGTCACTGATATCTTAGTCACTGATATCTTAGATACTGATATCTTAGTTAGTGATATCTTAGTCACTGATATCTTAGTCACTGATATCTTAGTCACTGATATCTTAGTCACTGATATCTTAGTCATTGATATCTTAGTCACTGATATCTTAGTCACTGATATCTTAGTCATTGATATCTTAGTCACTGATATCTTAGTCACTGATATCTTAGTCACTGATATCTTAGATACTGATATCTTAGTTAGTGATATCTTAGTCACTGATATCTTAGTCACTGATATCTTAGTCACTGATATCTTAGTCACTGATATCTTAGTCACTGATGTCTTAGTCACTGATATCTTAATCACTGATATCTTAGTTACTGATATCTTAGTCACTGATATCTTAGTCACTGATATCTTAGTCACTGATATCTTAGTCACTGATATCTTAGTCACTGATATCTTAGTCATTGATATCTTAGTCACTGATATCTTAGTCACTGATATCTTAGATACTGATATCTTAGTCACTGATATCTTTGTCACTGATATCTTAGTCACTGATATCTTAGTCACTGATATCTTAGATACTGATATCTTAGTTAGTGATATCTTAGTTACAGATATCTTAGTCACTGATATCTTAGTCACTGATATCTTAGTTACTGATATCTTAGTCACTGATATCTTAGTCACTTATATCTTAGTCACTGATATCTTAGTCACTGATATCTTAGTCACTGATATCTTAGTCACTGATATCTTAGTCACTGATAACTTAGTCACTGACACATTAGTCACTGATATCTTAGTCACTGATATCTTAGGCATTGATATCTTAGTCACTGATATCTTAGTCACTGATATCTTAGTCATTGATATCTTAGTCACTGATATCTTAGTCACTGATATCTTATATACTGATATCTTAGTTAGTGATATCTTAGTCACTGATATCTTAGTCACTGATATCTTAGTCACTGATATCTTAGTCACTGATAACTCAATCACTGACACATTAGTCACTGATATCTTAGTCACTGATATCTTAGTCATTGATATCTTAGTTACTGATATCTTAGTCACTGATATCTTAGTCACTGATATCTTAGTCACTGATATCTTAGTCACTGATATCTTAGTCACTGATATCTTAGTTAGTAATATCTTAGTCACTGATATCTTAGTCACTGATATCTTAGTCACTGATATCTTAGTCACTGATATCTTAGTCACTGATATCTTAGTCACTGATATCTTAGTCACTGATATCTTAGTCACTGATATCTTAGTCACTGATATCTTAGTCACTGATATCTTAGTCACTGATATCTTAGTCACTGATATCTTAGTCACTGATATCTTAGTCACTGATATCTTAGTCACTGATATCTTAGTCACTGATATCTTAGTCACTGATATCTTAGTCACTGATATCTTAGTCATTTATATCTTAGTCACTGATATCTTAGTCACTGATATCTTAGTCATTGATATCTTAGTCACTGATATCTTAGTCACTAATATCTTAGATACTGATATCTTAGTTAGTGATATCTTAGTCACTGATATCTTAGTCACTGATATCTTAGTCACTGATATCTTAGTCACTGATATCTTAGTCACTGATATCTTAGTCACTGATATCTTAGTCACTGATGTCTTAGTCACTGATATCTTAATCACTGATATCTTAGTTACTGATATCTTAGTCACTGATATCTTAGTCACTGATATCTTAGTCACTGATATCTTAGTCATTGATATCTTAGTCACTGATATCTTAGTTACTGATATCTTAGATACTGATATCTTAGTTAGTGATATCTTAGTCACTGATATCTTAGTCACTGATATCTTAGTCACTGATATCTTAGTCACTGATATCTTAGTCACTGATATCTTAGTCACTGATATCTTAGTCATTGATATCTTAGTCACTGATATCTTAGTCACTGATATCTTAGTCACTGATATCTTAGTCACTGATATCTTAGTCACTGATATCTTAGTCACTGATATCTTAGTCACTGATATCTTAGTCACTGATATCTTAGTCACTGATATCTTAGTCACTGATATCTTAGTCACTGATATCTTAGTCACTGATATCTTAGTCACTGATATCTTAGTCACTGATATCTTAGTCACTGATATCTTAGTCACTGATATCTTAGTCACTGATATCTTAGATACTGATATCTTAGATACTGATATCTTAGTCACTGATATCTTAGTCACTGATATCTTAGTCACTGATATCTTAGTCACTGATATCTTAGTCACTGATATCTTAGTCACTGATATCTTAGTCACTGATATCTTAGTCACTGATATCTTAGTCACTGATATCTTAGTCACTGATATCTTAGTCACTGATATCTTAGTCACTGATATCTTAGTCACTGATATCTTAGTCACTGATATATTAGTCACTGATATCTTAGTCACTGATATCTTAGTCACTGATATCTTAGTCACCGATATCTTAGTCACTGATATCTTAGTCACTGATATCTTAGTCACTGATATCTTAGTCACTGATATCTTAGTCACTGATATCTTAGTCACTGATATCTTAGTCACTGATATCTTAGTCACTGATATCTTAGATACTGATATCTTAAATACTGATATCTTAGTTACTGATATCTTAGTCACTGATATCTTAGTCACTGATATCTTAGTCACTGATATCTTAGTCACTGATATCTTAGTCACTGATATCTTAGTCACTGATATCTTAGTCACTGATATCTTAGTCACTGATATCTTAGTCACTGATATCTTAGTCACTGATATCTTAGTCACTGATATCTTAGTCACTGATATCTTAGTCACTGATATCTTAGTCACTGATATCTTAGTCACCGATATCTTAGTCACCGATATCTTAGTCACTGATATCTTAGTCACTGATATCTTAGTCACTGATATCTTAGTCACTGATATCTTAGTCACTGATATCTTAGTCACTGATATCTTAGTCACTGATATCTTAGTCACTGATATCTTAGTCACTGATATCTTAGTCACTGATATCTTAGTCACTGATATCTTAGTCACTGATATCTTAGTCACTGATATCTTAGTCACTGATATCTTAGTCACTGATATCTTAGTCACTGATATCTTAGTCACTGATATCTTAGTCACTGATATCTTAGTCACTGATATCTTAGTCACTGATATCTTAGTCACTGATATCTTAGTCACTGATATCTTAGTCACTGATATCTTAGTCACTGATATCTTAGTCACTGATATCTTAGTCACTGATATCTTAGTCACTGATATCTTAGTCACTGATATCTTAGTCACTGATATCTTAGTCACTGATATCTTAGTCACTGATATCTTAGTCACTGATATCTTAGTCACTGATATCTTAGTCACTGATATCTTAGTCACTGATATCTTAGTCACTGATATCTTAGTCACTGATATCTTAGTCACTGATATCTTAGTCACTGATATCTTAGTCACTGATATCTTAGTCACTGATATCTTAGTCACTGATATCTTAGTCACTGATATCTTAGTCACTGATATCTTAGTCACTGATATCTTAGTCACTGATATCTTAGTCACTGATATCTTAGTCACTGATATCTTAGTCACTGATATCTTAGTCACTGATATCTTAGTCACTGATATCTTAGTCACTGATATCTTAGTCACTGATATCTTAGTCACTGATATCTTAGTCACTGATATCTTAGTCACTGATATCTTAGTCACTGATATCTTAGTCACTGATATCTTAGTCACTGATATCTTAGTCACTGATATCTTAGTCACTGATATCTTAGTCACTGATATCTTAGTCACTGATATCTTAGTCACTGATATCTTAAATACTGATATCTTAGTTACTGATATCTTAGTCACTGATATCTTAGTCACTGATATCTTAGTCACTGATATCTTAGTCACTGATATCTTAGTCACTGATATCTTAGTCACTGATATCTTAGTCACTGATATCTTAGTCACTGATATCTTAGTCACTGATATCTTAGTCACTGATATCTTAGTCACTGATATCTTAGTCACTGATATCTTAGTCACTGATATCTTAGTCACTGATATCTTAGTCACCGATATCTTAGTCACCGATATCTTAGTCACTGATATCTTAGTCACTGATATCTTAGTCACTGATATCTTAGTCACTGATATCTTAGTCACTGATATCTTAGTCACTGATATCTTAGTCACTGATATCTTAGTCACTGATATCTTAGTCACTGATATCTTAGTCACTGATATCTTAGTCACTGATATCTTAGTCACTGATATCTTAGTCACTGATATCTTAGTCACTGATATCTTAGTCACTGATATCTTAGTCACTGATATCTTAGTCACTGATATCTTAGTCACTGATATCTTAGTCACTGATATCTTAGTCACTGATATCTTAGTCACTGATATCTTAGTCACTGATATCTTAGTCACTGATATCTTAGTCACTGATATCTTAGTCACTGATATCTTAGTCACTGATATCTTAGTCACTGATATCTTAGTCACTGATATCTTAGTCACTGATATCTTAGTCACTGATATCTTAGTCACTGATATCTTAGTCACTGATATCTTAGTCACTGATATCTTAGTCACTGATATCTTAGTCACTGATATCTTAGTCACTGATATCTTAGTCACTGATATCTTAGTCACTGATATCTTAGTCACTGATATCTTAGTCACTGATATCTTAGTCACTGATATCTTAGTCACTGATATCTTAGTCACTGATATCTTAGTCACTGATATCTTAGTCACTGATATCTTAGTCACTGATATCTTAGTCACTGATATCTTAGTCACTGATATCTTAGTCACTGATATCTTAGTCACTGATATCTTAGTCACTGATATCTTAGTCACTGATATCTTAGTCACTGATATCTTAGTCACTGATATCTTAGTCACTGATATCTTAGTCACTGATATCTTAGTCACTGATATCTTAGTCACTGATATCTTAGTCACTGATATCTTAGTCACTGATATCTTAGTCACTGATATCTTAGTCACTGATATCTTAGTCACTGATATCTTAGTCACTGATATCTTAGTCACTGATATCTTAGTCACTGATATCTTAGTCACTGATATCTTAGTCACTGATATCTTAGTCACTGATATCTTAGTCACTGATATCTTAGTCACTGATATCTTAGTCACTGATATCTTAGTCACTGATATCTTAGTTACTGATATCTTAGTCACTGATATCTTAGTCACTGATATCTTAGTCATTGATATATTAGTCACTGATATCTTAGTCACTGATATCTTAGTCACTGATATCTTAGTCACTGATATCTTAGTCATTGATATCTTAGCTACTGATATCTTAGTCACTGATATCTTAGTTACTGATATCTTAGTCACTGATATCTTAGTCACTGATATCTTAGTCATTGATATCTTAGTCACTGATAGCTTAGTCACTGATATCTTAGTCACTGATATCTTAGTCACTGATATCTTAGTCACTGATATCTTAGTCACTGATATCTTAGTCACTGATATCTTAGTCACTGATATCTTAGTCACTGATATCTTAGTCACTGATATCTTAGTCACTGATATCTTAGTCACTGATATCTTAGTCACTGATATCTTAGTCACTGATATCTTAGTCACTGATATCTTAGTCACTGATATCTTAGTTACTGATATCTTAGTCACTGATATCTTAGTTACTGATATCTTAGTCACTGAGATAGTAGTCACTGATACCTTAGTCACTGATATCTTAGTCATTAATATCTTAGTCACTGATATCTTAGTCACTGATATCTTAGTCATTGATATCTTAGTCACTGATATCTTAGTCACTGATATCTTAGCTACTGATATCTTAGTCACTGATATCTTAGTCACTGATATCTTAAATACTGATATCTTAGTCACTGATATCTTAAATACTGATATCTTAGTCACTGATATCTTAGTCACTGATATCTTAGTCACTGATATCTTAGTCACTGATATCTTAGTCCCTGATATCTTAGTCATTGATATATTAGCTACTGATATCTTAGTCACTGATATCTTAGTCATTGATATCTTAGCTACTGATATCTTAGTCACTGATATCTTAGTCACTGATATCTTAGTCACTGATATCTTAGTCACTGATATCTTAGTCACTGATATCTTAGTCACTGATATCTTAGTCACTGATATCTTAGTCACTGATATCTTAGTCACTGATATCTTAGTCATTGATATCTTAGCTACTGATATCTTAGTCACTGATATCTTAGTTACTGATATCTTAGTCACTGATATCTTAGTCACTGATAGCTTAGTCATTGATATCTTAGTCACTTATATCTTAGTTACTGATATCTTAGATACTGATATCTTAGTCACTGATATCTTAGTCACTGATATCTTAGTTACTGATATCTTAGTTACTGATATCTTAGATACTGATATCTTAGTCATTGATATCTTAGTCACTTATATCTTAGTTACTGATATCTTAGTCACTGATATCTTAGTCACTGATATCTTAGATACTGATATCTTAGTCACTGGTATCTTAGTTACTGATATCTTAGCTACTGATATCTTAGTCACTGATATCTTAGTTAGTGATATCTTAGTCACTGATATCTTAGTCACTAATATGTTAATCACTGATATCTTAGATACTGATATCTTAGTCACTGATATCTTAGTCCCTGATATCTTAGTCATTGATATCTTAGCTACTGATATCTTAGTCACTGATATCTTAGTCATTGATATCTTAGCTACTGATATCTTAGTCACTGATATCTTAGTCACTGATATCTTAGTCACTGATATCTTATTCACTGATATCTTAGTCACTGATATCTTAGTCACTGATATCTTAGTCACTGATATCTTAGTCACTGATATCTTAGTCACTGATATCTTAGTCACTGATATCTTAGTCATTGATATCTTAGCTACTGATATCTTAGTCACTGATATCTTAGTTACTGATATCTTAGTCACTGATATCTTAGTCACTGATAGCTTAGTCATTGATATCTTAGTCACTTATATCTTAGTTACTGATATCTTAGATACTGATATCTTAGTCACTGATATCTTAGTCACTGATATCTTAGTTACTGATATCTTAGTTACTGATATCTTAGATACTGATATCTTAATCATTGATATCTTAGTCACTGATATCTTAGTCACTGATATCTTAGTCACTGATATCTTAGTCACTGATATCTTAGTCACTGATATCTTAGTCACTGATATCTTAGTCACTGATATCTTAGTCACTGATATCTTAGTCACTGATATCTTAGTCACTGATATCTTAGTCACTGATATCTTAGTCACTGATATCTTAGTCACTGATATCTTAGTCACTGATATCTTAGTCATTGATATCTTAGCTACTGATATCTTAGTCACTGATATCTTAGTTACTGATATCTTAGTCACTGATATCTTAGTCACTGATAGCTTAGTCATTGATATCTTAGTCACTTATATCTTAGTTACTGATATCTTAGATACTGATATCTTAGTCACTGATATCTTAGTCACTGATATCTTAGTTACTGATATCTTAGTTACTGATATCTTAGATACTGATATCTTAGTCATTGATATCTTATTCACTTATATCTTAGTTACTGATATCTTAGTCACTGATATCTTAGTCAATGATATCTTAGCTACTGATATCTTAGTCACTGATATTTTAGTTAGTGATATCTTAGTCACTGATATCTTAGTCACTAATATGTTAATCACTGATATCTTAGATACTGATATCTTAGTCACTGATATCTTAGTTACTGATATCTTAGCTACTGATATCTTAGTCACTGATATCTTAGTCATTGATATCTTAGTCACTTATATCTTAGTCACTGATATATTAGTCATTGATATCTTAGTTACTGATATCTTAATCACTGATATCTTAGTCATTGATATCTTAGATACTGATAGCTTAATCATTGATATCTTAGTCACTGATATCTTAATCACTGATATCTTAGTCACTGATATCTTAGTTACTGATATCTTAGTCACTGATATCTTATTTACTGATATCTTAGTCACTGAGATAGTAATCACTGATATCTTAGTCACTGATATCTTAGTCACTGATATCTTAGTCATTGATATCTTAGTCACTGATATCTTAGTCACTGATATCTTAGTCACTGATATCTTAGTCACTGATATCTTAGTCACTGATATCTTAGTCACATATATCTTAGCCACTGATATCTTAGTCACTGTTATCTTAGTTACTGATATCTTAGTCACTGATATCTTAGTCACTGATATCTTAGTCATTGATATCTTAGTCACTGATATCTTAGTCACTGATATCTTAGTCACTGATATCTTAGTCACTGATATCTTAGACACTGATATCTTAGTCACTGATATCTTAGACACTGATATCTTAGTCACTGATATCTTAGTCACTGATATATTAGTCACTGATATCTTAGTCACTGATATCTTAGTCACTGATATCTTAGTCACTGATATCTTAGTCACTGATATCTTAGACACCGATATCTTAGTCAATGATATCTTAGTCACTGATATCTTAGTCACTGATATCTTAGTCACTGATATCTTAGTCACTGATATCTTAGTCACTGATATCTTAGTCACTGATATCTTAGTTACTGATATCTTAGTCACTGATATCTTAGATACTGATATCTTAGTCACTGATATCTTAGTCATTGATATCTTAGTCACTTATATCTTAGTTACTGATATCTTAGATACTGATATCTTAGTCACTGATATCTTAGTCACTGATATCTTAGTTACTGATATCTTAGTTACTGATATCTTAGATACTGGTATCTTAGTCATTGATATCTTAGTCACTTATATCTTAGTTACTGATATCTTAGTCACTGATATCTTAGTCACTGATATCTTAGATACTGATATCTTAGTCACTGGTATCTTAGTTACTGATATCTTAGCTACTGATATCTTAGTCACTGATATCTTAGTTAGTGATATCTTAGTCACTGATATCTTAGTCACTAATATGTTAATCACTGATATCTTAGATACTGATATCTTAGTCACTGATATCTTAGTTACTGATATCTTAGCTACTGATATCTTAGTCACTGATATCTTAGTCATTGATATCTTAGTCACTTATATCTTAGTCACTGATATATTAGTCATTGATATCTTAGTTACTGATATCTTAATCACTGATATCTTAGTCATTGATATCTTAGATACTGATAGCTTAATCATTGATATCTTAGTCACTGATATCTTAGTCACTGATATCTTAGTCACTGATATCTTAGTTACTGATATCTTAGTCACTGAGATAGTAGTCACTGATACCTTAGTCACTGATATCTTAGTCATTGATATCTTAGTCACTGATATCTTAGTCACTGATATCTTAGTCACTGATATCTTAGTCACTGATATCTTAGTCACTGATATCTTAGTCCCTGATATCTTAGTCATTGATATCTTAGCTACTGATATCTTAGTCACTGATATCTTAGTCATTGATATCTTAGCTACTGATATCTTAGTCACTGATATCTTAGTCACTGATATCTTAGTCACTGATATCTTAGTCACTGATATCTTAGTCACTGATATCTTAGTCACTGATATCTTAGTAACTGATATCTTAGTCACTGATATCTTAGTCACTGATATCTTAGTCATTGATATCTTAGCTACTGATATCTTAGTCACTGATATCTTAGTTACTGATATCTTAGTCACTGATATCTTAGTCACTGATAGCTTAGTCATTGATATCTTAGTCACTTATATCTTAGTTACTGATATCTTAGATACTGATATCTTAGTCACTGATATCTTAGTCACTGATATCTTATTTACTGATATCTTAGTCATTGATATCTTAGTCACTTATATCTTAGTTACTGATATCTTAGTCACTTATATCTTAGTTACTGATATCTTAGTCACTGATATCTTAGTCACTGATATCTTAGATACTGATATCTTAGTCACTGGTATCTTAGTTACTGATATCTTAGCTACTGATATCTTAGTCACTGATATCTTAGTTAGTGATATCTTAGTCACTGATATCTTAGTCACTAATATGTTAATCACTGATATCTTAGATACTGATATCTTAGTCACTGATATCTTAGTTACTGATATCTTAGATACTGATATCTTAGTCACTGATATCTTAGTCATTGATATCTTAGTCACTTATATCTTAGTCACTGATATATTAGTCATTGATATCTTAGTTACTGATATCTTAATCACTGATATCTTAGTCATTGATATCTTAGATACTGATAGCTTAATCATTGATATCTTAGTCACTGATATCTTAGTCACTGATATCTTAGTCACTGATATCTTAGTTACTGATATCTTAGTCACTGATATCTTATTTATTGATATCTTAGTCACTGAGATAGTAATCACTGATATCTTAGTCACTGATATCTTAGTCACTGATATCTTAGTCATTGATATCTTAGTCACTGATATCTTAGTCACTGATATCTTAGTCACTGATATCTTAGTCACTGATATCTTAGTCACATATATCTTAGCCACTGATATCTTAGTCACTGTTATCTTAGTTACTGATATCTTAGTCACTGATATCTTAGTCACTGATATCTTAGTCATTGATATCTTAGTCACTGATATCTTAGTCACTGATATCTTAGTCACTGATATCTTAGTCACTGATATCTTAGACACTGATATCTTAGTCACTGATATCTTAGACACTGATATCTTAGTCACTGATATCTTAGTCACTGATATATTAGTCACTGATATCTTAGTCACTGACATCTTAGTCACTGATATCTTAGTCACTGATATCTTAGACACCGATATCTTAGTCAATGATATCTTAGTCACTGATATCTTAGTTACTGATATCTTAGATACTGATATCTTAGTCACTGATATCTTAGTCACTGATATCTTAGTCACTGATATCTTAGTCACTGATATCTTAGTCACTGATATCTTAGTTACTGATATCTTAGTCACTGATATCTTAGATACTGATATCTTAGTCACTGATATCTTAGTCATTGATATCTTAGTCACTGATATCTTAGTCACTGAGGTCTTAGTCACTGATATCTTAGTCACTGATATCTTAGTCACTGATATCTTAGTCACTGATATCTTAGTTACTGATATCTTAGTCAATGATATCTTAGATACTGATATCTTAGTCATTGATATCTTAGTCACCGATATCTTAGTCACCGATATCTTAGTCACTGATATCTTAGTCACAGATATCTTAGTCACTGATATCTTAGTCACTGATATCTTAGTCACTGATATATTAGTCACTTATATCTTAGTCACTGATATCTTAGTTACTGATATCTTAGTCATTGATATCTTAGTCACTGATATCTTAGATACTGATATCTTAGTCACTGATATCTTAGTTACTGATATCTTAGCTACTGATATCTTAGTCACTGATATCTTGTTAGTGATATCTTAGTCACTGATATCTTAGTCATTGATATCTTAGTCACTGATATCTTAGATACTGATATCTTAGTCACTGATATCTTATTACTGATATCTTAGCTACTGATATCTTAGTCACTGATATCTTAGTTAGTGATATCTTAGTCACTGATATCTTAGTCACTGATATCTTAGCTACTGATATCTTAGTCAATGATATCGTAGTCACTGATATCTTAGTCACTGATATCTTAGTCATTGATATCTTAGTCACTGATATCTTAGTCACTGATATCTTAGTCACTGATATCTTAGTCACTGATATCTTAATTACTGATATCTTAGTCACTGATATCTTAGTCACTGATATCTTAGCTACTGATATCTTAGTCGCTGATATCTTAGTCACTGATATCTTATATACTGATATCTTAGTCACTGATATCTTAGTCACTGATATCTTAGTCACTGATATATTAGTCACTGATATCTTAGTCATTGATATCTTAATCACTGATATCTTAGATACTGATATCTTAGTCACTGATATCTTAGCTACTGATATCTTAGTCACTGATATCTTAGTCACTGATATCTTATATACTGATATCTTATATACTGATATCTTAGTCATTGATATCTTAGTCACTGATATCTTAGTCACTGATATCTTAGTCACTGATATCTTAGTCATTGATATCTTAGCTACTGATATCTTAGTCACTGATATCTTAGTTACTGATATCTTAGTCACTGATATCTTAGTCACTGATAGCTTAGTCATTGATATCTTAGTCACTTATATCTTAGTTACTGATATCTTAGATACTGATATCTTAGTCACTGATATCTTAGTCACTGATATCTTAGTTACTGATATCTTAGTCACTGATATCTTAGATACTGATATCTTAGATACTGATATCTTAGTCATTGATATCTTAGTCACTTATATCTTAGTTACTGATATATTAGTCACTGATATCTTAGTCACTGATATCTTAGATACTGATATCTTAGTCACTGGTATCTTAGTTACTGATATCTTAGCTACTGATATCTTAGTCACTGATATCTTAGTTAGTGATATCTTAGTCACTGATATCTTAGTCACTGATATGTTAATCACTGATATCTTAGATACTGATATCTTAGTCACTGATATCTTAGTTACTGATATCTTAGCTACTGATATCTTAGTCACTGATATCTTAGTCATTGATATCTTAGTCACTTATATCTTAGTCACTGATATATTAGTCATTGATATCTTAGTTACTGATATCTTAGTCACTGATATCTTAGTCATTGATATCTTAGTTACTGATATCTTAGTCAATGATATCTTAGATACTGATATCTTAGTCATTGATATCTTAGTCACCGATATCTTAGTCACCGATATCTTAGTCACTGATATCTTAGTCACAGATATCTTAGTCACTGATATCTTAGTCACTGATATCTTAGTCACTGATATATTAGTCACTTATATCTTAGTCACTGATATCTTAGTTACTGATATCTTAGTCATTGATATCTTAGTCACTGATATCTTAGATACTGATATCTTAGTCACTGATATCTTAGTTACTGATATCTTAGCTACTGATATCTTAGTCACTGATATCTTAGTTAGTGATATCTTAGTCACTGATATCTTAGTCATTGATATCTTAGTCACTGATATCTTAGATACTGATATCTTAGTCACTGATATCTTATTACTGATATCTTAGCTACTGATATCTTAGTCACTGATATCTTAGTTAGTGATATCTTAGTCACTGATATCTTAGTCACTGATATCTTAGCTACTGATATCTTAGTCAATGATATCTTAGTCACTGATATCTTAGTCACTGATATCTTAGTCATTGATATCTTAGTCACTGATATCTTAGTCACTGATATCTTAGTCACTGATATCTTAGTCACTGATATCTTAATTACTGATATCTTAGTCACTGATATCTTAGTCACTGATATCTTAGCTACTGATATCTTAGTCACTGATATCTTAGTCACTGATATCTTATATACTGATATCTTAGTCACTGATAGCTTAGTCACTGATATCTTAGTCACTGATATCTTAGTCACTGATATATTAGTCACTGATATCTTAGTCACTGATATCTTAGTTACTGATATCTTAGCTACTGATATCTTAGTCACTGATATCTTAGTTAGTGATATCTTAGTCACTGATATCTTAGTCATTGATATCTTAGTCATTGATATCTTAGTCACTGATATCTTAGATACTGATATCTTAGTCACTGATAGCTTAGTCACTGATATCTTAGTCACTGATATCTTAGTCACTGATATATTAGTCACTGATATCTTAGTCATTGATATCTTAATCACTGATATCTTAGATACTGATATCTTAGTCACTGATATCTTAGCTACTGATATCTTAGTCACTGATATCTTAGTCACTGATATCTTATATACTGATATCTTATATACTGATATCTTAGTCATTGATATCTTAGTCATTGATATCTTAGTCACTGATATCTTAGTCACTGATATATTAGTCACTGATATCTTAGTCATTGATATCTTAATCACTGATATCTTAGATACTGATATCTTAGTCACTGATATCTTAGTTACTGATATCTTAGTTACTGATATCTTAGTCACTGATATCTTAGATACTGATATCTTAGTCACTGATATCTTAGTCACTGATATCTTAATTACTGATATCTTAGTCACTGATATCTTAGTCACTGATATCTTAGATACTGATATCTTAGTCACTGATATCTTAGTCACTGATATCTTATATACTGATATCTTAGTCACTGATATCTTAGTCACTGATATCTTAGTCACTGATATATTAGTCACTGATATCTTAGTTAATGATATCTTAGTCACTGATATCTTAGTCACTGATATCTTAGTCACTGATAGCTTAGTCACTGATATCTTAGTTACTGATATCTTAGTCACTGAGATAGTAGTCACTGATACCTTAGTCACTGATATCTTAGTCATTGATATCTTAGCTACTGATATCTTAGTCACTGATATCTTAGTCACTGATATCTTAGTCACTGATATCTTAGTCACTGATATCTTAGTCACTGATATCTTAGTCACTGATATCTTAGTCACTGATATCTTAGTCACTGATATCTTAGTCACTGATATCTTAGTCACTGATATCTTAGTCACTGATATCTTAGTCATTGATATCTTAGCTACTGATATCTTAGCTACTGATATCTTAGTCACTGATATCTTAGTCACTGATATCTTAGTCACTGATATCTTAGTCACTGATATCTAAGTCACTGATATCTTAGTCACTGATATCTTAGCCACTGATATCTTAGTCATTGCTATCTTAGCTACTGAGGTCTTAGTCATTGATATCTTAGTTACTGATATCTTAGTCACTGATATCTTAGTCACTGATATCTTAGTCACTGATATCTTAGATACTGATATCTTAGTCATTGATATCTTAGTCACTTATATCTTAGTTACTGATATCTTAGTCACTGATATCTTAGTCACTGATATCTTAGATACTGATATCTTAGTCACTGGTATCTTAGTTACTGATATCTTAGCTACTGATATCTTAGTCACTGATATCTTAGTCACCGATATCTTAGTCACTGATATGTTAATCACTGATATCTTAGATACTGATATCTTAGTCACTGATATCTTAGTTACTGATATCTTAGCTACTGATATCTTAGTCACTGATATCTTAGTCATTGATATCTTAGTCACTTATATCTTAGTCACTGATATATTAGTCATTGATATCTTAGTTACTGATATCTTAGTCACTGATATCTTAGTCACTGATATCTTAGTTACTGATATCTTAGTCACTGATATCTTAGTCACTGATATCTTAGATACTGATAGCTTAATCATTGATATCTTAGTCACTGATATCTTAGTCACTGATATCTTAGTCACTGATATCTTAGTTACTGATATCTTAGTCACTGATATCTTAGTTACTGATATCTTAGTCACTGAGATAGTAATCACTGATATCTTAGTCACTGATATCTTAGTCACTGATATCTTAGTCACTGATATCTTAGTCACTGAGGTCTTAGTCATTGATATCTTAGTCACTGATATTTTAGTCATTGATATCTTAGTCACTGATATCTTAGTCACTGATATCTTAGTTACTGATATCTTAGTCACTGATATCTTAGTTACTGATATCTTAGTTACTGATATCTTAGTTACTGATATCTAAGTCACTGATGTCTTAGTTACTGATATCTTAGTTAGTGATATCTTAGTCACTGATATCTTAGTCACTGATATCTTAGTCACTGATATCTTAGTCACTGATAACTCAATCACTGACACATTAGTCACTGATATCTTAGTCACTGATATCTTAGTCATTGATATCTTAGTTACTGATATCTTAGTCACTGATATCTTAGTCACTGATATCTTAGTCACTGATATCTTAGTCACTGATATCTTAGTCACTGATATCTTAGTTAGTAATATCTTAGTCACTGATATCTTAGTCACTGATATCTTAGTCACTGATATCTTAGTCACTGATATGTTAATCACTGATATCTTAGATACTGATATCTTAGTCACTTATATCTTAGTTACTGATATCTTAGCTACTGATATCTTAGTCACTGATATCTTAGTCACTGATATCTTAGTCATTGATATCTTAGTCACTTATATCTTAGTCACTGATATATTAGTCATTGATATCTTAGTTACTGATATCTTAGTCACTTATATCTTAGTCACTGATATCTTAGTCACTGATATCTTAGATACTGATAGCTTAATCATTGATATCTTAGTCACTGATATCTTAGTCACTGATATCTTAGATACTGATATCTTAGTCACTGATATCTTAGATACTGATATCTTAGTCACTGAGATAGTAGTCACTAATACCTTAGTCACTGATATCTTAGTCACTGATATCTTAGTCACTGATATCTTAGTCACTGATATCTTAGTCACTGATATCTTAATCACTGATATCTTAGTCACTGATATCTTAGTCACTGATATCTTAGATACTGATATCTTAGTCACTGATATCTTAGATACTGATATCTTAGTCACTGATATCTTAGGCACTGATATAGTAGTCACTGATATCTTAGTCACTGAGATAGTAGTCACTGATATCTTAGTCACTGATATCTTAGATACTGATGTCTTAGTCACTGATATCTTAGATAATGATATCTTAGTCACTGAGATAGTAGTCACTGATACCTTAGTCACTGATATCTTAGTCACTGATATCTTAGTCACTGATATCTTAGTCACTGATATCTTAATCACTGATATCTTAGTCACTGATATCTTAGCTACTGATATCTTAGATACTGATATCTTAGTCACTGATATCTTAGATACTGATATCTTAGTCACTGAGATAGTAGTCACTGATACCTTAGTCACTGATATCTTAGTCATTGATATCTTAGTCACTGATATCTTAGCTACTGATATCTTAGATACTGATATCTTAATCACTGATATCTTAGATACTGATATCTTAGTCACTGAGATAGTAGTCACTGATACCTTAGTCATTGATATCTTAGTCATTGATATCTTAGTCACTGATATCTTAGTCACTGATATCTTAGTCACTGATATCTTAGATACTGATATCTTAGTCACTGATATCTTAGATACTGATATCTTAGTCACTGAGATAGTAGTCACTGATACCTTAGTCACTGATATCTTAGTCACTGATATCTTAGTCACTGATATCTTAGTCACTGATATCTTAATCACTGATATCTTAGTCACTGATATCTTAGCTACTGATATCTTAGATACTGATATCTTAGTCATTGATATCTTAGTCACTGATATCTTAGTCACTGATATCTTAGTCACTGATATCTTAGATACTGATATCTTAGTCACTGATATCTTAGATACTGATATCTTAGTCACTGAGATAGTAGTCACTGATACCTTAGTCACTGATGTCTTAGTCACTGATATCTTAGTCACTGATATCTTAGTCACTGATATCTTAATCACTGATATCTTAGTCACTGATATCTTAGTCACTGATATCTTAGCTTCTGATATCTTAGTCATTGATATCTTAGTCATTGATATCTTAGCTACTGATATCTTAGTCACTGATATCTTAGTCATTGATATCTTAGCTACTGATATCTTAGTCACTGATATCTTAGTCACTGATATCTTAGTCACTGATATCTTAGTCACTGATATCTTAGTCACTGATATCTTAGTCACTGATATCTTAGTCACTGATATCTTAGTCACTGATATCTAAGTCACTGATATCTTAGTCACTGATATCTTAGTCACTGATATCTTAGTCACTGATATCTTAGTCACTGATATCTTAGTCACTGATATCTTAGTCATTGATATCTTAGCTACTGATATCTTAGTCACTGATATCTTAGTCACTGATATCTTAGTCACTGATATCTTAGTCACTGATATCTTAGTCACTGATATCTTAGTCACTAATATCTTAGTCACTGATATCTTAGCCACTGATATCTTAGTCATTGCTATCTTAGCAACTGAGGTCTTAGTCATTGATATCTTAGTTACTGATATCTTAGTCACTGATATCTTAGTCACTGATATCTTAGTCACTGATATCTTAGATACTGATATCTTATTCACTGATATCTTAGTCACTGATATATTAGTCACTGATATCTTAGTCACTGATATCTTAGTCACTGATATCTTAGATACTGATATCTTAGTCATTGATATCTTAGTCACTTATATCTTAGTTACTGATATCTTAGTCACTGATATCTTAGTCACTGATATCTTAGATACTGATATCTTAGTCACTGGTATCTTATTTACTGATATCTTAGCTACTGATATCTTAGTCACTGATATCTTAGTCACCGATATCTTAGTCACTGATATCTTAGTCACTGATATCTTAGTCACTGATATCTTAGTCACTGATATCTTAGTTACTGATATCTTAGTCACTGATATCTTAGTTACTGATATCTTAGTCACTGAGATAGTAATCACTGATATCTTAGTCACTGATATCTTAGTCACTGAGGTCTTAGTCAATGATATCTTAGTCACTGATATCTTAGTCACTGATATCTTAGTTACTGATATCTTAGTCACTGATATCTTAGTTACTGATATCTTAGTTACTGATATCTTAGTTACTGATATCTAAGTCACTGATGTCTTAGTTACTGATATCTTAGCTACTGATATCTTAGTCACTGATATCTTAGTTAGTGATATCTTAGTCACTGATATCTTAGTCACTAATATGTTAATCACTGATATCTTAGATACTGATATCTTAGTCACTTATATCTTAGTTACTGATATCTTAGCTACTGATATCTTAGTCACTGATATCTTAGTCACTGATATCTTAGTCATTGATATCTTAGTCACTTATATCTTAGTCACTGATATCTTAGATACTGATAGCTTAATCATTGATATCTTAGTCACTGATATCTTAGTCACTGATATCTTAGATACTGATATCTTAGTCACTGATATCTTAGATACTGATATCTTAGTCACTGAGATAGTAGTCACTAATACCTTAGTCACTGGTATCTTAGATACTGATAGCTTAATCATTGATATCTTAGTCACTGATATCTTAGTCACTGATATCTTAGTTACTGATATCTTAGTCACTGATATCTTAGTTACTGATATCTTAGTCACTGAGATAGTAATCACTGATATCTTAGTCACTGATATCTTAGTCACTGAGGTCTTAGTCACTGATATCTTAGTCACTGATATCTTAGTCACTGATATCTTAGTCACTGATATCTTAGTCACTGATATCTTAGTCACTGATATCTTAGTCACTGATATCTTAGTCACTGATATCTTAGTCACTGATATCTTAGTCACTGATATCTTAGTCACTGATATCTTAGTCACTGATATCTTAGTCACTGATATCTTAGTCACTGATATCTTAGTCACTGATATCTTAGTCACTGATATATTAGTCACTGATATCTTAGTCACTGATATCTTAGTCACTGATATCTTAGTCACTGATATCTTAGTCACTGATATCTTAGTCACTGATATCTTAGTCACTGATATCTTAGTCACTGATATCTTAGTCACTGATATCTTAGTCACTGATATCTTAGTCACTGATATCTTAGTCACTGATATCTTAGTCACTGATATCTTAGTTACTGATATCTTAGCTACTGATATCTTAGTCACTGATATCTTAGTCACTGATATCTTAGTCATTGATATCTTAGTCACTGATATCTTAGTCACTGATATCTTAGATACTGATATCTTAGTCACTGAGATAGTAGTCACTGATACCTTAGTCACTGATATCTTAGTCATTGATATCTTAGTCACTGATATCTTAGCTACTGATATCTTAGATACTGATATCTTAGTCACTGATATCTTAGATACTGATATCTTAGTCACTGAGATAGTAGTCACTGATACCTTAGTCATTGATATCTTAGTTACTGATATCTTAGTCACTGATATCTTAGTCACTGATATCTTAGTCACTGATATCTTAGTCACTGATATCTTAGTCATTGATATCTTAGTCACTGATATCTTAGTCACTGATATCTTAGTCACTGATATCTTAGTCACTGATATCTTAGTCACTGATATCTTAGTCACTGATATCTTAGTCACTGATATCTTAGTCACTGATATCTTAGTCACTGATATCTTAGTCACTGATATCTTAGTCACTGATATCTTAGTCACTGATATCTCAGTCACTGATATCTTAGTCACTGATATCTTAGTCACTGATATCTTAGTCACTGATATCTTAGCTACTGATATCTTAGTCACTGATATCTTAGTCACTGATATCTTAGTCACTGATATCTTAGTCACTGATATCTTAGTCACTGATATCTTAGTCACTGATATCTTAGTCACTGATATCTTAGTTACTGATATCTTAGTCACTGAGATAGTAGTCACTGATACCTTAGTCACTGATATCTTAGTCATTGATATCTTAGTCATTGATATCTTAGTCATTGATATCTTAGCTACTGATATCTTAGTCACTGATATCTTAGTCACTGATATCTTAGTCACTGATATCTTAGTCACTGATATCTTAGTCACTGATATCTTAGTCACTGATATCTTAGTCACTGATATCTTAGTCACTGATATCTTAGTCACTGATATCTTAGTCACTGATATCTTAGTCACTGATATCTTAGTCACTGATATCTTATCCACTGATATCTTAGTCATTGCTATCTTAGCTACTGAGGTCTTAGTCATTGATATCTTAGTTACTGATATCTTAGTCACTGATATCTTAGTCACTGATATCTTAGTCACTGTTATCTTAGTCACTGATATCTTAGTCACTGATAACTTAGCTACTGATATCTTAGTCACTGATATCTTAGTTACTGATATCTTAGTCACTGATATCTTAGTCACTGATATCTTAGTCACTGATATCTTAGTCACTGATATCTTAGTCATTGATATCTTAGTCACTGATATCTTAGTCACTGATATCTTAGTCACTGATATCTTAGTCACTGATATCTTAGTCACTGATATCTTAGTCACTGATATCTTAGTCACTGATATCTTAGTCACTGATATCTTAGTCACTGATATCTTAGTCACTGATATCTTAGTCACTGATATCTTAGTCACTGATATCTTAGTCACTGATATCTCAGTCACTGATATCTTAGTCACTGATATCTTAGTCACTGATATCTTAGTCACTGATATCTTAGCTACTGATATCTTAGTCACTGATATCTTAGTCACTGATATCTTAGTTACTGATATCTTAGTCACTGAGATAGTAGTCACTGATACCTTAGTCACTGATATCTTAGTCATTGATATCTTAGTCATTGATATCTTAGTCATTGATATCTTAGCTACTGATATCTTAGTCACTGATATCTTAGTCACTGATATCTTAGTCACTGATATCTTAGTCACTGATATCTTAGTCACTGATATCTTAGTCACTGATATCTTAGTCACTGATATCTTATCCACTGATATCTTAGTCATTGCTATCTTAGCTACTGAGGTCTTAGTCATTGATATCTTAGTTACTGATATCTTAGTCACTGATATCTTAGTCACTGATATCTTAGTCACTGTTATCTTAGATACTGATATCTTAGTCACTGATATCTTAGTCACTGATATATTAGTCACTGATATCTTAGTCACTGATATCTTAGTCACTGATATCTTAGATACTGATATCTTAGTTATTGATATCTTAGTGACTTATATCTTAGTTACTGATATCTTAGTCACTGGTATCTTAGTAACTGATATCTTAGCTACTGATATCTTAGTCACTGATATCTTAGTCACCGATATCTTAGTCACTGATATGTTAATCACTGATATCTTAGATACTGATATCTTAGTCACTGATATCTTAGTTACTGATATCTTAGCTACTGATATCTTAGTCACTGATATCTTAGTCATTGATATCTTAGTCACTTATATCTTAGTCACTGATATATTAGTCATTGATATCTTAGTTACTGATATCTTAGTAACTGATATCTTAGTCACTGATATCTTAGTTACTGATATCTTAGTCACTGATATCTTAGTCACTGATATCTTAGATACTGATAGCTTAATCATTGATATCTTAGTCACTGATATCTTAGTCACTGATATCTTAGTCACTGATATCTTAGCTACTGATATCTTAGTCACTGATATCTTAGTTACTGATATCTTAGTCACTGAGATAGTAATCACTGATATATTAGTCACTGATATCTTAGTCACTGATATCTTAGTCACTGATATCTTAGTCACTGATATCTTAGTCACTGATATCTTAGTCACTGATATCTTAGTCACTGATATCTTAGTCACTGATATCTTAGTCACTGATATCTTAGTCACTGAGGTCTTAGTCATTGATATCTTAGTCACTGATATCTTAGTCACTGATATCTTAGTCACTGATATCTTAGTCACTGATATCTTAGTCACTGATATCTTAGTCACTGATATCTTAGTCACTGATATCTTAGTCACTGATATCTTAGTCACTGATATCTTAGTCACTGATATCTTAGTCACTGATATCTTAGTCACTGATATCTTAGTCACTGATATCTTAGTCACTGATATCTTAGTCACTGATATCTTAGTCACTGATATCTTAGTCACTGATATCTTAGTCACTGATATCTTAGTCATTGATATCTTAGTCACTGATATCTTAGTCACTGATATCTTAGTTACTGATATCTTAGTCACTGATATCTTAGTCACTGATATCTTAGTCACTGATATCTTAGTCACTGATATCTTAGTCACTGATATCTTAGTCACTGATATCTTAGTCACTGATATCTTAGTCACTGATATCTTAGTCACTGATATCTTAGTTACTGATATCTTAGTCACCGATATCTTAGTCACTGATATCTTAGTCACTGATATCTTAGTCATTGATATCTTAGCTACTGATATCTTAGTCACTGATATCTTAGTCACTGATATCTTAGTCACTGATATCTTAGTCACTGATATCTTAGACACTGATATCTTAGTCACTGATATCTTAGTTACTGATATCTTAGTCACTGGTATCTTAGTCACTGATATCTTAGTCATTGATATCTTAGCTACTGATATCTTAGTCACTGATATCTTAGTCACTAATATCTTAGTCACTGATATCTTAGTCACTGATATCTTAGACACTGATATCTTAGTCACTGATATCTTAGTCACTGATATCTTAGTTACTGATATCTTAGTCACTGATATCTTAGTCACTGATATCTTAGTCACTGATATCTTAGTCATTGATATCTTAGCTACTGATATCTTAGTCACTGATATCTTAGTCACTGATATCTTAGTCACTGATATCTTAGTCACTGATATCTTAGTCACTGATATCTTAGTCACTGATATCTTAGTCACTGATATCTTAGTCACTGATATCTTAGTCACTGATATCTTAGTCACTGATATCTTAGTTACTGATATCTTAGTCACTGATATCTTAGTCACTGATATCTTAGTCACTGATATCTTAGTTACTGATATCTTAGTTACTGATATCTTAGTCATTGATATCTTAGTCACTGATATCTTAGTTACTGATATCTTAGTCACTGATATATTAGTCACTGATATCTTAGTCACTGATATCTTAGTTACTGATATCTTAATCACTGATATCTTAGTCACTGATATCTTAGTCACTGATATCTTAGACACTGATATCTTAGTCACTGATATCTTAGTTACTGATATCTTAGTCACTGATATCTTAGTCACTGATATCTTAGTCATTGATATCTTAGTCACTGATATCTTAGTTACTGATATCTTAGTCACTGATATATTAGTCACTGATATCTTAGTCACTGATATCTTAGTCACTGATATCTTAGTCACTGATATCTTAGTCACTGATATCTTAGTCACTGATATCTTAGTCACTGATATCTTAGTCACTGATATCTTAGCTACTGATATCTTAGTCACTGATATCTTAGTCACTGATATCTTAGTTACTGATATCTTAGTCACTGATATCTTAGCTACTGATATCTTAGTCACTGATATCTTAGTTACTGATATCTTAGTCACTGAGATAGTAATCACTGATATCTTAGTCACTGATATCTTAGTCACTGATATCTTAGTCACTGATATCTTAGTCACTGATATCTTAGTCACTGATATCTTAGTCACTGATATCTTAGTCACTGATATCTTAGTCACTGATATCTTAGTCACTGATATCTTAGTCACTGATATCTTAGTCACTGATATCTTAGTCACTGAGGTCTTAGTCATTGATATCTTAGTCACTGATATCTTAGTCACTGATATCTTAGTCACTGATATCTTAGTCACTGATATCTTAGTCACTGATATCTTATTAACTGATATCTTAGTCACTGATATCTTAGTCACTGATATCTTAGTCACTGATATCTTAGTCACTGATATCTTAGTCACTGATATCTTAGTCACTGATATCTTAGTCACTGATATCTTAGTCACTGATATCTTAGTCACTGATATCTTAGTCACTGATATCTTAGTCACTGATATCTTAGTCACTGATATCTTAGTCATTGATATCTTAGTCATTGATATCTTAGTCACTGATATCTTAGTCACTGATATCTTAGTCACTGATATCTTAGTCACTGATATCTTAGTCACTGATATCTTAGTCACTGATATCTTAGTCACTGATATCTTAGTCACTGATATCTTAGTCACTGATATCTTAGTCACTGATATCTTAGTCACTGATATCTTAGTCACTGATATCTTAGTCACTGATATCTTAGTCACTGATATCTTAGTCACTGATATCTTAGTCATTGATATCTTAGCTACTGATATCTTAGTCACTGATATCTTAGTCACTGATATCTTAGTCACTGATATCTTAGTCACTGATATCTTAGTCACTGATATCTTAGTCACTGATATCTTAGTCACTGATATCTTAGTCACTGATATCTTAGTCACTGATATCTTAGTCACTGATATCTTAGTCACTGATATCTTAGTTACTGATATCTTAGTCACTGATATCTTAGTCACTGATATCTTAGTCACTGATATCTTAGTTACTGATATCTTAGTTACTGATATCTTAGTCATTGATATCTTAATCACTGATATCTTAGTTACTGATATCTTAGTCACTGATATCTTAGTCACTGATATCTTAGTCACTGATATCTTAGTTACTGATATCTTAATCACTGATATCTTAGTCACTGATATCTTAGTCACTGATATCTTAGTTACTGATATCTTAGTCACTGATATCTTAGTCACTGATATCTTAGTCATTGATATCTTAGTCACTGATATCTTAGTTACTGATATCTTAGTCACTGATATATTAGTCACTGATATCTTAGTCACTGATATCTTAGTCACTGATATCTTAGTCACTGATATCTTAGACACTGATATCTTAGTCACTGATATCTTAGTCACTGATATCTTAGTCACTGATATCTTAGCTACTGATATCTTAGTCACTGATATCTTAGTCACTGATATCTTAGTCACTGATATCTTAGTTACTGATATCTTAGTCACTGATATCTTAGTCACTGATATCTTAGTCACTGATATCTTAGTCACTGATATCTTAGACACTGATATCTTAGTCACTGATATCTTAGTCACTGATATCTTAGACACTGATATCTTAGTCACTGATATCTTAGTTACTGATATCTTAATCACTGATATCTTAGTCACTGATATCTTAGTCACTGATATCTTAGACACTGATATCTTAGTCACTGATATCTTAGTTACTGATATCTTAGTCACTGATATCTTAGTCACTGATATCTTAGTCATTGATATCTTAGGTACTGATATCTTAGCCACTGATATCTTAGTCACTGATATCTTAGTCACTGATATCTTAGTCACTGATATCTTAGTCACTGATATCTTAGTCACTGATATCTTAGTCACTGATATCTTAGACACTGATATCTTAGTCACTGATATCTTAGTTACTGATATCTTAGTCACTGATATCTTAGTCACTGATATCTTAGTCATTGATATCTTAGCTACTGATATCTTAGTCACTGATATCTTAGTCACTGATATCTTAGTCACTGATATCTTAGTCATTGATATCTTAGTCACTGATATCTTAGTCACTGATATCTTAGTCACTGATATCTTAGTCACTGATATCTTAGTCACTGATATCTTAGTCACTGATATCTTAGTCACTGATATCTTAGTCACTGATATCTTAGTCACTGATATCTTAGTCACTGATATCTTAGTCACTGATATCTTAGTCACTGATATCTTAGTCACTGATATCTTAGTCACTGATATCTTAGTTACTGATATCTTAGTCACCGATATCTTAGTCACCGATATCTTAGTCACTGATATCTTAGATACTGATATCTTAGATACTGATATCTTAGTCATTGATATCTTAGTCACTTATATCTTAGTTACTGATATCTTAGTCATTGATATCTTAGTCACTGATATCTTAGTTACTGATATCTTAGTCACTGATATCTAATTACTGATATCTTAGCTACTGATATCTTAGTCACTGATATCTTAGTTAGTGATATCTTAGTCACTGATATCTTAGTCACTGATATCTTAATCACTGATATCTTAGATACTGATATCTTAGTCACTGATATCTTAGTTACTGATATCTTAGTCACTGATATCTTAGTCACTGATATCTTAGTCACTGATATCTTAGTCACTGATATCTTAGTCACTGATATCTTAGTCACTGATATCTTAGTCACTGATATCTTAGTCATTGATATCTTAGCTACTGATATCTTAGTCACTGATATCTTAGTCACTGATATCTTAGTCACTGATATCTTAGACACTGATATCTTAGTTACTGATATCTTAGTCACTGATATCTTAGTCACTGATATCTTAGTCACTGATATCTTAGTCACTGATATCTTAGTCACTGATATCTTAGTCACTGATATCTTAGTCACTGATATCTTAGTCATTGATATCTTAGCTACTGATATCTTAGTCACTGATATCTTAGTCACTGATATCTTAGTCACTGATATCTTAGTCACTGATATCTTAGACACTGATATCTTAGTCACTGATATCTTAGTTACTGATATCTTAGTCACTGATATCTTAGTCACTGATATCTTAGTCATTGATATCTTAGCTACTGATATCTTAGTCACTGATATCTTAGTCACTAATATCTTAGTCACTGATATCTTAGTCACTGATATCTTAGACACTGATATCTTAGTCACTGATATCTTAGTCACTGATATCTTAGTTACTGATATCTTAGTCACTGATATCTTAGTTACTGATATCTTAGTCACTGATATCTTAGTCACTGATATCTTAGTCACTGATATCTTAGTCATTGATATCTTAGCTACTGATATCTTAGTCACTGATATCTTAGTCACTGATATCTTAGTCACTGATATCTTAGTCACTGATATCTTAGTCACTGATATCTTAGTCACTGATATCTTAGTCACTGATATCTTAGTCATTGATATCTTAGTCACTGATATCTTAGTTACTGATATCTTAGTCACTGATATCTTAGTCACTGATATCTTAGTCATTGATATCTTAGTCACTGATATCTTAGTCACTGATATCTTAGTCACTGATATCTTAGTCACTGATATCTTAGTCACTGATATCTTAGTCACTGATATCTTAGTCACTGATATCTTAGTCACTGATATCTTAGTCACTGATATCTTAGTCACTGATATCTTAGTCACTGATATCTTAGTCACTGATATCTTAGTTACTGATATCTTAGTCACCGATATCTTAGTCACCGATATCTTAGTCACTGATATCTTAGATACTGATATCTTAGATACTGATATCTTAGTCATTGATATCTTAGTCACTTATATCTTAGTTACTGATATCTTAGTCATTGATATCTTAGTCACTGATATCTTAGTTACTGATATCTTAGTCACTGATATCTTAGTTACTGATATCTTAGCTACTGATATCTTAGTCACTGATATCTTAGTTAGTGATATCTTAGTCACTGATATCTTAGTCACTGATATCTTAATCACTGATATCTTAGATACTGATATCTTAGTCACTGATATCTTAGTTACTGATATCTTAGTCACTGATATCTTAGTCACTGATATCTTAGTCACTGATATCTTAGTCACTGATATCTTAGTCACTGATATCTTAGTCACTGATATCTTAGTCATTGATATCTTAGCTACTGATATCTTAGTCACTGATATCTTAGTCACTGATATCTTAGTCACTGATATCTTAGTCACTGATATCTTAGACACTGATATCTTAGTTACTGATATCTTAGTCACTGATATCTTAGTCACTGATATCTTAGTCACTGATATCTTAGTCACTGATATCTTAGTCACTGATATCTTAGTCACTGATATCTTAGTCACTGATATCTTAGTCATTGATATCTTAGCTACTGATATCTTAGTCACTGATATCTTAGTCACTGATATCTTAGTCACTGATATCTTAGTCACTGATATCTTAGACACTGATATCTTAGTCACTGATATCTTAGTTACTGATATCTTAGTCACTGATATCTTAGTCACTGATATCTTAGTCATTGATATCTTAGCTACTGATATCTTAGTCACTGATATCTTAGTCACTAATATCTTAGTCACTGATATCTTAGTCACTGATATCTTAGACACTGATATCTTAGTCACTGATATCTTAGTCACTGATATCTTAGTTACTGATATCTTAGTCACTGATATCTTAGTCACTGATATCTTAGTCACTGATATCTTAGTCATTGATATCTTAGCTACTGATATCTTAGTCACTGATATCTTAGTCACTGATATCTTAGTCACTGATATCTTAGTCACTGATATCTTAGTCACTGATATCTTAGTCACTGATATCTTAGTCACTGATATCTTAGTCATTGATATCTTAGTCACTGATATCTTAGTTACTGATATCTTAGTCACTGATATCTTAGTCACTGATATCTTAGTCACTGATATCTTAGTTACTGATATCTTAGTTACTGATATCTTAGTCATTGATATCTTAGTCACTGATATCTTAGTTACTGATATCTTAATCACTGATATCTTAGTCACTGATATCTTAGTCACTGATATCTTAGACACTGATATCTTAGTCACTGATATCTTAGTTACTGATATCTTAGTCACTGATATCTTAGTCACTGATATCTTAGTCATTGATATCTTAGTCACTGATATCTTAGTTACTGATATCTTAGTCACTGATATATTAGTCACTGATATCTTAGTCACTGATATCTTAGTCACTGATATCTTAGTCACTGATATCTTAGACACTGATATCTTAGTCACTGATATCTTAGTCACTGATATCTTAGTCACTGATATCTTAGCTACTGATATCTTAGTCACTGATATCTTAGTCACTGATATCTTAGTTACTGATATCTTAGTCACTGATATCTTAGTCACTGATATCTTAGTCACTGATATCTTAGTCACTGATATCTTAGACACTGATATCTTAGTCACTGATATCTTAGTCACTGATATCTTAGACACTGATATCTTAGTCACTGATATCTTAGTTACTGATATCTTAATCACTGATATCTTAGTCACTGATATCTTAGTCACTGATATCTTAGACACTGATATCTTAGTCACTGATATCTTAGTTACTGATATCTTAGTCACTGATATCTTAGTCACTGATATCTTAGTCATTGATATCTTAGTCACTGATATCTTAGCCACTGATATCTTAGCCACTGATATCTTAGTCACTGATATCTTAGTCACTGATATCTTAGTCACTGATATCTTAGTCACTGATATCTTAGTCACTGATATCTTAGTCACTGATATCTTAGACACTGATATCTTAGTCACTGATATCTTAGTTACTGATATCTTAGTCACTGATATCTTAGTCACTGATATCTTAGTCATTGATATCTTAGCTACTGATATCTTAGTCACTGATATCTTAGTCACTGATGTCTTAGTCACTGATATCTTAGTCACTGATATCTTAGACACTGATATCTTAGTCACTGATATCTTAGTCACTGATATCTTAGTCACTGATATCTTAGTCACTGATATCTTAGTTACTGATATCTTAGTCACTGATATCTTAGTCATTGATATCTTAGCTACTGATATCTTAGTCACTGATATCTTAGTCACTGATATCTTAGTTACTGATATCTTAGTCACTGATATCTTAGTCACTGATATCTTAGTCATTGATATCTTAGCTACTGATATCTTAGTCACTGATATCTTAGTCACTGATATCTTAGTCACTGATATCTTAGTCACTGATATCTTAGACACTGATATCTTAGTCACTGATATCTTAGTTACTGATATCTTAGTCACTGATATCTTAGTCACTGATATCTTAGTCATTGATATCTTAGCTACTGATATCTCAGTCACTGATATCTTAGTCACTGATATCTTAGTCACTGATATCTTAGTCACTGATATCTTAGTCACTGATATCTTAGACACTGATATCTTAGTCACTGATATCTTAGTCACTGATATCTTAGTTACTGATATCTTAGTTACTGATATCTTAGTCACTGATATCTTAGTCACTGATATCTTAGTCATTGATATCTTAGCTACTGATATCTTAGTCACTGATATCTTAGTCACTGATATATTAGTCACTGATATCTTAGTCACTGATATCTTAGTCACTGATATCTTAGTCACTGATATCTTAGTCACTGATATCTTAGTCACTGATATCTTAGTTACTGATATCTTAGTCACTGATATCTTAGTCACTGATATATTAGTCACTGATATCTTAGTCACTGATATTTTAGTTACTGATATCTTAGTCACTGATATCTTAGTCACTGATATCTTAGTCACTGATATCTTAGTCACTGATATCTTAGTCACTGATATCTTAGTCACTGATATCTTAGTCACTGATATCTTAGTCACTGATATCTTAGTCACTGATATCTTAGTCACTGATATCTTAGTCACTGATATCTTAGTCACTGATATCTTAGTCACTGATATCTTAGTCACTGATATCTTAGTCACTGATATCTTAGTCACTGATATCTTAGTCACTGATATCTTAGTCACTGATATCTTAGTCACTGATATCTTAGACACTGATATCTTAGTCACTGATATCTTAGTTACTGATATCTTAGTCACTGATATCTTAGTCACTGATATCTTAGTCATTGATATCTTAGTCACTGATATCTTAGCCACTGATATCTTAGTCACTGATATCTTAGTCACTGATATCTTAGTCACTGATATCTTAGTCACTGATATCTTAGTCACTGATATCTTAGTCACTGATATCTTAGACACTGATATCTTAGTCACTGATATCTTAGTTACTGATATCTTAGTCACTGATATCTTAGTCACTGATATCTTAGTCATTGATATCTTAGCTACTGATATCTTAGTCACTGATATCTTAGTCACTGATGTCTTAGTCACTGATATCTTAGTCACTGATATCTTAGACACTGATATCTTAGTCACTGATATCTTAGTCACTGATATCTTAGTCACTGATATCTTAGTCACTGATATCTTAGTTACTGATATCTTAGTCACTGATATCTTAGTCATTGATATCTTAGCTACTGATATCTTAGTCACTGATATCTTAGTCACTGATATCTTAGTTACTGATATCTTAGTCACTGATATCTTAGTCACTGATATCTTAGTCATTGATATCTTAGCTACTGATATCTTAGTCACTGATATCTTAGTCACTGATATCTTAGTCACTGATATCTTAGTCACTGATATCTTAGACACTGATATCTTTGTCACTGATATCTTAGTTACTGATATCTTAGTCACTGATATCTTAGTCACTGATATCTTAGTCATTGATATCTTAGCTACTGATATCTCAGTCACTGATATCTTAGTCACTGATATCTTAGTCACTGATATCTTAGTCACTGATATCTTAGTCACTGATATCTTAGACACTGATATCTTAGTCACTGATATCTTAGTCACTGATATCTTAGTTACTGATATCTTAGTTACTGATATCTTAGTCACTGATATCTTAGTCACTGATATCTTAGTCATTGATATCTTAGCTACTGATATCTTAGTCACTGATATCTTAGTCACTGATATATTAGTCACTGATATCTTAGTCACTGATATCTTAGTCACTGATATCTTAGTCACTGATATCTTAGTCACTGATATCTTAGTCACTGATATCTTAGTTACTGATATCTTAGTCACTGATATCTTAGTCACTGATATATTAGTCACTGATATCTTAGTCACTGATATTTTAGTTACTGATATCTTAGTCACTGATATCTTAGTCACTGATATCTTAGTCACTGATATCTTAGTCGCTGATATCTTAGTCACTGATATCTTAGTCACTGATATCTTAGTCACTGATATCTTAGTCACTGATATCTTAGTCACTGATATCTTAGTCACTGATATCTTAGTCACTGATATCTTAGTCACTGATATCTTAGACACTGATATCTTAGTCACTGATATCTTAGTTACTGATATCTTAATCACTGATATCTTAGTTACTGATATCTTAATTACTGATATCTTAGTCACTGATATCTTAGTCACTGATATCTTAGACACTGATATCTTAGTCACTGATATCTTAGTTACTGATATCTTAGTCACTGATATCTTAGTCACTGATATCTTAGTCATTGATATCTTAGTCACTGATATCTTAGTCACTGATATCTTAGTCACTGATATCTTAGTCACTGATATCTTAGTCACTGATATCTTAGTCACTGATATCTTAGTCACTGATATCTTAGACACTGATATCTTAGTCACTGATATCTTAGTCACTGATATCTTAGTCACTGATATCTTAGCTACTGATATCTTAGTCACTGATATCTTAGTCACTGATATCTTAGTTACTGATATCTTAGTCACTGATATCTTAGTCACTGATATCTTAGTCACTGATATCTTAGTCACTGATATCTTAGTCACTGATATCTTAGTCACTGATATCTTAGTCACTGATATCTTAGTCACTGATATCTTAGTCACTGATATCTTAGTCACTGATATCTTAGTCACTGATATCTTAGTCACTGATATCTTAGACACTGATATCTTAGTCACTGATATCTTAGTTACTGATATCTTAATCACTGATATCTTAGTCACTGATATCTTAGTCACTGATATCTTAGACACTGATATCTTAGTCACTGATATCTTAGTTACTGATATCTTAGTCACTGATATCTTAGTCACTGATATCTTAGTCATTGATATCTTAGTCACTGATATCTTAGTCACTGATATCTTAGTCACTGATATCTTAGTCACTGATATCTTAGTCACTGATATCTTAGTCACTGATATCTTAGTCACTGATATCTTAGTCACTGATATCTTAGTCACTGATATCTTAGACACTGGTATCTTAGTCACTGATATCTTAGTCACTGATAGCTTAGTCACTGATATCTTAGCTACTGATATCTTAGTCACTGATATCTTAGTCACTGATATCTTAGTTACTGATATCTTAGTCACTGATATCTTAGTCACTGATATCTTAGTCACTGATATCTTAGTCACTGATATCTTAGACACTGATATCTTAGTCACTGATATCTTAGTCACTGATATCTTAGACACTGATATCTTAGTCACTGATATCTTAGTTACTGATATCTTAATCACTGATATCTTAGTCACTGATATCTTAGTCACTGATATCTTAGACACTGATATCTTAGTCACTGATATCTTAGTTACTGATATCTTAGTCACTGATATCTTAGTCACTGATATCTTAGTCATTGATATCTTAGTCACTGATATCTTAGTCACTGATATCTTAGTCACTGATATCTTAGTCACTGATATCTTAGTCACTGATATCTTAGTCACTGATATCTTAGACACTGATATCTTAGTCACTGATATCTTAGTCATTGATATCTTAGCTACTGATATCTTAGTCACTGATATCTTAGTCACTGATATCTTAGTCACTGATATCTTAGTCACTGATATCTTAGACATTGATATCTTAGTCACTGATATCTTAGTCACTGATATCTTAGTCACTGATATCTTAGTCACTGATATCTTAGTCACTGATATCTTAGTTACTGATATCTTAGTCACTGATATCTTAGTCATTGATATCTTAGCTACTGATATCTTAGGTACTGATATCTTAGTTACTGATATCTTAGTCATTGATATCTTAGTCACTGATATCTTAGTTACTGATATCTTAGTCACTGATATCTTAGTCACTGATATCTTAGTCACTGATATCTTAGTCATTGATATCTTAGTCACTGATATCTTAGTCACTGATATCTTAGTCACTGATATCTTAGTCACTGATATCTTAGTCACTGATATCTTAGTCACTGATATCTTAGTCACTGATATCTTAGTCACTGATATCTTAGTCACTGATATCTTAGTCACTGATATCTTAGTCACTGATATCTTAGACACTGATATCTTAGTCACTGATATCTTAGTTACTGATATCTTAATCACTGATATCTTAGTCACTGATATCTTAGTCACTGATATATTAGCTACTGATATCTTAGTCACTGATATCTTAGTCACTGATATCTTAGTTACTGATATCTTAGTCACTGATATCTTAGTCACTGATATCTTAGTCACTGATATCTTAGTCACTGATATCTTAGACACTGATATCTTAGTCACTGATATCTTAGTCACTGATATCTTAGACACTGATATCTTAGTCACTGATATCTTAGTTACTGATATCTTAATCACTGATATCTTAGTCACTGATATCTTAGTCACTGATATCTTAGACACTGATATCTTAGTCACTGATATCTTAGTTACTGATATCTTAGTCACTGATATCTTAGTCACTGATATCTTAGTCACTGATATCTTAGTCACTGATATCTTAGACACTGATATCTTAGTCACTGATATCTTAGTCACTGATATCTTAGACACTGATATCTTAGTCACTGATATCTTAGTTACTGATATCTTAATCACTGATATCTTAGTCACTGATATCTTAGTCACTGATATCTTAGACACTGATATCTTAGTCACTGATATCTTAGTTACTGATATCTTAGTCACTGATATCTTAGTCACTGATATCTTAGTCATTGATATCTTAGTCACTGATATCTTAGTCACTGATATCTTAGTCACTGATATCTTAGTCACTGATATCTTAGTCACTGATATCTTAGTCACTGATATCTTAGTCACTGATATCTTAGTCACTGATATCTTAGTCACTGATATCTTAGACACTGATATCTTAGTCAATGATATCTTAGTTACTGATATCTTAGTCACTGATATCTTAGTCACTGATATCTTAGTCATTGATATCTTAGCTACTGATATCTTAGTCACTGATATCTTAGTCACTGATATCTTAGACACTGAAATCTTAGTCACTGATATCTTAGACATTGATATCTTAGTCACTGATATCTTAGTCACTGATATCTTAGTCACTGATATCTTAGTCACTGATATCTTAGTTACTGATATCTTAGTCACTGATATCTTAGTCATTGATATATTAGCTACTGATATCTTAGTCACTGATATCTTAGTCACTGATATCTTAGTTACTGATATCTTAGTCACTGATATCTTAGTCACTGATATCTTAGTCATTGATATCTTAGCTACTGATATCTTAGTCACTGATATCTTAGTCACTGATATCTTAGTCACTGATATCTTAGTCACTGATATCTTAGACACTGATATCTTAGTCACTGATATCTTAGTTACTGATATCTTAGTCACTGATATTTTAGTCACTGATATCTTAGTCATTGATATCTTAGCTACTGATATCTCAGTCACTGATATCTTATTCACTGATATCTTAGTCACTGATATCTTAGTCACTGATATCTTAGACACTGATATCTTAGTCACTGATATCTTAGTCACTGATATCTTAGTTACTGATATCTTAGTCACTGATATCTTAGTCACTGATATCTTAGTCACTGATATCTTAGTCACTGATATCTTAGTCATTGATATCTTAGCTACTGATATCTTAGTCACTGATATCTTAGTCACTGATATCTTAGTCACTGATATCTTAGTCACTGATATCTTAGTCACTGATATCTTAGTCACTGATATCTTAGTCACTGATATCTTAGTCACTGATATCTTAGTTACTGATATCTTAGTCACTGATATCTTAGTCACTGATATCTTAGTCACTGATATCTTAGTCACTGATATCTTAGTCACTGATATCTTAGTCACTGATATCTTAGACACTGATATCTTAGTCACTGATATCTTAGTCACTGATATCTTAGTCACTGATATCTTAGTCACTGATATCTTAGTCACTGATATCTTAGTCACTGATATCTTAGACACTGATATCTTAGTCACTGATATCTTAGTTACTGATATCTTAATCACTGATATCTTAGTTACTGATATCTTAATTACTGATATCTTAGTCACTGATATCTTAGTCACTGATATCTTAGACACTGATATCTTAGTCACTGATATCTTAGTTACTGATATCTTAGTCACTGATATCTTAGTCACTGATATCTTAGTCATTGATATCTTAGTCACTGATATCTTAGTCACTGATATCTTAGTCACTGATATCTTAGTCACTGATATCTTAGTCACTGATATCTTAGTCACTGATATCTTAGTCACTGATATCTTAGACACTGATATCTTAGTCACTGATATCTTAGTCACTGATATCTTAGTCACTGATATCTTAGCTACTGATATCTTAGTCACTGATATCTTAGTCACTGATATCTTAGTTACTGATATCTTAGTCACTGATATCTTAGTCACTGATATCTTAGTCACTGATATCTTAGTCACTGATATCTTAGTCACTGATATCTTAGTCACTGATATCTTAGTCACTGATATCTTAGTCACTGATATCTTAGTCACTGATATCTTAGTCACTGATATCTTAGTCACTGATATCTTAGTCACTGATATCTTAGACACTGATATCTTAGTCACTGATATCTTAGTTACTGATATCTTAATCACTGATATCTTAGTCACTGATATCTTAGTCACTGATATCTTAGACACTGATATCTTAGTCACTGATATCTTAGTTACTGATATCTTAGTCACTGATATCTTAGTCACTGATATCTTAGTCATTGATATCTTAGTCACTGATATCTTAGTCACTGATATCTTAGTCACTGATATCTTAGTCACTGATATCTTAGTCACTGATATCTTAGTCACTGATATCTTAGTCACTGATATCTTAGTCACTGATATCTTAGTCACTGATATCTTAGACACTGATATCTTAGTCACTGATATCTTAGTCACTGATAGCTTAGTCACTGATATCTTAGCTACTGATATCTTAGTCACTGATATCTTAGTCACTGATATCTTAGTTACTGATATCTTAGTCACTGATATCTTAGTCACTGATATCTTAGTCACTGATATCTTAGTCACTGATATCTTAGACACTGATATCTTAGTCACTGATATCTTAGTCACTGATATCTTAGACACTGATATCTTAGTCACTGATATCTTAGTTACTGATATCTTAATCACTGATATCTTAGTCACTGATATCTTAGTCACTGATATCTTAGACACTGATATCTTAGTCACTGATATCTTAGTTACTGATATCTTAGTCACTGATATCTTAGTCACTGATATCTTAGTCATTGATATCTTAGTCACTGATATCTTAGTCACTGATATCTTAGTCACTGATATCTTAGTCACTGATATCTTAGTCACTGATATCTTAGTCACTGATATCTTAGACACTGATATCTTAGTCACTGATATCTTAGTCATTGATATCTTAGCTACTGATATCTTAGTCACTGATATCTTAGTCACTGATATCTTAGTCACTGATATCTTAGTCACTGATATCTTAGACATTGATATCTTAGTCACTGATATCTTAGTCACTGATATCTTAGTCACTGATATCTTAGTCACTGATATCTTAGTCACTGATATCTTAGTTACTGATATCTTAGTCACTGATATCTTAGTCATTGATATCTTAGCTACTGATATCTTAGGTACTGATATCTTAGTTACTGATATCTTAGTCATTGATATCTTAGTCACTGATATCTTAGTTACTGATATCTTAGTCACTGATATCTTAGTCACTGATATCTTAGTCACTGATATCTTAGTCATTGATATCTTAGTCACTGATATCTTAGTCACTGATATCTTAGTCACTGATATCTTAGTCACTGATATCTTAGTCACTGATATCTTAGTCACTGATATCTTAGTCACTGATATCTTAGTCACTGATATCTTAGTCACTGATATCTTAGTCACTGATATCTTAGTCACTGATATCTTAGACACTGATATCTTAGTCACTGATATCTTAGTTACTGATATCTTAATCACTGATATCTTAGTCACTGATATCTTAGTCACTGATATATTAGCTACTGATATCTTAGTCACTGATATCTTAGTCACTGATATCTTAGTTACTGATATCTTAGTCACTGATATCTTAGTCACTGATATCTTAGTCACTGATATCTTAGTCACTGATATCTTAGACACTGATATCTTAGTCACTGATATCTTAGTCACTGATATCTTAGACACTGATATCTTAGTCACTGATATCTTAGTTACTGATATCTTAATCACTGATATCTTAGTCACTGATATCTTAGTCACTGATATCTTAGACACTGATATCTTAGTCACTGATATCTTAGTTACTGATATCTTAGTCACTGATATCTTAGTCACTGATATCTTAGTCACTGATATCTTAGTCACTGATATCTTAGACACTGATATCTTAGTCACTGATATCTTAGTCACTGATATCTTAGACACTGATATCTTAGTCACTGATATCTTAGTTACTGATATCTTAATCACTGATATCTTAGTCACTGATATCTTAGTCACTGATATCTTAGACACTGATATCTTAGTCACTGATATCTTAGTTACTGATATCTTAGTCACTGATATCTTAGTCACTGATATCTTAGTCATTGATATCTTAGTCACTGATATCTTAGTCACTGATATCTTAGTCACTGATATCTTAGTCACTGATATCTTAGTCACTGATATCTTAGTCACTGATATCTTAGTCACTGATATCTTAGTCACTGATATCTTAGTCACTGATATCTTAGACACTGATATCTTAGTCAATGATATCTTAGTTACTGATATCTTAGTCACTGATATCTTAGTCACTGATATCTTAGTCATTGATATCTTAGCTACTGATATCTTAGTCACTGATATCTTAGTCACTGATATCTTAGACACTGAAATCTTAGTCACTGATATCTTAGACATTGATATCTTAGTCACTGATATCTTAGTCACTGATATCTTAGTCACTGATATCTTAGTCACTGATATCTTAGTTACTGATATCTTAGTCACTGATATCTTAGTCATTGATATATTAGCTACTGATATCTTAGTCACTGATATCTTAGTCACTGATATCTTAGTTACTGATATCTTAGTCACTGATATCTTAGTCACTGATATCTTAGTCATTGATATCTTAGCTACTGATATCTTAGTCACTGATATCTTAGTCACTGATATCTTAGTCACTGATATCTTAGTCACTGATATCTTAGACACTGATATCTTAGTCACTGATATCTTAGTTACTGATATCTTAGTCACTGATATTTTAGTCACTGATATCTTAGTCATTGATATCTTAGCTACTGATATCTCAGTCACTGATATCTTATTCACTGATATCTTAGTCACTGATATCTTAGTCACTGATATCTTAGACACTGATATCTTAGTCACTGATATCTTAGTCACTGATATCTTAGTTACTGATATCTTAGTCACTGATATCTTAGTCACTGATATCTTAGTCACTGATATCTTAGTCACTGATATCTTAGTCATTGATATCTTAGCTACTGATATCTTAGTCACTGATATCTTAGTCACTGATATCTTAGTCACTGATATCTTAGTCACTGATATCTTAGTCACTGATATCTTAGTCACTGATATCTTAGTCACTGATATCTTAGTTACTGATATCTTAGTCACTGATATCTTAGTCACTGATATCTTAGTCACTGATATCTTAGTCACTGATATCTTAGGTACTGATATCTTAGTTACTGATATCTTAGTCATTGATATCTTAGTCACTGATATCTTAGTTACTGATATCTTAGTCACTGATATCTTAGTCACTGATATCTTAGTCACTGATATCTTAGTCATTGATATCTTAGTCACTGATATCTTAGTCACTGATATCTTAGTCACTGATATCTTAGTCACTGATATCTTAGTCACTGATATCTTAGTCACTGATATCTTAGTCACTGATATCTTAGTCACTGATATCTTAGTCACTGATATCTTAGTCACTGATATCTTAGTCACTGATATCTTAGACACTGATATCTTAGTCACTGATATCTTAGTTACTGATATCTTAATCACTGATATCTTAGTCACTGATATCTTAGTCACTGATATATTAGTCACTGATATCTTAATCACTGATATCTTAGTCACTGATATCTTAGATACTGATAGCTTAATCATTGATATCTTAGTCACTGATATCTTAGTCACTGATATCTTAGTTACTGATATCTTAGTCACTGATATCTTAGTTACTGATATCTTAGTCACTGAGATAGTAGTCACTGATATCTTAGTCACTGATATCTTATTCACAGATATCTTAGTCACTGATATCTTAGTCACTGATATCTTAGTCACTGATATCTTAGTTACTGATATCTTAGTCACTGATATCTTAGATACTGATATCTTAGTCACTGATATCTTAGTCACTGATATCTTAGATACTGATATCTTAGATACTGATATCTTAGTCACTGATATCTTAATCATTGATATCTTAGTCACTGATATCTTAGTCACTGATATCTTAGTCACTGAGATAGTAGTCACTGATATCTTAGTCACTGATATCTTAGATACTGATATCTTAGTCACTGATATCTTAGATACTGATATCTTAGTCACTGATATCTTAGTCACTGATATCTTAGTCACTGATATCTTAGTCACTGATATCTTAGTCACTGATATCTTAGTCACTGATATCTTATTCACAGATATCTTAGTCACTGATATCTTAGTCACTGATATCTTAGTTACTGATATCTTAGTCACTGATATCTTAGATACTGATATCTTAGTCACTGATATCTTAGTCACTGATATCTTAGATACTGATATCTTAGATACTGATATCTTAGTCACTGATATCTTAATCATTGATATCTTAGTCACTGATATCTTAGTCACTGATATCTTAGTCACTGAGATAGTAGTCACTGATATCTTAGTCACTGATATCTTAGTCATTGATATCTTAGCTACTGATATCTCAGTCACTGATATCTTATTCACTGATATCTTAGTCACTGATATCTTAGTCACTGATATCTTAGACACTGATATCTTAGTCACTGATATCTTAGTCACTGATATCTTAGTTACTGATATCTTAGTCACTGATATCTTAGTCACTGATATCTTAGTCACTGATATCTTAGTCACTGATATCTTAGTCATTGATATCTTAGCTACTGATATCTTAGTCACTGATATCTTAGTCACTGATATCTTAGTCACTGATATCTTAGTCACTGATATCTTAGTCACTGATATCTTAGTCACTGATATCTTAGTCACTGATATCTTAGTCACTGATATCTTAGTCACTGATATCTTAGTCACTGATATCTTAGTTACTGATATCTTAGTCACTGATATCTTAGTCACTGATATCTTAGTCACTGATATCTTAGTCACTGATATCTTAGTTACTGATATCTTAGTTACTGATATCTTAGTCATTGATATCTTAGTCACTGATATCTTAGTTACTGATATCTTAGTCACTGATATCTTAGTCACTGATATCTTAGTCACTGATATCTTAGTCATTGATATCTTAGTCACTGATATCTTAGTCACTGATATCTTAGTCACTGATATCTTAGTCACTGATATCTTAGTCACTGATATCTTAGTCACTGATATCTTAGTCACTGATATCTTAGTCACTGATATCTTAGTCACTGATATCTTAGTCACTGATATCTTAGTCACTGATATCTTAGTCACTGATATCTTAGTCACTGATATCTTAGTCACTGATATCTTAGTCACTGATATCTTAGTCACTGATATCTTAGTCACTGATATCTTAGTCACTGATATCTTAGACACTGATATCTTAGTCACTGATATCTTAGTTACTGATATCTTAATCACTGATATCTTAGTCACTGATATCTTAGGCACTGATATATTAGTCACTGATATCTTAATCACTGATATCTTAGTCACTGATATCTTAGATACTGATAGCTTAATCATTGATATCTTAGTCACTGATATCTTAGTCACTGATATCTTAGTTACTGATATCTTAGTCACTGATATCTTAGTTACTGATATCTTAGTCACTGAGATAGTAGTCACTGATATCTTAGTCACTGATATCTTATTCACAGATATCTTAGTCACTGATATCTTAGTCACTGATATCTTAGTTACTGATATCTTAGTCACTGATATCTTAGATACTGATATCTTAGTCACTGATATCTTAGTCACTGATATCTTAGATACTGATATCTTAGATACTGATATCTTAGTCACTGATATCTTAATCATTGATATCTTAGTCACTGATATCTTAATCATTGATATCTTAGTCACTGATATCTTAGTCACTGATATCTTAGTCACTGAGATAGTAGTCACTGATATCTTAGTCACTGATATCTTAGATACTGATATCTTAGTCACTGATATCTTAGATACTGATACCTTAGTCACTGATATTTTAGTCACTTATATCTTAGTCACTGATATCTTAGTCACTGATATCTTAGTTACTGATATCTTAGTCACTGATATCTTAGTCACTGATATCTTAGTCACTGATATCTTAGTTACTGATATCTTAGTTACTGATATCTTAGTCATTGATATCTTAGTCACTGATATCTTAGTTACTGATATCTTAGTCACTGATATCTTAGTCACTGATATCTTAGTCACTGATATCTTAGTCACTGATATCTTAGTCACTGATATCTTAGTTACTGATATCTTAGTCACTGATATCTTAGTCACTGATATCTTAGTCACTGATATCTTAGTCACTGATATCTTAGTCATTGATATCTTAGCTACTGATATCTTAGTCACTGATATCTTAGTCACTGATATCTTAGTCACTGATATCTTAGTCACTGATATCTTAGTTACTGATATCTTAGTCACTGATATCTTAGTCACTGATATCTTAGTCACTGATATCTTAGTCACTGATATCTTAGTTACTGATATCTTAGTTACTGATATCTTAGTCATTGATATCTTAGTCACTGATATCTTAGTTACTGATATCTTAGTCACTGATATCTTAGTCACTGATATCTTAGTCACTGATATCTTAGTCATTGATATCTTAGTCACTGATATCTTAGTCACTGATATCTTAGTCACTGATATCTTAGTCACTGATATCTTAGTCACTGATATCTTAGTCACTGATATCTTAGTCACTGATATCTTAGTCACTGATATCTTAGTCACTGATATCTTAGTCACTGATATCTTAGTCACTGATATCTTAGTCACTGATATCTTAGTCACTGATATCTTAGTCACTGATATCTTAGTCACTGATATCTTAGTCACTGATATCTTAGTCACTGATATCTTAGTCACTGATATCTTAGTCACTGATATCTTAGACACTGATATCTTAGTCACTGATATCTTAGTTACTGATATCTTAATCACTGATATCTTAGTCACTGATATCTTAGTCACTGATATATTAGTCACTGATATCTTAATCACTGATATCTTAGTCACTGATATCTTAGATACTGATAGCTTAATCATTGATATCTTAGTCACTGATATCTTAGTCACTGATATCTTAGTTACTGATATCTTAGTCACTGATATCTTAGTTACTGATATCTTAGTCACTGAGATAGTAGTCACTGATATCTTAGTCACTGATATCTTATTCACAGATATCTTAGTCACTGATATCTTAGTCACTGATATCTTAGTCACTGATATCTTAATCATTGATATCTTAGTCACTGATATCTTAGTCACTGATATCTTAGTCACTGAGATAGTAGTCACTGATATCTTAGTCACTGATATCTTAGATACTGATATCTTAGTCACTGATATCTTAGTCACTGATATCTTAGTCACTGATATCTTAGTCACTGATATCTTAGTCACTGATATCTTAGTTACTGATATCTTAGTCACTGATATCTTAGTCACTGATATCTTAGTCACTGATATCTTAGTCACTGATATCTTAGTTACTGATATCTTAGTTACTGATATCTTAGTCATTGATATCTTAGTCACTGATATCTTAGTTACTGATATCTTAGTCACTGATATCTTAGTCACTGATATCTTAGTCACTGATATCTTAGTCATTGATATCTTAGTCACTGATATCTTAGTCACTGATATCTTAGTCACTGATATCTTAGTCACTGATATCTTAGTCACTGATATCTTAGTCACTGATATCTTAGTCACTGATATCTTGGTCACTGATATCTTAGTCACTGATATCTTAGTCACTGATATCTTAGTCACTGATATCTTAGACACTGATATCTTAGTCACTGATATCTTAGTTACTGATATCTTAATCACTGATATCTTAGTCACTGATATCTTAGTCACTGATATATTAGTCACTGATATCTTAATCACTGATATCTTAGTCACTGATACCTTAGTCACTGATATCTTAGTCATTGATATCTTAGTCATTGATATCTTAGCTACTGATATCTTAGTCACTGATATCTTAGTCATTGATATCTTAGCTACTGATATCTTAGTCGCTGATATCTTAGTCACTGATATCTTAGTCACTGATATCTTAGTCACTGATATCTTAGTCACTGATATCTTAGTCACTGATATCTTAGTCACTGATATCTTAGTCATTGATATCTTAGTCATTGATATCTTAGTCACTGATATCTTAGTCATTGATATCTTAGCTACTGATATCCTAGTCACTGATATCTTAGATACTGATATCTTAGTCACTGATATCTTAGATACTGATATCTTAGTCACTGATATCTTAGTTACTGATATCTTAGTCACTGATATCTTAGTCATTGATATCTTAGTCACTGATAGCTTAATCATTGATATCTTAGTCACTGATATCTTAGTCACTGATATCTTAGTCACTGATATCTTAGTTACTGATATCTTAGTCACTGATATCTTAGTTACTGATATCTTAGTCACTGAGATAGTAGTCACTGATACCTTAGTCACTGATATCTTAGTCATTGATATCTTAGTCATTGATATCTTAGCTACTGATATCTTAGTCACTGATATCTTAGTCACTGATATCTTAGTCACTGATATCTTAGTCACTGATATCTTAGTCACTGATATCTTAGTCACTGATATCTTAGTCACTGATATCTTAGTCACTGATATCTTAGTCACTGATATCTTAGTCACTGATATCTTAGTCACTGATATCTTAGTCACTGATATCTTAGTCACTGATATCTTAGTCACTGATATCTTAGTCACTGATATCTTAGTCACTGATATATTAGTCACTGATATCTTAGTCACTGATATCTTAGTCACTGATATCTTAGTCACTGATATCTTAGTCACTGATATCTTAGTCACTGATATCTTAGTCACTGATATCTTAGTCACTGATATCTTAGTCACTGATATCTTAGTCACTGATATCTTAGTCACTGATATCTTAGTCACTGATATCTTAGTCACTGATATCTTAGTCACTGATATCTTAGTCACTGATATCTTAGTCACTGATATCTTAGTCACTGATATCTTAGTCACTGATATCTTAGTCACTGATATCTTAGTCACTGATATCTTAGTCACTGATATCTTAGTCACTGATATCTTAGTCACTGATATCTTAGTCACTGATATCTTAGTCACTGATATCTTAGTCACTGATATCTTAGTCACTGATATCTTAGTCACTAATATCTTAGTCACTGATATCTTAGTCACTGATATCTTAGTCACTGATATCTTAGTCACTGATATCTTAGTCATTGATATCTTAGCTACTGATATCTTAGTCACTGATATCTTAGTCACTGATATATTAGTCACTGATATCTTAGTCACTGATATCTTAGTAACTGATATCTTAGTCACTGATATCTTAGTCACTGATATCTTAGATACTGATATCTTAGTCACTGATATCTTAGTTACTGATATCTTAGCTACTGATATCTTAGTCACTGATATCTTAGTCATTGATATCTTAGTTACTGATATCTTAGTCACTGATATCTTAGTCACTGATATCTTAGATACTGATAGCTTAATCATTGATATCTTAGTCACTGATATCTTAGTTACTGATATCTTAGCTACTGATATCTTAGTCACTGATATCTTAGTTACTGATATCTTAGTTACTGAGATAGTAATCACTGATATCTTAGTCACTGATATCTTAGTCACATATATCTTAGTCAATGATATCTTAGTCACTGATATCTTAGTCACTGATATCTTAGTCATTGATATCTTAGTCATTGATATCTTAGTCACTGATATCTTAGTCATTGATATCTTAGCTACTGATATCCTAGTCACTGATATCTTAGATACTGATATCTTAGTCACTGATATCTTAGATACTGATATCTTAGTCACTGATAGCTTAGTTACTGATATCTTAGTCACTGATATCTTAGTCACTGATATCTTAGTCACTGATATCTTAGTCACTGATATCTTAGTCACTGATATCTTAGTCACTGATATCTTAGTCACTGATATCTTAGTCACTGATATCTTAGTCACTGATATCTTAGTCACTGATATCTTAGTCACTGATATCTTAGTCACTGATATCTTAGTCACTGATATCTTAGTCACTGATATCTTAGTCACTGATATCTTAGTCACTGATATCTTAGTTACTGATATCTTTGTCACTGATATCTTAGTCATTGATATCTTAGTCACTGATAGCTTAATCATTGATATCTTAGTCATTGATATCTTAGTCACTGATATCTTAGTCACTGATATCTTAGTCACTGATATCTTAGTTACTGATATCTTAGTCACTGATATCTTAGTTACTGATATCTTTTTCACTGAGATAGTAGTCACTGATACCTTAGTCACTGATATTTTAGTCATTGATATCTTAGTCATTGATATCTTAGCTACTGCTATCTTAGTCACTGATATCTTAGTCATTGATATCTTAGCTACTGATATCTTAGTCACTGATATCTTAGTCACTGATATCTTAGTCACTGATATCTTAGTCACTGATATCTTAGTCACTGATATCTTAGTCATTGATATCTTAGTCATTGATATCTTAGTCACTGATATCTTAGTCATTGATATCTTAGCTACTGATATCCTAGTCACTGATATCTTAGATACTGATATCTTAGTCACTGATATCTTAGATACTGATATCTTAGTCACTGATATCTTAGTTACTGATATCTTAGTCACTGATATCTTAGTCATTGATATCTTAGTCACTGATAGCTTAATCATTGATATCTTAGTCACTGATATCTTAGTCACTGATATCTTAGTCACTGATATCTTAGTTACTGATATCTTAGTCACTGATATCTTAGTTACTGATATCTTAGTCACTGAGATAGTAGTCACTGATACCTTAGTCACTGATATCTTAGTCATTGATATCTTAGTCATTGATATCTTAGCTACTGATATCTTAGTCACTGATATCTTAGTCATTGATATCTTAGCTACTGATATCTTAGTCACTGATATCTTAGTCACTGATATCTTAGTCACTGATATCTTAGTCACTGATATCTTAGTCACTGATATCTTAGTCACTGATATCTTAGTCACTGATATCTTAGTCACTGATATCTTAGTCACTGATATCTTAGTCACTGATATCTTAGTCACTGATATCTTAGTCACTGATATCTTAGTCACTGATATCTTAGTCACTGATATCTTAGTCACTGATATCTTAGTCACTGATATCTTAGTCACTGATATCTTAGTCACTGATATCTTAGTCACTGATATCTTAGTCACTGATATCTTAGTCACTGATATCTTAGTCACTGATATCTTAGTCACTGATATCTTAGTCACTGATATCTTAGTCACTGATATCTTAGTCACTGATATCTTAATCACTGATATCTTAGTCACTGATATCTTAGTTACTGATATCTTAGTTACTGATATCTTAGTCATTGATATCTTAGTCACTGATATCTTAGTTACTGATATCTTAGTCACTGATATCTTAGTCACTGATATCTTAGTCACTGATATCTTAGTCATTGATATCTTAGTCACTGATATCTTAGTCACTGATATCTTAGTCACTGATATCTTAGTCACTGATATCTTAGTCACTGATATCTTAGTCACTGATATCTTAGTCACTGATATCTTAGTCACTGATATCTTAGTCACTGATATCTTAGTCACTGATATCTTAGTCACTGATATCTTAGTCACTGATATCTTAGTCACTGATATCTTAGTCACTGATATCTTAGTCACTGATATCTTAGTCACTGATATCTTAGTCACTGATATCTTAGTCACTGATATCTTAGACACTGATATCTTAGTCACTGATATCTTAGTTACTGATATCTTAATCACTGATATCTTAGTCACTGATATCTTAGTCACTGATATATTAGTCACTGATATCTTAATCACTGATATCTTAGTCACTGATATCTTAGATACTGATAGCTTAATCATTGATATCTTAGTCACTGATATCTTAGTCACTGATATCTTAGTTACTGATATCTTAGTCACTGATATCTTAGTTACTGATATCTTAGTCACTGAGATAGTAGTCACTGATATCTTAGTCACTGATATCTTATTCACAGATATCTTAGTCACTGATATCTTAGTCACTGATATCTTAGTCACTGATATCTTAATCATTGATATCTTAGTCACTGATATCTTAGTCACTGATATCTTAGTCACTGAGATAGTAGTCACTGATATCTTAGTCACTGATATCTTAGATACTGATATCTTAGTCACTGATATCTTAGATACTGATATCTTAGTCACTGATATCTTAGTCACTGATATCTTAGTCACTGATATCTTAGTCACTGATATCTTAGTCACTGATATCTTAGTTACTGATATCTTAGTCACTGATATCTTAGTCACTGATATCTTAGTCACTGATATCTTAGTCACTGATATCTAAGTTACTGATATCTTAGTTACTGATATCTTAGTCATTGATATCTTAGTCACTGATATCTTAGTTACTGATATCTTAGTCACTGATATCTTAGTCACTGATATCTTAGTCACTGATATCTTAGTCATTGATATCTTAGTCACTGATATCTTAGTCACTGATATCTTAGTCACTGATATCTTAGTCACTGATATCTTAGTCACTGATATCTTAGTCACTGATATCTTAGTCACTGATATCTTGGTCACTGATATCTTAGTCACTGATATCTTAGTCACTGATATCTTAGTCACTGATATCTTAGACACTGATATCTTAGTCACTGATATCTTAGTTACTGATATCTTAATCACTGATATCTTAGTCACTGATATCTTAGTCACTGATATATTAGTCACTGATATCTTAATCACTGATATCTTAGTCACTGATACCTTAGTCACTGATATCTTAGTCATTGATATCTTAGTCATTGATATCTTAGCTACTGATATCTTAGTCACTGATATCTTAGTCATTGATATCTTAGCTACTGATATCTTAGTCGCTGATATCTTAGTCACTGATATCTTAGTCACTGATATCTTAGTCACTGATATCTTAGTCACTGATATCTTAGTCACTGATATCTTAGTCATTGATATCTTAGTCATTGATATCTTAGTCACTGATATCTTAGTCATTGATATCTTAGCTACTGATATCCTAGTCACTGATATCTTAGATACTGATATCTTAGTCACTGATATCTTAGATACTGATATCTTAGTCACTGATATCTTAGTTACTGATATCTTAGTCACTGATATCTTAGTTACTGATATCTTAGTCACTGATATCTTAGTCACTGATATCTTAGTCACTGATATCTTAGTCATTGATATCTTAGTCACTGATATCTTAGTCACTGATATCTTAGTCACTGATATCTTAGTCACTGATATCTTAGTCACTGATATCTTAGTCACTGATATCTTAGTCACTGATATCTTAGTCACTGATATCTTAGTCACTGATATCTTAGTCACTGATATCTTAGTCACTGATATCTTAGTCACTGATATCTTAGTCACTGATATCTTAGTCACTGATATCTTAGTCACTGATATCTTAGTCACTGATATCTTAGTCACTGATATCTTAGTCACTGATATCTTAGTCACTGATATCTTAGTCACTGATATCTTAGTCACTGATATCTTAGACACTGATATCTTAGTCACTGATATCTTAGTTGCTGATATCTTAATCACTGATATCTTAGTCACTGATATCTTAGTCACTGATATATTAGTCACTGATATCTTAATCACTGATATCTTAGTCACTGATATCTTAGATACTGATAGCTTAATCATTGATATCTTAGTCACTGATATCTTAGTCACTGATATCTTAGTTACTGATATCTTAGTCACTGATATCTTAGTTACTGATATCTTAGTCACTGAGATAGTAGTCACTGATATCTTAGTCACTGATATCTTATTCACAGATATCTTAGTCACTGATATCTTAGTCACTGATATCTTAGTCACTGATATCTTAATCATTGATATCTTAGTCACTGATATCTTAGTCACTGATATCTTAGTCACTGAGATAGTAGTCACTGATATCTTAGTCACTGATATCTTAGATACTGATATCTTAGTCACTGATATCTTAGATACTGATATCTTAGTCACTGATATCTTAGTCACTGATATCTTAGTCACTGATATCTTAGTCACTGATATCTTAGTCACTGATATCTTAGTTACTGATATCTTAGTCACTGATATCTTAGTCACTGATATCTTAGTCACTGATATCTTAGTCACTGATATCTTAGTTACTGATATCTTAGTTACTGATATCTTAGTCATTGATATCTTAGTCACTGATATCTTAGTTACTGATATCTTAGTCACTGATATCTTAGTCACTGATATCTTAGTCACTGATATCTTAGTCATTGATATCTTAGTCACTGATATCTTAGTCACTGATATCTTAGTCACTGATATCTTAGTCACTGATATCTTAGTCACTGATATCTTAGTCACTGATATCTTGGTCACTGATATCTTAGTCACTGATATCTTAGTCACTGATATCTTAGTCACTGATATCTTAGACACTGATATCTTAGTCACTGATATCTTAGTTACTGATATCTTAATCACTGATATCTTAGTCACTGATATCTTAGTCACTGATATATTAGTCACTGATATCTTAATCACTGATATCTTAGTCACTGATACCTTAGTCACTGATATCTTAGTCATTGATATCTTAGTCATTGATATCTTAGCTACTGATATCTTAGTCACTGATATCTTAGTCATTGATATCTTAGCTACTGATATCTTAGTCGCTGATATCTTAGTCACTGATATCTTAGTCACTGATATCTTAGTCACTGATATCTTAGTCACTGATATCTTAGTCACTGATATCTTAGTCATTGATATCTTAGTCATTGATATCTTAGTCACTGATATCTTAGTCATTGATATCTTAGCTACTGATATCCTAGTCACTGATATCTTAGATACTGATATCTTAGTCACTGATATCTTAGATACTGATATCTTAGTCACTGATATCTTAGTTACTGATATCTTAGTCACTGATATCTTAGTCATTGATATCTTAGTCACTGATAGCTTAATCATTGATATCTTAGTCACTGATATCTTAGTCACTGATATCTTAGTCACTGATATCTTAGTTACTGATATCTTAGTCACTGATATCTTAGTTACTGATATCTTAGTCACTGAGATAGTAGTCACTGATACCTTAGTCACTGATATCTTAGTCATTGATATCTTAGTCATTGATATCTTAGCTACTGATATCTTAGTCACTGATATCTTAGTCACTGATATCTTAGTCACTGATATCTTAGTCACTGATATCTTAGTCACTGATATCTTAGTCACTGATATCTTAGTCACTGATATCTTAGTCACTGATATCTTAGTCACTGATATCTTAGTCACTGATATCTTAGTCACTGATATCTTAGTCACTGATATATTAGTCACTGATATCTTAGTCACTGATATCTTAGTCACTGATATCTTAGTCACTGATATCTTAGTCACTGATATCTTAGTCACTGATATCTTAGTCACTGATATCTTAGTCACTGATATCTTAGTCACTGATATCTTAGTCACTGATATCTTAGTCACTGATATCTTAGTCACTGATATCTTAGTCACTGATATCTTAGTCACTGATATCTTAGTCACTGATATCTTAGTCACTGATATCTTAGTCACTGATATCTTAGTCACTGATATCTTAGTCACTGATATCTTAGTCACTGATATCTTAGTCACTGATATCTTAGTCACTGATATCTTAGTCACTGATATCTTAGTCACTGATATCTTAGTCACTGATATCTTAGTCACTGATATCTTAGTCACTGATATCTTAGTCACTAATATCTTAGTCACTGATATCTTAGTCACTGATATCTTAGTCACTGATATCTTAGTCATTGATATCTTAGCTACTGATATCTTAGTCATTGATATCTTAGCTACTGATATCTTAGTCACTGATATCTTAGTCACTGATATATTAGTCACTGATATCTTAGTCACTGATATCTTAGTAACTGATATCTTAGTCACTGATATCTTAGTCACTGATATCTTAGATACTGATATCTTAGTCACTGATATCTTAGTTACTGATATCTTAGCTACTGATATCTTAGTCACTGATATCTTAGTCATTGATATCTTAGTTACTGATATCTTAGTCACTGATATCTTAGTCACTGATATCTTAGATACTGATAGCTTAATCATTGATATCTTAGTCACTGATATCTTAGTTACTGATATCTTAGCTACTGATATCTTAGTCACTGATATCTTAGTTACTGATATCTTAGTTACTGAGATAGTAATCACTGATATCTTAGTCACTGATATCTTAGTCACATATATCTTAGTCAATGATATCTTAGTCACTGATATCTTAGTCACTGATATCTTAGTCATTGATATCTTAGTCATTGATATCTTAGTCACTGATATATTAGTCATTGATATCTTATCTACTGATATCCTAGTCACTGATATCTTAGATACTGATATCTTAGTCACTGATATCTTAGATACTGATATCTTAGTCACTGATAGCTTAGTTACTGATATCTTAGTCACTGATATCTTAGTCACTGATATCTTAGTCACTGATATCTTAGTCACTGATATCTTAGTCACTGATATCTTAGTCACTGATATCTTAGTCACTGATATCTTAGTCACTGATATCTTAGTCACTGATATCTTAGTCACTGATATCTTAGTCACTGATATCTTAGTCACTGATATCTTAGTCACTGATATCTTAGTCACTGATATCTTAGTCACTGATATCTTAGTCACTGATATCTTAGTTACTGATATCTTTGTCACTGATATCTTAGTCATTGATATCTTAGTCACTGATAGCTTAATCATTGATATCTTAGTCATTGATATCTTAGTCACTGATATCTTAGTCACTGATATCTTAGTCACTGATATCTTAGTTACTGATATCTTAGTCACTGATATCTTAGTTACTGATATCTTTTTCACTGAGATAGTAGTCACTGATACCTTAGTCACTGATATTTTAGTCATTGATATCTTAGTCATTGATATCTTAGCTACTGCTATCTTAGTCACTGATATCTTAGTCATTGATATCTTAGCTACTGATATCTTAGTCACTGATATCTTAGTCACTGATATCTTAGTCACTGATATCTTAGTCACTGATATCTTAGTCACTGATATCTTAGTCATTGATATCTTAGTCATTGATATCTTAGTCACTGATATCTTAGTCATTGATATCTTAGCTACTGATATCCTAGTCACTGATATCTTAGATACTGATATCTTAGTCACTGATATCTTAGATACTGATATCCTAGTCACTGATATCTTAGATACTGATATCTTAGTCACTGATATCTTAGATACTGATATCTTAGTCACTGATATCTTAGTTACTGATATCTTAGTCACTGATATCTTAGTCATTGATATCTTAGTCACTGATAGCTTAATCATTGATATCTTAGCCACTGATATCTTAGTCACTGATATTGTAGTCACTGATATCTTAGTTACTGATATCTTAGTCACTGATATCTTAGTTACTGATATCTTAGTCACTGAGATAGTAGTCACTGATACCTTAGTCACTGATATCTTAGTCATTGATATCTTAGTCATTGATATCTTAGCTACTGATATCTTAGTCACTGATATCTTAGTCATTGATATCTTAGCTACTGATATCTTAGTCACTGATATCTTAGTCACTGATATCTTAGTCACTGATATCTTAGTCACTGATATCTTAGTCACTGATATCTTAGTCACTGATATCTTAGTCACTGATATCTTAGTCACTGATATCTTAGTCACTGATATCTTAGTCACTGATATCTTAGTCACTGATATCTTAGTCACTGATATCTTAGTCACTGATATCTTAGTCACTGATATCTTAGTCACTGATATCTTAGTCACTGATATCTTAGTCACTGATATCTTAGTCACTGATATCTTAGTCACTGATATCTTAGTCACTGATATCTTAGTCACTGATATCTTAGTCACTGATATCTTAATCACTGATATCTTAGTCACTGATATCTTAGTCACTGATATCTTAGTCACTGATATCTTAGTCACTGATATCTTAGATACTGATAACTTAGTCATTGATATCTTAGTCACTTATATCTTAGTTACTGATATCTTAGTCACTGATATCTTAGTCACTGATATCTTAGATACTGATATCTTAGTCACTGGTATCTTAGTTACTGATATCTTAGCTACTGATATCTTAGTCACTGATATCTTAGTTAGTGATATCTTAGTCACTGATATCTTAATCACTGATATGTTAATCACTGATATCTTAGATACTGTTATCTTAGTCACTGATATCTTAGTTACTGATATCTTAGCTACTGATATCTTAGTCACTGATATCTTAGTCATTGATATCTTAGTCACTTATATCTTAGTCACTGATATATTAGTCATTGATATCTTAGTTACTGATATCTTAGTCACTGATATCTTAGTCACTGATATCTTAGATACTGATAGCTTAATCATTGATATCTTAGTCACTGATATCTTAGTTACTGATATCTTAGCTACTGATATCTTAGTCACTGATATCTTAGTTACTGATATCTTAGTTACTGAGATAGTAATCACTGATATCTTAGTCACTGATATCTTAGTCACATATATCTTAGACACTGATATCTTAGTCACTGATATCTTAGTTACTGATATCTTAGTCACTGATATCTTAGTTACTGATATCTTAGTTACTGAGATAGTAATCACTGATATCTTAGTCACTGATATCTTAGTCACATATATCTTAGCCACTGATATCTTAGTCACTGATATCTTAGTTACTGATATCTTAGTCACTGATATCTTAGTCACTGATATCTTAGTTACTTATATCTTAGTTACTGAGATAGTAATCACTGATATCTTAGTCACTGATATATTAGTCACATATATCTTAGCCACTGATATCTTAGTCACTGATATCTTAGTTACTGATATCTTAGTCACTGATAACTTAGATACTGATATCTTAGCCACTGATATCTTAGTCACTGATATCTTAGTTACTGATATCTTAGTCACTGATATCTTAGTCACTGATATCTTAGTTACTTATATCTTAGTTACTGAGATAGTAATCACTGATATCTTAGTCACTGATATCTTAGTCACATATATCTTAGCCACTGATATCTTAGTCACTGATATCTTAGTTACTGATATCTTAGTCATTGATAACTTAGATACTGATATCTTAGTCACTGATATCTTAGATACTGATATCTTAGTCACTGCTATCTTAGTTACTGATATTTTAGGCATTGATATCTTAGTCACTGATATCTTAGTCACTGATATCTTAGTCACTGATATCTTAGTCACTGATATCTTAGTCACTGATATCTTAGTCATTGATATCTTAGTCACTGATATCTTAGTTACTGATATCTTAGTCACCGATATCTTAGTCACTGATAGCTAAATCACTGATATCTTAGTCACTGATATCTTAGTCACTGATATCTTAGTCACTGATATCTTAGTTACTGATATCTTAGTCACTGATATCTTAGTCACTGATATCTTAGTCACTGATATCTTAGTCACTGATATCTTAGTCACTGATATCTTAGTCACTGATATCTTAGTCACTGATATCTTAGTCACTGATATCTTAGTCACTGATATCTTAGTCACTGATATATTAGTCACTGATATCTTAGTTACTGATATCTTAGTCACTGATATCTTAGTTACTGATATCTTAGTCACTGAGATAGTAGTCACTGATATCAAGATTACTTTACGGTAATATTAGATAATATAAACGAGTATTCAATATATAACTTACCGTAAATATGTGTATTCTATTTTTCGTAAAAATATACATAATATAACATTATATATATAATATTATTTAAAAACAAAAACTAAAAGTCAATTGTTATTGAATATAATTAATATAATCTTATAAATACCTCTACATTTACTGGAAGTATGAATAATTATTAAACTAGTATTATGTTTTTATGTAAGCTTCAACAATTACGTATACATAATAATTATTATATATCTCACGTTGCTAGTCGAATAGTACACGTCATATATATAATTAAAATTAGACCCTCGAGAAGTAATAGTAGTAACTATTTTATTTTGACAACTTTATTTTAACTATCTCTTGCCAATTGCCAATAGCCAATATCCAATAGCCAATATCCAATAGCCAATTGCTAATAGCATTCTTTTTTCTTCTATAATAATTTGGAAAAATAACACAATATTCGAATGTATCCGTACCTTCCAATATATCAATTCGATTTAGTATAAGTTCTGCAATAAATAATATGTATCCTTATAATTTAACGAATAGATTAATTAATTAAATATTTCATATAATTAATTAAATAAACTAAAATAATACAAATTGTAAATTAAAATGAAATAATAATTTCATATATTTTCTATAAAATAATTAAATATAATTGTTATCAATAACTTATTATATAACTTAGTGATTATTGTTAAATATTAACTAGTTTTAAAAATTATTCTGTATATTATAATGCATATATACTATTTATTTCGGTACATGATGTTCTTAATTATTCTACTAATACCTCTAAGTGATAATGTTATTATTAATGGATATCTATATATTATAATAAATATAACTTATCTATAGTTAAAAAATATTTAATATCATTAGTGGTATTTATTCAAATGCATATTCGTTATACGCAATTAAAAAATTAACAAATTTTATATATATAATATGTAGCTTCAAAATAAATTCTTGAACGAAACTATGGTTAAATTGGCCACGTCGTACGATGGAAAAATACGGATTATAGGTAATGGCACATATAACAGAATCTCATCCAAAGCTTTCTGTCCAAACTATGATATCAGCCAGCATACAGTGCACCAACATTGCTATACAGACAATTTATTTATACACGATAGCAGGGTCGGTCTGGAGTTCTTAAAATGGGAAACATTCGCACCTCTGGTCAAATTGCGAATACTGGACATATCTGTAAATAATTTGAAGGAACTAAATTTTGATATCTTCGAGAATAACTTGATACTTGAAAACCTAAACGTTTCTAGAAATCATATTAAAAGACTATTAAAAGCCAACAATGACAACAATCTACCTAGCCTTAAAGTATTGGACATATCCAATAATTGGATCAGAAAACTAGATTTGGCAATATTTGTAAATTATCATAGATTGGAGTATATATACGCATCTAATAACTACATAGAATACATGAATTTTAACCTGATGGCATTAAGCTCGCTGGTATATATATCGCTGAAAGACAACCATATATAGTTACATTGTCATTGTCCACGATTCTGTATCGAAATGGAAGGTTTTTATTTAGTCACAAACATAACGTAATATCTAATGTTATATATAAGTTCTGCAAATTCAATGGCAAATAATAAACAGATACGAATCTTAAAGCTCTATTTTCATTGTAATCCCAGTAAACAATCGTTTAAAAAAACTTGGGTTAACACGTGAATTTTTTCACCTAATAGTGTGTAAAATGTACGTGTTTGCATGAAAACTTGGCTATAGTTAAAACATGGGTTAACACTCATTCCAAAAAATATTGGCTTAACTCGTATAAAAAACTTGGGTTAACACTTGTACAAAAATATTAGTTGAAAAAAAATATGTGATAACTTGTGTTAAATATGTGATAACACGTGTTATAAAACACAAGTTATTAAGTAATATTTCAAAATAAGAAAAAATTATATTTATTTAATTGATTTATTTATTTTTAGAATTCTTTTCGGGTTTCATAAAAATTGTCCATTTGCCTAGCATAGGATCACTTGATATCCTTTAATGTATAGTTCTTTATGGCATCTGCGCCACAATGACACGTTAAATATATATATATATATATATATATATATATATATATAGTATAGTATAGTATATATATAATATTTATATAGGTAAATAAAATAGAATTTAAAGGTAGAAATACTACATTTATATACTATATAAATACTTAAAATACTTAATACTTAAATTATGTATTATTTAAAATAATGTTCTTTGTAGTATGACATAAATATAATATATGTAATATACAATAAATATAGTCTTCGGATATGGTATCTTTATAAAGGAACATATTCCACTCTTCCCAATACTATTGAAAGAATACTATACTTCTTTGTTGCAACGAGAGTGTGTTTATCTAATGAAATTATAATTATAATTGATATACTATGTTAAACATTTAATTTGATCAAAAAACGTAATATTACCTATAGTACGTACTATTATGATATATATATATATATATATATATATATATAATGCAAGTTTATTATTTTAAAATGTATATAAATTAATATAAAAAGAAAATAAAACATGATATAATTTATATTTACCTTAATAATTATTACTATTTCCTAAATAGTATTTTGTAACCATTTTCTCAAAAAATCTATGTTCATGATTAATCTCCAGAATCACTAACTCGTCCAATGTCGTCATTGTTATCATATTCAAATATATATGATTATATTTAATAGATATGTATATATTTATAAATATATGAAATATATATGTCATACTATATAGTAAATTTAATAAAATATGCTTACTAATTCAAATAAAATAAAATAAATCATTATTTACTAAATTATTAATATTATTATTATTATAATTGACATTATCACCATTACTAATATTATTATAACTATATGTGTGAATTTTCTCTAAAATATGAAATTGGAAAATTAGATATATTGTTTTTTAATTATATGTATTGTTTTAAACATATCAACTACAAACAATGTGTAGTCAAGATTTAGTATTAAATCGATTATGCATAATTAGTTTCTAAATTTATTTAATTTATTTAATTAACAAAATACACGTTTTAACTTAAGTATGTTTTCACAATTGTTTACTGAGATGTACGAAAAATTTTCTATATGATAACAACAATCTTTAATAAATTTACATAATATTTATAAATTTAGTTCAATTACATATAGTAATTAGGTAAGAGACCTATATTATAATATATATATACGATATATTGTATAATATTTATTTAATAACTACTTTATATTATACTTATACCATTATGGTGGTATAAGTATAATATATAATATATCATGTGATATATATCATAATGGTCATAATAATTGATAATTAGTTAATAATGATTTCAAAATGTGTAATTCTACTAATTTATATGAGCATATCATATTTATTAATAATTTTCAATATTTCATATTTAGAAAAATATTCATAAAATGTTCATACTTTAGAATGTGAACTTTTATTATGATTTTAATACCTGTATCTGGCATAACATTCACTATAAATAACTAAGAATACCGATTTTATGTCAAATATTTTATAATCTAATATATAAATATATATATATATATATTTATATATGCGTATGTGTGTATGTGTGTGTGTGTGTGTGTTATGTGTGTGTATGAGTGTATGTGTGATTTATTTATTTAAACACAGGTTTCTAGGCTTTCGCCCTATCAGATCTGTATACTATTAATAATAGCAAGGGTTAAAATAAGAATACTAATAGGAAAAGTAAGTGTAAGATAATAATGTAAGTTAGTGTGATGTAGGAATAGTAGATGGGATTCAATAGTTCAATTAAATTGTAGTAATGGGGTTAGTTATTGTTAGTCAGTAGTATAAGTAGGGGTAATTTATATATCAAAAGAAATAAAAGTGAGATGGATTGAGTAATGTTGATAAAGTAGTATAAGTTATTGTTCAGAGGCTATGAATGTATATAGTTCGTTTTAAAAGGATTTATGTTTAATTCTTGTTGTAATTTGGATGAAGTTATTCCATAAAGAAGGGGCTGCATAAAAAAGGCAGTTTGTGAGAATTCAGGGGCATTAAGTGTAAGTTTATTTGTAGATCTTAGTGTTCTGTTATTAGTATATTTGTATATGTGAGTTGCAATATAACACGGTGTTAGTTTGTATATGGCAGTGTGAGTAATGAAGTGTGTATATGTGTTTGTATGAGTGTGTGTGTATGTGTGTGTATGGCAGAGTAAGTTATACATAATAACTTGTACTTAGATATTTTTAAATGCAGCCATTGTATGGGTGCGTATGTATGGCTGCGTATGTGAGTACGTATGCGTATACACATGTGTGTAGGTGTGTGTTGATGTTTGTGTGTGCGTGTGTTTGTTTTAAAACTAACCACACCATACATATGTGATATTATTATAGTTAAAAAATTGAAAATACATCAATACTGCATAATCATGTAAAATGTTTATGAAATATGAATTAATTGATTGATTTATTTAAAAAAAAAATTTAAATAAAATATATACTTAATTACTTAAAAACAATAAATAATCATTATTGATATTAAATTTCAAAATTAAAATTAATCTAATAATTAAATATAGTTTATATTATTTGGTATCAATATATATATATATATATATATATATATATATATAGATATATATATATAGATATATATATATATATATATATATATATATATATATATATATATATATATATATGGTGATATATAATATAGTAGAACATATTATTCTTGAATATGTATCAGAACAAATACAATGAAAACAAATACAATGAAAGTACCACTGTAAAATTTTTAAATAATCAGAGCTCAATTCGATTTTGCCGACTTTAGTCCTGATTATATTAACAATATACGAGAGGTTTAATATTCTATAGGCACCTATAGGTTATAGTAAGTAGGTGTATTACTCTTGGTTGTAGTAAGTATGTTTATTGCTGTTTTCATATAGATAAGCTATATAGTTAATGTATATAGATCTAAAGTATTTAACAATGCGTTTGTCAACCAGTAGTAAATTAGTATTCTTTGTATCAAACGGTCTAGCAATGAAGCTAAATATATTAATAGACCGTTATTGTTTTAGAGTGAACGCATTTGTTGTTATTATAATGTACGCATCCATAACATTATCCGAATTAACAGATGAACACAATAATCTTTAATTATCGGTTTATGAATCCAAATGGTGCCGTTAATATCATTATTGACAACGATGAATGACATAATGTCAACGGTATATATGTAGGTCAAGTATACAAGTAGATACGGTATACATATAGATCAAGGTGGTAACTAATGACAAGAAATAAGTATATTCCAAAGTCAAACATATATCAAATAAGAGAATGAGGACAATTTATATTATATAATATAAATCAATTATATAATTAATCAGTATGTCCCTTGACGTACAATACACACATATATACAAGTAGATCATTAATTTTGCATATCATATCACTCCAATTTACATTATTAATTTTACGAAGCGTAATTATGTCACAAATAATTATCAATGGCGATTGATTTAATTACATATTGTTAAATAATAATATTGATCTTATATTGAATCAAATTAAATATTCCTCAGAATATTTTCTACTCTTATATTATTTTGAAATTGTATATAATTCCAGTCTTTCGAGATGTGCTGTTATGTTTATACCCCACAAAGATTATTTATAATTTACGATTTCACCAACATAATGATTGTTCATATTTAATCATCAAAAAAAATATAGTTTAAGTTTTTAAGTTTTTATTGGTTATAAATATATGTATATTAATATATATTAAATATATGTATATTACAAGTAAGTATTCATAATTTAATGATCATGGCATAATAGAGTTATATATATTATAATATAGTAAATTAAAAATGATTAATGTTTAGCATTCAAAGTGTAAATTTGTTATTTTATTTTTTTATTAAATAATTAATAAATAAATAAATATATATATTAAAAAATATGTACGAATTTTATTTATAATGTTCTAAAAGATCTGACTGCTGATGATGGAAAAATAATTGACCCCAATACATATTTGTGATAATAGATCATATAACCGTATTATATTGTATTGCGTCAACATAAAAATACATATAGTATAATAAAATATCTTCAACAAAATTGTAAGTTATTTTCACTTTATATAAATATATATAAATATTATCATTATATATAAATATTATATTATTATTTATTCTATAATATATAATATATATAGTCCATATACTGGTTGATCTTAACATTTGTCTAATGTATTCATTATATAAGAGTTGTAACTGCACGGGTGTAACCAATTAAGAATAATATTATATTAAAAATAAAAACTATCTATTATTTATGTTATACTATTTATTTTCTATTATTTATTCATTATGTTATTAAACATCCAAATAATATATACAAAATAATCATAATGATAAAAATGTATTTAAATGATTTATTTGCTCCTTCGTTACGTAATATTTAAATGTTATGTTCACTTTGTTCTCGGATTTCGTAGTTTCTAATGGATTCGTTTATGTGGACTAGTTGGTATTGCCATAGCGGTAATAATATGGTGACAACCTATTGCTTTGCATGGCTCGTTCCCGGTAATGTGATGTTAGCTTACGATTGCGAAGTCCTGAGTTAACTTGATATCTCGGAAATAAATTATACATCACGAATAAGACGAGAAATAATGTAATAATCCACATAAATCCTAATGTGAAACTATTGACTGTATGTGGTTTTTAGATATAATTTATATATAATATGTTTATATAAAAATATGAGTGAATAAGCATTTTTTCAATTATAATTCAATATATGTGTGTGTGTATTTAAACCGAATAATTAAAATATGAAATATGTTGTATAATCTATACTTTTTAAGTGTTGACCTTCTTCTCTAAAAATTAACAGAATTATGTTAAAATGGGAGTAGATATTTAACTATTTTATCAAATGCAGTTAATATTTAATATATTCGACGACAAAAATGAATATTATTAAATCCAAACTGTATTCAAGGTATTTTAACTAAATATACTTATATTTATATATATATATATATATATATAGCATATAAATTCCCATTAAATCATACTTTTTTTAATATGATAAAAGTGAAAATATATTTTATATTTATATATTTCATCATCTGGTTTCTTGGATTATTATATTTTGACATTATTTATCATAATAATATTTTAACACATGAAATATATATATATTATATATAATAAATATATTTATGTAAATATATTATTTATACAATTATATTAAATTACAATTTATAATAAAGTGTGTACATTATGTTGATAGTTGTATGTAATATATATAAAGCTACTTTATTATGTGTATATAGCTTGTTTAGATATGCATTGTATATCATTTGTGATATAAACAATTGTGAAAACATACTTAAGTTAAAACGTGTATTTTTTTAATTAAATAAATTAAATAAATTTAGAAACTAATTATGCATAATCGATTTAATACTAAATCTTATAACAAATTGTATAGTCGAACAAATTAAAAATAAATAACATGCATTTTTGTATAACCGATATTGAATTGTATTCTAAGGATGACTACACATTGTTTGTAGTTGATATGTTTAAAACAATACATATAATTAAAAAAACAATACAATCTAATTGTCCTATTTCATATTTTAGAGAAAATTCACACATATAGTTATAATAATATTAGTAATAGTGATAATGTCAATTATAATAATACTAATATTAATAATTTAGTAAATAATGATTTATTTTATTTTATTTGAATTAGTAAGCATATTTTATTAAATTTACTATATAGTATGACATATATATTTCATATATTTATAAATATATACATATCTATTAAATATAATCATATATATTTGAATATGGTAACAATGACGACATTGGACGAGTTAGTGATTCTGGAGATTAATCATGAACATAGATTTTTTGAGAAAATGGTTACTAAATACTATTTAGGAAATAGTAATAATTATTAAGGTAAATATAAATTATATCATGTTTTATTTTCTTTTTATATTAATTTATATACATTTTAAAATAATAAACTTGCATTATATATATATATATATATATATATATATATATATATATCATAATAGTAAGTACTATAGGTAATATTACGTTTTTTGATCAAATTAAATGTTTAACATAGTATATCAATTATAATTATAATTTCATTAGATAAACACACTCTCGTTGCAACAAAGAAGTATGGTATTCTTTCAATAGTATTGGGAAGAGTGGAATATGTTCCTTTATAAAGACACCATATCCGAAGATTATATTTATTGTATATTAAATATATTATATTTATGTCATACTACAAAGTACATTATTTTAAATAATACATAATTTAAGTATTAAGTATTTTAAGTATTTATATATAGTATATAAATTTAGTATTTCTTATATCTTATATCTTTTAATTCTATTTTATATACATATATAAATATTATATATATACTATACTATACTATATATATATATATATATATTTAACGTGTCATTGTGGCGCAGATGCCATAAAGAACTATACATTAAAGGATATCAAGTGATCCTATGCTAGGCAAATGGACAATTTTTATGAAACCCGAAAATAATTCGTATATTATTAGTGCAATTACTGAGAGATGAGTTATCATTGTTTTTCAGTGGTAGAATCAGGTAAATTATAATATCGTCGGCAAATATGTTAAATTTAATTTGGGGAAATTTAGAAATTAATAGAGATAATGAACATAAATAAATTAAAAATAATAATGGTCCAAGTACGGAACCTTGTGGAACTCCATATTTTAGTTGGAATTCGTCTGATTGTATATCATTTATCAATGTTCGATACGTTCTATTTGTAATATAAGATTTCAGTAAGTCTAGTGCCTTATCAGCTATACCTATTTCCTCTAATCTATCCAATAAAATCTTATGAGAGATAGTATCAAATGCTGCTGACATATAATAACACAAGTTGAACCTTATTTCCCTCATCTATCGCATTATATATATTATCAAATATAGATACTATTGTAGTTTCTGTACTAGGATTTTTGCGATATGCACTTTGATTTATAGGATATAGTTAATTTTCTGATAAATATTTAATGATTTGTTTACTAATGACTCTTTCGAATATTTTACATAGAAAAGGAAGTTTGGAAATAGAACGGTAGTTTTTTTAGTAATTTATCATCTAGATTACTGTTTTTAGTAGGGGAGTAATAATGGCATATTTAAGGGAAGTTGAAAAAATAGAAGTATGTATAGATTGTGATATTATGGATTGATAAAGTTCTGTGAGAGTGGGTTCTATTAAGTCGGTAAGTTGTTTAGGTAATGAATCGTTATGAGGGTAGGATAATTTACATATTTTAACTAGTATTGATATTTCATACGATGAAGGGGACTTAAAGTTTAGAAAGTATGATTTAGCAGTATTGTAAAGTGGTATAATGTATATTGGAATTTTATGTTTTATATCATTATTTTATACAAAAAAAGTTGGCGAATATATTTGGTAGTAATTCAATCGTATATGTTGGATATCTTGTTGGACTATAATTATTTGAAAGTATGTTAATTAATGAATATATTTTTTTAGTATTTTTCCCATATGAGTTTATTTTATCTTTAATAAAGCAAGTCTTAGTATGATTTAATAAAGGTCTATATTGTTTGCGAATTGTATTAAAATTATTATAGTTAAACTGGGAATTGGTTTTATTATATATTTTTTCAAATCTTCTTAATTTTCTCTTCATAGCTTCAAGTTCATTATTATACCATGGAGAATGAGCATGGTATGTTATATTTAATCTTTTTATAGGAGCAAATTTTTCTAAATTAGATGTTAGGCAATCATTTAGCAATAGCGATGAAAGTATATTACCTTCTAGTGAAGATAATATATTATCTATGAAATCTTTAATGTTTATTTTATTAATTGATCTATATTTTATTAACTTTACTATAGGTACATTTTTCTTAATATTGATATTAAATTTAATCATATAGATCAGTTATAAGTTCACCCCTTGTAATTTCAGATATATAAATTTGACTGTTTATAGATGTTAAAACTATATCTATTATATGACCATGTATATGAGTTGCGAAGGTAGTATGTTGTTTAAGTGAAAGGGTTTCTATTGTTTGTTTAAAATATTATGAGGATATTTATTTTCGTCGTAATGATAATTAAAATCACCTGATATAATTAATTTATTTAATGGTATTTGTGTTAGAATATGAGTTAGTTCACTAGTAAATAATTGTTTATGAGTAGAGGGTGGTCTATAAACTAAGAGAATATCAAATATCGATAAATGGTTTATTTTAATTTTTAAAAATAAAGCTTGGCAATTTGTTAATATAATATGTTTATTTGAATCTACAGTCATATTATTTTTTAAAAATATCGCTACACATCCACCAAATGTGGATGTTATCCTGTCACATCTATAGCATGTGTATATTGCAGAGTTAAAGGTTATGTAATTGATTATATCTTGGTCAGTATCTGTAAGCAATGTTTCTGTAATTGTAAGTAAGTCAATATCATGTTCAATAATATATTGCGTAATGTAATCAACATTTTTCCGTAATGATCTTGCATTGCACAATGCTATAGCTTGTCATTAATTTTGTGTATTTTTATTAGATACACTATTATTTTGTACACATCTGCTATTAGTATATCGATTATTATGATTATTATTTTTATTAGTATTCAATAAAGACAAATTAAATTTATCCTATGATTCATTGAATTATTTTTCTACAGAATCAGAAATATACAACGGTTTTTCATACCAATTTATTTTATTATTTATTATTGATCGTAATTCATATATGTTAGATTTATAATTAAAAACACATTTTTTCTCATTAACTAAATTGGATTTAGTAGAATGATAAAGTATTTTACCATATTTAATAATTTGTTTTGATAAAAAAGGCAGTATAAGTAATTTATTAAAATTAGAATTAATTACATTTATTTTACGTGCCATAAAAAGTATTTTGTTGAATAATGATGTAAATAATAGAAAAACTGTTTTATTTCCAAATTCAATATTAGAAATAATCTGGGTTGATAAATCCAGGTACTTTAGAATATTATTTATATAATTTATATTACAGTTTGTTTTTTCTATATTTCTAATTACTAGTTTATTTTCATTATTATTATCTTTAGTTGATGTATTAATAGGATCCGATTTTCTCATATCATCATTAGTGTGATTAGTTTTGATTTCCTTATTATTTTCTATTATATTTTTATTACGACTATCAATTTTATTGATTCATAAACTAATAGTATCTAATGAGTTAGTGATAGCTTCTGAATATGTTTTATAAGTAGTTGTATTTAATAATAATTTGTTCATATTACTATTAATATTTTCTAATTTAGTATCTATTGAATTAATAATATCACTTTTAATTACATTATTTACACATTCTGTTTCCATATCGAGCATCTATTTTTAGTTGCAACAATACATTTCTTACACACGAAAGGAAAATACCCGCAATTCATTAATTCCATACCTATTATTGAAGGTTTCATTTTATTCCATCCTGATTTTGTCACTCCATAAGCTTGTAAGCATATATAATGCAATATATCATTGCATCCAGTGCATCTTATTGATAAAGTTGTCTCTAGTTATTTACATACAATACAATTCATAATTGAAAAATACGGAATCATTATGATATTGTAAAATTGTATAGTTAATTATATATAAGAATAACGGTAATCTATTTATAGAAAAGACGTCCGCACACTACGAGAGAAAAATATCGAATGAATCTATAACATCCATAACATCCATAACATCCATAACATCCATAACATCCATAACATCCATAAAATCCTTAACATCCATAACATCCATAACATCCATAACATCCATAACATCCATAACATCCATAACATCCATAACATCCATAACATCCATAACATCCATAACATCCATAACATCCATAACATCCATAACATCCATAATATCCATAACATCCGTTACATCCATAACATCCATAACATCTATAACATCCATAACATACATAACATCCATAACATACATAACATCCATTACATCCATAACATCCATAACATCCATAACATCCATAACATACATAACATCCATAACATCCATAACATACATAACATCCATAACATCCATAACATCCATAACATCCATAACATCAATAACATCCATAACATCCATAACATCCATAACATCCTTAACATCCATAACATCCATAACATCCATAATATCCATAACATCCATTACATCCATAACATCCATAACATCTATAATATCCATAACATCCATAACATACATAACATCCATAAAATCCTTAACATCCATAACATCCGTAACATCCATAACATCCATAACATCCATAACATCAATAACATCCATAACATCCATAACATCCATCACATCTATAACATCCATAACATCCATAACATCCATAATATCCATAACATCCATTACATCCATAACATCCATAACATCTATAATATCCATAACATCCATAACATACATAACATCCATAACATCTATAACATCCATAACATACATAACATCCATAACATCCATAACATCCATAAAATCCATAACATCCGTAACATCCATAACATCCATAACTTCCATAACATCCATAACATCCATAACATCCATAACTTCCATAACATTAATAACATCCATAACATCCATAACATCAATAACATCCATAACATCCATAACATCCATCACATCTATAACATCCATAACATCCATAACATCCATAATATCCATAACATCCATTACATCCATAACATCCATAACATCTATAATATCCATAACATCCATAACATACATAACATCCATAAAATCCTTAACATCCATAACATCCTTAACATCCATCACATCTATAACATCCATAATATCCATAACATCCATAACATCCATAACATCCATAACATCCATAATATCCATAACATCCATAACATCCATAACATCCATAACATCCATAACATTCTTCACATCCATAATATCCATAACATCAATAACATACTTAACATCCATAATATCCATAACATCCATAACATTCATAATATCCATAATATCCATAACATCCATAATATCCTTAACATCCATAACATCCATAATATCCATTATATCCATTACATCCATAACATCCATAACATCAATAACATCCATAAAATCCATAACATCAATAACATCAATAACATCCATAACATCCATCACATCTATAACATCCATAACATCCATAACATCCATAACATCAATAACATCCATAACATCCATAACATCCATCACATCCATAACATCCATAACATCCATAACATCCATAACATCCATAACATCCATAATATCCATAACATCCATTACATCCATAACATCCATAACATCCATAACATCCATAACATCTATAATATCCATAACATCCATAACATCCATAACATCTATAACATCCATAACATACATAACATCCATAACATCCATAACATCCATAACATCCATAACATCCATAACATCCATAACATCCATAACATCTATAACATACATAACATCCATAACATCAATAACATCCATAACATCCATAACATCCATAACTTCCGTAACATCCATAACATCCATAACATCCATAACATCCATAACATCCATAACATCCATAACATCCATCACATCTATAACATCCATAACATCCATAACATCCATAACATCCATAATATCCATAATATCCATAACATCCATAACATCCATAACATCCATAACATCCATAACATTCTTCACATCCATAACATCCATAACATCAATAACATACTTAACATCCATAATATCCATAACATCCATAACATTCATAATATCCATAATATCCATAACATCCATAATATCCTTAACATCCATAACATCCATAATATCCATTATAACCATTACATCCATAACATCCATAACATCAATAACATCCATAAAATCCATAACATCAATAACATCAATAACATCCATAACATCCATCACATCTATAACATCCATAACATCCATAACATCCATAACATCAATAACATCCATAACATCCATAACATCCATCACATCCATAACATCCATAACATCCATAACATCCATAATATCCATAACATCCATTACATCCATAACATCCATAACATCCATAACATCCATAACATCTATAATATCCATAACATCCATAACATCCATAACATCTATAACATCCATAACATACATAACATCCATAACATCCATAACATCCATAACATCCATAACATCCATAACATCCATAACATCCATAACATCTATAACATACATAACATCCATAACATCAATAACATCCATAACATCCATAACATCCATAACTTCCGTAACATCCATAACATCCATAACATCCATAACATCCATAACATCCATAACATCCATAACATCCATCACATCTATAACATCCATAACATCCATAACATCCATAACATCCATAATATCCATAATATCCATAACATCCATAACATCCATAACATCCATAACATCCATAACATTCTTCACATCCATAACATCCATAACATCCATAACATCAATAACATACTTAACATCCATAATATCCATAACATCCATAACATTCATAATATCCATAATATCCATAACATCCATAATATCCTTAACATCCATAACATCCATAATATCCATTATAACCATTACATCCATAACATTCATAACATCCATAGCATACATAACAACCAGAATATCCATAACATCCATAATATCCATAACATCCATAACATACATAACATCCATAACATCCATATCATCAATAATATCAATGACATCCATTACATCCATTACATCCATAACATACATAACATCCATAACATCCATAACATCCATAATATCCATAACATCCATAACATCCATAACATCCATAACATCCATAACATCCATAACATCCATAACATCCATAACATCCATAACATCCATAACATCCATAACATCCATAACATCCATAACATCCATAACATCCATAACATCCATAACATCCATAACATCCTTAACATCCATCAAATCCATAACATCCATAACATCCATATCATCCATTACATGTATAACATCCATAACATGCATAACATGCATAACATACATAACATCCATAACATCCATAACATCCATAACATCAATAATATCAATAACATCCTTTACATCCATTACATCCATAACATCCATAATATCATTAACATCCATAACATCCATAACATCCATAACATCCTTAACATCCATAACTTACATAACATCCATAACATCCATAACATCCATAACATCCATAACATTAATAACATCCATAACATCCATAACATCCATAACATCAATAACATCCATAACATCCATAACATCCATCACATCTATAACATCCATAACATCCATAACAGCCATAATATCCATAACATCCATTACATCCATAACATCCATAACATCCATAACATCCATAACATCTATAATATCCATAACATCCATAACATCCATAACATCCATAACATCTATAACATCCATAACATACATAACATCCATAACATCCATAACATCCATAACATCCATAACACCCATAACATGCATAACATGCATAACATACATAACATCCATAACATCCATAACATCCATAACATCCATAACATCAATAATATCAATAATATCCATTACATCCATTACATCCATAACATCCATAATATCATTAACATCCATAACATCCATAACATCCATAACATCTTTAACATCCATAACTTCCATAACATCCATAACATCCATAACATCCATAACATCCATAACATCCATAACATTAATAACATCCATAACATCCATAACATCAATAACATCAATAACATCCATAACATCAATAACATCCATAACATATATAACATCAATAACATTAATAACATCCATAACATCCATAACATCAATAACATCAATAACATCCATAACATCCATCACATCCATAACATCCATTACATCCATAACATCCATAACATCTATAACATACATAACATACATAACATCCATAACATCCATAACATCCATAACATCCATAACATCCATAACATCCATAACATCAATAACATCCATAACATCCATAACATCCATAACATCCTTAACATCCATAACTTCCATAACATCCATAACATCCATAACATCCATAACATCCATAACATCCTTAACATCCATAACATCTATAACATCAATAACATCCATAACATCCATCACATCTATAACATCCATAACATCCATAACATCCATAACATCCATAACATCCATAACATCAATAACATCCATAACATCCATCACATCTATAACATCCATAACATCCATAACATCCATAACATCCATAACATCCATAACATCCATAATATCCATAACATCCATAACATCCATAACATCCATAATATCCATAACATTCTTCACATCCATAACATCCATAATATCCATAATATCCATAACATCCATAATATCCTTAACATCCATAACATCCATAATATCCATTATATCCATTACATCCATAACATCCATAACATCCATAGCATACATAACAACCAGAACATCCATAACATCCATAACATCCATAACATCCATAACATACATAACATCCATAACATCCATATCATCAATAATATCAATGACATCCATTACATCCATTACATCCATAACATACATAACATCCATAACATCCATAACATCCATAATATCATTAACATCCATAACATCCATAACATCCATAACATCCTTAACATCCATAACTTCCATAACATCCATAACATCCATAACATCCATAACATCAATAACATCCATAACATCCATAACATCCATAACATCAATAACATCCATAACATCCATCACATCTATAACATCCACAACATCCATAACATCCATAACATCAATAACATCCATAACATCCATAACATCCATAACATCCATAACATCCATAACATCCATAACATCCATAACATCCATAACATCCATAACATCCATAACATCCATAACATCCATAACATCCATAACATCCATAACATCCATAACATCCATAACATAATCCGAATTAATAGATAAAACAATAATAATTAATTATCGGTTAATGAAACCAAATGGCGCCATCAATATAATTATTGCAACCGATGAATGACATAATGGCAAATGTACAACTCCCAATTGAATTCAAGCGATGAATGTAGTCTTCAGAGTTGTGAGTCGTGGAGCAGAGATATGCTTCCTTCCAACACCCAGAAGAAACAATTCGAATTTCAGATAAATGTAACATATTTCTTCCTGTCATTGACGTATCACTTAAATATTAATATTTAGTTATGTTTATACTCCACAACGATTATTTATCATTTAACATAATGATTGTTTATATTTAATCATGAAAAAAATGTATTTTATGTTTTTAAGTTTTTATTGGGTTTTATTATTATAAATATATGTATATTAAATATATGTATATTACTAAAAATTAATCATAATTTAATGATCATGGCACAATAGAGTTATATATATTATAATATAGTGAATTAAAAATGATTAATGTTTAGTATTCAAAGTGTAAATTTGTTATTTTATTTTTTTATTAAATAATTAATAAATAAATAAATATATATATTAAAAAACATGTACGAATTTTGTTTATAAGGTTCTAAAAGATCTGACTGCTGATGATGGAAAAATAATTGACCCCAATACATATTTCTGATAATAGATCATATAACCGTATTATATTGTATTGCGTCAACATAAAAATACATATAGTATAATAAAATATCTTCAACAAAATTGTAAGTTATTTTCAATTTATATAAATATATATAAATATTAACATTATATATAAATATTATATTATTATTTATTATATAATATATAATATTTATAGTCCATATACTGATTAATCTTAACATTTGTCTAATGTATTCATTATATAAGAGTTGTAACTGCACGGGTGTAACCAATTACGAATAATATTATATTAAATATAAAAACTATCTATCCAAATAATATATACAAAATAATCATAATGATAAAAATGTATTTAAATGATTTATTTGCTCCTTCGTTACGTAATATTTAAATGTTATGTTCACTTTGTTCTCGGATTTCGTAGTTTCTAATGGATTCGTTTATGTGGACTAGTTGGTATTGCCATAGTGGTAATCATCAGGTGACAATCTATCGCTTTGCATGGCACGTTCCCGGTAATGTGAGGTTAGCTTACGATTGCGAAGTCCTGAGTTAACTTGATATTTCGGAAATAAACTATACATCACGAACAAGACGAGAAATAATGTAATAATCCACATAAATCCTAATGTGAAACTATTGACTGTATGTGGTTTTTAGATATAATTTTTAGTTATAAATGAATTTAGATAATATGTTTATATAAACATATGAGTGAATACGCATTTTTTCAACTATAATTCAATATATACTAAATAAAACTATTATGTACCAATTATAAATACTATAATTCAATATATTATAGTTATATCCTATTATAGTAGTTCATTTCCACATACTAGATAGGAAAACGTTTATATTTTAATCGTTTTTGTATAGGAAAATTAAATTAATTTAGTTATAGTTTATATAGACAATTGAAACTAAAATATGCATATAAACTTACCAGGTAGTATATTTTTTGATTGAATTTTCTTAATTTCTAAATTTATAGTTGTATTAAATAAACTGTATATAATAATTATATATATATATATATATATATATATATATATATATTTAACGTGTCATTGTGGCGCATATGCCATAAAGAACTATTCACTAAAGGATATCAAATGATCCTATGCTAGGCGCATGGACAATTTTTATGAAATCCGAAAAGAATTCTAAAAATAAATAAATCAATTAAATAAATATAATTTTTTCTTATTTTGAAATATTACTTAATAACTTATGTTTTATAACACGTATTATCACATATTTATTAAGTTTTTTATATGAGTCAAGCCAATATTTTTTGGAATGAGTGTTAACCCATGTTTTAACTATAGATAGGTTTTCATGCAAACACGTATATTTGATATAATATTGGGTGAAAAAATTCACGTGTTAACTCAAGTTTTTTTAAACGATTGTTTACTGGGATTACAATGAAAATAGAGCTTTAAGATTCGTATCTGTTTATTAATTGCAATTGAATTTGCAGAACTTATATATAACATTAGATATTACGTTATGTTTGTGACTAAATAAAAACCTCCCATTTCGGTTCAGAATCGTGGAAAATAATACATACTATAACAATCATAATAATTATACTTATTTAACTATGATAATATAATTATATTAGGCTAATATGGTAAAGATGATGGTAATACATATTTGTATATATAATATAGTAAAATTTACATATGATTATATATATTATTCACCTTTACATTTTGACCTGTAAAACTTAAATTCACTTTCGTATCGTGTACATTGGTCCTCGTACTTCAAGTAATTGAAGAGGCAATTCGCAGGAAAGATCGCGTAGTCATCGTTTTTTTCGAAAATCCAAGCGATATCCGTGTAATCGCTGAACAGAGCATTAGATGGAATTCGGTAGTTCGTAAATGATATTCCATTCTTATCGCAAGTCATCGTCATTCTTCTGGCGTTGTCTCGCATATCGATCTTGGTGTTTGACGAGTAGATGAAATCTACGAAACGTTTCACATTCAAATCGCTGATATGGTTGTCTTTCAGCGATATATATACCAGCGAGCTTAATGCCATCAGGTTACCATTCATGTATTCTATGTAGTTATTAGATGCGTATATATACTCCAATCTGTGATAATTTACAAATATTGTCAAATCTAGTTTTCTGATCCAATTATTGGATATGTCCAATACTTTAAGGTTAGGTAGATTGTTGTCATTGTCGGCTTTTAATAGTCTTTTAATATGATTTCTAGAAACGTTTAGGTTTTCAAGTTTCAAGTTATTATCGAAGATATCAAAATTTAGTTTCTTCAAATGATTTACAGATATGTCCAGTATTCGCAATTTGACCAGAGGTGCGAATGTTTTCCATTTTAAGAACTCCAGACCGACCCCGCTTACCTTGATATCGTGTATAAATAAATTGTCTGTATAGCAATTTTGGTCCTCTGTATGTTGGCTGATATCACTGTTTGGACAGAAAGCTTTGGATGTGATTCTGTTATATGCGCCATTACCTAAAATCCGTATTTTTCCATCGTACGACGTGGCCAATTTAATCATAGTTTCGTTCAAGAATTTATTTTGAAGCTACATATTGAATATATAAAATTTGTTAATTTTTGAATTGCGTATAACGAATATGCATTTGAATAAATGCCACTAATGATATTAAATATTTTTTAACTATAGATAAGTTATATTTATTATAATATATATATATATATATATATATATATCCATTAATACTAACAGTATCACTTAGAGGTATTAGTAGAATAATTAAGAACATCATGTACCGAAATAAATAGTATATATGCATTATAATATTGAGAATAATTAAAAAAACTAGTAAATATTTAACAATAATCACTAAGTTATATAATAATTATTAATAACAATTATATTTATTATTTTATAGAAAATAAATGAAATTATTATTTCATTTTAATTTACTATTTGTATTATTTTAGTTTATTTAATTAATTATATGATTTATTTAATTAATTACTCTATTCGTTAAATTATAAGGATACATATTATGTATTGTAAAACTTATACTAAATCTAATTGATATATTGGAAGGTACTGATATATTCGAATATTGTGTTATTTTTCCTACTTATAGAAGAAAAAAGAATGCAATTGGTAAGAGATAGTCAAAATAAAGTTGTTGTCAAAATAAAATAGTTACTACTATTACTTCTCGCGGGTCTAATTTTAATTATATATATAACGTGTACTATTCGACTAGCAACGTGAGATATATAATAATTATTACGTAAACGTAATTGTTGAAGCTTTCATAAAAACATAATACTAGTTTAATATGTATATTATTCATAGTTATTCATACTTACAGTAAATGTAGAGATATTTATAAGATTGTATTAATTATATTCAATCACAATTTACGTTTATTTTTTGTTTTTAATCAATATTATATTATATTGTACTACTGATATCTTAGATACTGATATCTTAGTCCCTGATATCTTAGTCACTGATATCTTAATCACTTATACATTAGTCACTGATATCTTAGTCACTGATATCTTAGTCACTGATATCTTAGTCACTGATATCTTAGTCATTGATATCTTAGTTACTGATATCTTAGTCACTGATATCTTAGTCACTGATATCTTAGTCACTGATATCTTAGTCATTGATATCTTAGTTACTGATATCTTAGTCACTGATATCTTAGTCACTGATATCTTAGTCACTGATATCTTAGTCATTGATATCTTAGTCACTGATATCTTAGTTATTGATATCTTAGTCACTGATATCTTAGTTACTGATATCTTAGTCACTGAGATAGTAGTCATTGATATCTTAGTCATTGATATCTTAGTCACTGATATCTTAGTCATTGATATCTTAGTCACTGATATCTTAGTCACTGATATCTTAGTTACTGATATCTTAGTCACTGATATCTTAGTTACTTATATCTTAGTCACTGATATCTTAGTCACTGATATCTTAGTCACTGATATCTTAGTCACTGATATCTTAGTCACTGATATCTTAGTCACTGATATCTTAGTCACTGATATCTTAAATACTGATATCTTAGTCACTGAAATCTTAGTCACAGATATCTTAGTCACTGATATCTTAGTCACTGATATCTTAGTCACTGATATCTTAGTCACTGATATCTTAGTCACTGATATCTTAGTCACTGATATCTTAGTCACTGATATCTTAGTTAGTGATATCCTAGTCACTGATATCTTAGTCACTGATATCTTAGTCACTGATATCTTAGTCACTGATATCTTAGTCACTGATATCTTAGTTACATATATCTTAGTCACTGATAGCTTAGTCACTGATATCTTAGTCACTGATATCTTAGTCACTGATATCTTAGTCACTGATATCTTAGTCACTGATATCTTAGTCACTGATATCTTAGTCACTGATATCTTAGTCACTGATATCTTAGTCACTGATATCTTAGTCACTGATATCTTAGTCACTGATATCTTAGTTAGTGATATCCTAGTCACTGATATCTTAGTCACTGATATCTTAGTCACTGATATCTTAGTTAGTGATATCCTAGTCACTGATATCTTAGTCACTGATATCTTAGTTAGTGATATCCTAGTCACTGATATCTTAGTCACTGATATCTTAGTCACTGATATCTTAGTCAATGATATCTTAGTCACTGATATCTTAGATACTGATATCTTAGTCACTGATATCTTAGTCACTGATAGCTTAGTCACTGATATCTTAGTCACTGATATCTTAGTCACTGATATCTTAGTCACTGATAGCTTAGTCACTGATATCTTAGTCACTGATATCTTAGTCACTGAGATAGTAGTCACTGATATCTTAGTCACTGATATCTTAGTCACTGATATCATAGTCATTGATATCTTAGTAACTGATATCTTAGTTACTGATATCTTAGTCACTGATATCTTAGTTACTGATATCTTAGTTACTGATATCTTAGTCACTGATATCTTAGTCACTGATATCTTAGTCACTGATATCTTAGTCACTGATATCTTAGTCACTGATATCTTAGTCACTGATATCTTAGTCACTGATATCTTAGTCACTGATATCTTAGTCACTGATATCTTAGTCACTGATATCTTAGTCACTGATATCTTAGTCACTGATATCTTAGTCACTGATATCTTAGTCACTGATATCTTAGTTACAGATATCTTAGTCACTGATAGCTTAGTCACTGATATCTTAGTCACTGATATCTTAGTCACTGATATCTTAGTCACTGATATCTTAGTCACTGATATCTTAGTTAGTGATATCCTAGTCACTGATATCTTAGTCACTGATATCTTAGTCACTGATATCTTAGTTAGTGATATCCTAGTCACTGATATCTTAGTCACTGATATCTTAGTTAGTGATATCCTAGTCACTGATATCTTAGTCACTGATATCTTAGTCACTGATATCTTAGTCAATGATATCTTAGTCACTGATATCTTAGATACTGATATCTTAGTCACTGATATCTTAGTCACTGATAGCTTAGTCACTGATAGCTTAGTCACTGATATCTTAGTCACTGATATCTTAGTCACTGATAGCTTAGTCACTGATATCTTAGTCACTGATATCTTAGTCACTGAGATAGTAGTCACTGATACCTTAGTCACTGATATCTTAGTCACTGATATCATAGTCATTGATATCTTAGTAACTGATATCTTAGTTACTGATATCTTAGTCACTGATATCTTAGTTACTGATATCTTAGTCACTGATATCTTAGTTAGTGATATCCTAGTCACTGATATCTTAGTCACTGATATCTTAGTCACTGATATCTTAGTCACTGATATCTTAGTCACTGATATCTTAGTCACTGATATCTTAGTCACTGATATCTTAGTCACTGATATCTTAGTTACAGATATCTTAGTCACTGATAGCTTAGTCACTGATATCTTAGTCACTGATATCTTAGTCACTGATATCTTAGATACTGATATCTTAGTCACTGATATCTTAGTAACTGATATCTTAGTTACTGATATCTTAGTCACTGATATCTTAGTTACTTATATCTTAGTCACTGATATCTTAGTCACTGATATCTTAGTCACTGATATCTTAGTCACTGATATCTTAGTCACTGATATCTTAGTCACTGATATCTTAGTCACTGATATCTTAGTCACTGATAGCTTAGTCACTGATATCTTAGTCACTGATATCTTAGTCACTGATATCTCAGTCACTGATATCTTAGTCACTGATATCTTAGTTAGTGATATCCTAGTCACTGATATCTTAGTCACTGATATCTTAGTCACTGATATCTTAGTTAGTGATATCCTAGTCACTGATATCTTAGTCACTGATATCTTAGTTAGTGATATCCTAGTCACTGATATCTTAGTCACTGATATCTTAGTCACTGATATCTTAGTCAATGATATCTTAGTCACTGATAGCTTAGTCACTGATATCTTAGTCACTGATATCTTAGTCACTGATATCTTAGTCACTGATATCTTAGTCACTGATATCTTAGTTAGTGATATCCTAGTCACTGATATCTTAGTCACTGATATCTTAGTCACTGATATCTTAGTTAGTGATATCCTAGTCACTGATATCTTAGTCACCGATATCTTAGTCACTGATATCTTAGTTACTGATATCTTAGTTACTGATATCTTAGTTACTGATATCTTAGTCACTGATATCTTAGTCACTGATATCTTAGATACTGATATCTTAGTTACTGATATCTTAGTCACTGATATCTTAGATACTGATATCTTAGTCACTGATATCTTAGTAACTGATATCTTAGTTACTGATATCTTAGTCACTGATATCTTAGTCACTGATATCTTAGTCACTGATATCTTAGTCACTGATATCTTAGTTACAGATATCTTAGTCACTGATAGCTTAGTCACTGATATCTTAGTCACTGATATCTTAGTTACTGATATCTTAGTCACTGAGATAGTAGTCACTGATATCTTAGTCACTGATATCTTAGTCACTGATATCATAGTCATTGATATCTTAGTCATTGCTATCTTAGCTACTGAGGTCTTAGTCACTGATATCTTAGTCACTGATATCTTAGTCACTGATATCTTAGTCACTGATATCTTAGTCACTGATATCTTAGTCACTGATATCTTAGTCACTGATATCTTAGTCATTGATATCTTAGTCACTGATATCTTAGTCACTGATATCTTAGTTACTGATATCTTAGATACTGATATCTTAGTTACTGATATCTTAGTCACTGATATCTTAGTCACTGATATCTTAGATACTGATATCTTAGTTATTGATATCTTAGTCACTGATATCTTAGTCACTGATATCTTATTCACTGATATCTTAGTCACTGATATCTTAGTCACTGATATCTTAGTCACTGATATCTTAGTCACTGAGATAGTAGTCACTGATATCTTAGTCACTGATATCTTAGTCACTGATATCTTAGTCACTTATATCTTAGTCACTGATATCTTAGTTACTGATATCTTAGTCATTGATATCTTAGTTACTGATATCTTAGTCACTGATATCTTAGTCACCGATATCTTAGTCAATGATATCTTAGTCTCTGATATCTTAGTCACCGATATCTTAGTTACTGATATCTTAGTCACTGATATCTTAGTCACCGATATCTTAGTCAATGATATCTTAGTCTCTGATATCTTAGTCACTGATATCTTAGTTACTGATATCTTAGTCACTGATATCTTAGATACTGATATCTTAGTTACTGATATCTTAGTCACTGATATCTTAGTCACCGATATCTTAGTCAATGATATCTTAGTCTCTGATATCTTAGTCTCTGATATCTTAGTCACTGATATCTTAGTCTCTGATATCTTAGTCACTGATATCTTAGTTACTGATATCTTAGTCACTGATATCTTAGATACTGATATCTTAGTCACTGATATCTTAGTCACTGATATCTTAGTCACTGATATCTTAATCACTGATATCTTAGTCACTGAGATCGTAAATATTAATATCTTATTCACTAAGATCTTTTACGTAATATATATATTATGTTTGTAAAATAAATGTATTAATTTATATGTTAAATAAAATTTTAAAACATAAATCAGATGTGGTATAAATCTATAGATGAAATTAAAATATTGTTTAATTTCGTTTCACTAGATTATAATTAATTTATAAAATAATATTCAAGATTACTTTACGGTAATATTAGATAATATAAACGAGTATTCAATATATAACTTATCGTAAAGATATGTATTCTATTTTTCGTAAAAATATACATAATATAACTATATATATAATATTGATTAAAAACAAAAAGTAAAAGTCAATTGTTATTGAATATAATTAATATAATCTTATAAATACCTCTACATTTACTGGAAGTATGAATAATTATTAAACTAGTATTATGTTTTTATGTAAGCTTCAACAATTACGTATACGTAATAATTATTATATATCTCACGTTGCTAGTCGAATAGTACACGTCATATATATAATTAAAATTAGACCCGCGAGAAGTAATAGTAGTAACTATTTTATTTTGACAACTTTATTTTAACTATCTCTTGCCAATTGCCAATAGCCAATATCCAATAGCCAATTGCTAATAGCATTCTTTTTTCTTCTATAATAATTTGGAAAAATAACACAATATTCGAATGTATCCGTACCTTCCAATATATCAATTCGATTTAGTATAAGTTCTGCAATAAATAATATGTATCCTTATAATTTAACGAATAGAGTAATTAATTAAATATTTCATATAATTAATTAAATAAACTAAAATAATACAAATTGTAAATTAAAATGAAATAATAATTTCATATATTTTCTATAAAATAATTAAATATAATTGTTATCAATAACTTATTATATAACTTAGTGATTATTGTTAAATATTAACTAGTTTTAAAAATTATTCTGTATAATATAATGCATATATACTATTTATTTCGGTACATGATGTTCTTAATTATTCTACCAATACCTCTAAGTGATACTGTTATTATTAATGGATATCTATATATTATAATAAATATAACTTATCTATAGTTAAAAATATTTAATATCATTAGTGGTATTTATTCAAATGCATATTCGTTATACGCAATTAAAAAATTAACACATTTTATATATTCAATATGTAGCTTCAAAATAAATTCTTGAACGAAACTATGATTAAATTGGCCACGTCGTACGATGGAAAAATACGGATTTTAGGTAATGGCGCATATTACAGAATCTCATCCAAAGCTTTCTGTCCAAACAGTGATATCAGCCAGCATACAATGCACCAACATTGCTATACAGACAATTTATTTATACACGATATCAAGGTAAGCGGGGTCGGTCTGGAGTTCTTAAAATGGAAAACATTCGCACCTCTGGTCAAATTGCGAATACTGGACTTATCTGTAAATACTTTGAAGGAACTAAATTTTAATATCTTCGAGAATAACTTGAAACTTGAAAACTTAAACGATTCTAGAAATCATATTAAAAGACTATTAAAATCCAACAATGACAACAATCTACCTAACCTTAAAGTATTGAACATATTCAATAATTGGATCAGAAAACTATATTTGGCAATATTTGTAAATTATCATAGATTGGAGTATATATACGCATCTAATAACTACATAAAATACATGAATGGTAACCTGATGGCATTAAGCTCGCTGGTATATATATCGCTGAAAGACAACCATATCAGCAATTTGAATGTGAAACGTTTCGTAGATTTCATCTACTCGTCAAACACCAAGATCGATATGCGAGACAACGCCAGAAGAATGACGATGACTTGCGATAAGAATGGAAAATCATTTACGAACTACCGAACTCCATCTAATGCTCTGTTCAGCGATTACGCGGATATCGCTTGGATTTTCGAAAAAAAGGATGACTACGCGATCTTTCCAGCGAATTGCCTCTTCAATTACTTGAAGTACGAGGACCAATGTACACGATACGAAAGTGAATTTAAGTTTTACAGGTCAAAATGTAGAGGTGAATAATATATATAATCATATGTAAATTTTAATATATTATATATACAAATATGTATTACAATCATCTCTGCCATATTAGCCGAATATAATTATATTATCATAGTTAAATAAGTATAATTATTATGATTGTTATAGTATGTATTATTTTTCACGATTCTGAACTGAAATGGAAGGTTTTTATTTAGTCACAAACATAACGTAATATCTAATGTTATATATAAGTTCTGCAAATTCAATGGCAATTAATAAACATATACGAATATTAAAGCTCTATTTTCATTGTAATCCCAGTAAACAATCGTTTAAAAAAACTTGGATTAACACGTGAATTTTTTCACCCAATAGTGTGTAAAATGTACGTGTTTGCCTGAAAACTTGGCTATAGTTAAAACATGGGTTAACACGCATTCCAAAAAAATATTGGCTTAACTCGTATAAAAAACTTGGGTTAACACTTGTACAAAAATATTAGTTGAAAAAAAAATATGTGATAACTTGTGTTAAATATGTGATAACACGTGTTATAAAACACAAGCTATTAAGTAATATTTCAAAATAAGAAAAAATTATATTTATTTAATTGATTTATTTATTTTTAGAATTCTTTTCGGGTTTCATAAAAATTGTCCATTTGCCTAGCATAGGATCACTTGATATCCTTTAATGTATAGTTCTTTATGGCATCTGCGCCACAATGACACGTTAAATATATATATATAGTATAGTATAGTATATATATAATATTTATATATGTATATAAAATAGAATTTAAAGATAGAAATACTAAATTTATATACTATATAAATACTTAAAATACTTAATACTTAAATTATGTATTATTTAAAATAATGTTCTTTGTAGTATGACATAAATATAATATATGTAATATACAATAAATATAGTCTTCGGATATGGTATCTTTATAAAGGAACATATTCCACTCTTCCCAATACTATTGAAAGAATACCATACTTCTTTGTTGCAACGAGAGTGTGTTTATCTAATGAAATTATAATTATATTTGATATACTATGTTAAACATTTAATTTGATCAAAAAACGTAATATTACCTATAGTACTTACTATTATGATATATATATATATATATATATATATATATATATATATATAATTCAAGTTTATTATTTTAAAATTTATATAAATTAATATAAAAAGAAAATAAAACATGATATAATTTATATTTACCTTAATAATTATTACTATTTCCTAAATAGTATTTAGTAACCATTTTCTCAAAAAATCTATGTTCATGATTAATCTCCAGAATCACTAACTCGTCCAATGTCGTCATTGTTACCATATTCAAATATATATGATTATATTTAATAGATATGTATATATTTATAAATATATGAAATATATATGTCATACTATATAGTAAATTTAATAAAATATGCTTACTAATTCAAATAAAATAAAATAAATCATTATTTACTCAATTATTAATATTAGTATTATTATAATTGACATTATCACTATTACTAATATTATTATAACTATATGTGTGACTTTTCTCTAAAATATGAAATTGGAAAATTGGATTGTATTGTTTTTTAATTATATGTATTGTTTTAAACATATCAACTACAAACAATGTGTAGTCATCCTTAGAATACAATTCAATATCGGTGATACAAAAATGCATGTTATTTACTTTTAATTTGTTCGACTATACAATTTGTTATAAGATTTAGTATTAAATCGATTATGCATAATTAGTTTCTAAATTTATTTAATTTATTTAATTAAAAAAATACACGTTTTAACTTAAGTATGTTTTCACAATTGTTTACTGAGATGTACGAACAATTTTCTATATGATAACGATAATCTTTAAGAAATTTACATATTTATAAATTTAGTTCAATTACATATAGTAATTAGGTAAGAGACCTATATTATCATATATATACGATATATTGTATAATATGTATTTAATAACTACTTTATATTATACTTATACCATTATGGTGGTAAAAGTATAATATATAATATATCATGTGATATATATATCATATAATACATTATTTAAATAATAGTCATAATAATTAATAATTAGTTAATAATGATTTCAAAATGTTTAATTCTACTAATTTATATAAGCATATCATATATATTAATAATTTTCAATATTTCATATTTAGAAAAATATTCATAAAATGTTCATACTTTAGAATGTGAGCTTTTATTATGATTTTAATACCTGTATCTGGTATAAAATTCACTATAAATAACTAAGAATACCGATTTAATGTCAAATATTTTATAATCTAATATATAAATGTATATATATATATTTATATATGCGTGTGTGTGTTGTGTGTGTATTGTGTGTGTGTTATGTGTGTGTGTGTGTGTGTTATGTGTGTGTATGAGTGTATGTGTGATTTATTTATTTTAACACATTTTTCTAGGCGTTCGCCCTATCAGATCTGTATACTATTAATAATATCAATATATATATATATATATATATATATATATATATATATATATATATATATATATATATAGATATATATATATATATATATATATATATATATATGGTGATAATGGAAAATGTATTATATATAATATAGTAGAACATAATATTCTTGAATATGTATCAGAACAAATACAATGAAAATACCAATGTAAAATTTTTAAATAATCAGAGCTCAATTCGATTTTGCCGACTTTAGTCCTGATTATATTAACAATATACGAGAGGTTTAATACTCTATAGGCACCTATAGGTTATAGTAAGTAGGTGTATTACTCTAGGTTGTAGTAAGTATGTTTATTGCTGTTTTCATATAGATAAGTTATATAGTTAAGGTATATTGTTCTAAAGTATTTAACAATGTGTTTGTCAACCAGTAGTAAATTAGTATTCTTAATTGTATCAAACGGTCTAGCAATGAAGCTAAATATATGAATAGACCGTTGTTGCTTTAGAATAAATGCATTTGTTGTTATTATAACGGTACACGTAGAAGATAATTAGTCTAGTACCGAGAACAAGAAATCATTGCCAATAATTGTGTTTATCTGTATTGGTTATTTAATTTCAAAATCGTTGTTAAATATTTAATAACAGTATTTGTATTAACTGGATAGTGTGTTTATTTATAAGAATTGTTCATTTCTTTTCACAGTTTAAGATAGATATTTAAACACTTACGAATATCCTTAAACATCCATAACATCCATAACATCCATTACATACATTACATCTATAACTCCCATAACATCCTTAACATCCATAACATCCATAACATCCTTAATATCCATAACATCCATAACTTCCATAACATCCATAACATCCATAACATCCATAACATACTTAACATCCATAATATCCATAACATACATAATATCCATAACATCCATAATATCCTTAACATCCATAACATCCATAACATCCATAACATCCATAACATCCATAACATCCATAACATCCATTACATCCATAACATCCATAACATCCATAACATCCATAACATCCATTACATCCATAACATCCATAACATCCATAACATCCATAACATCCATAACATCCATAACATCCATAACATCCATAACATCCATAACATCCATAACATCCATAACATCCATAACATCCATAACATCCATAACATCCATAACATCCATAACATAATCCGAATTAATAGATAAAACAATAATAATTAATTATCGGTTAATGAAACCAAATGGCGCCATCAATATAATTATTGCAACCGATGAATGACATAATGGCAAATGTACAACTCCCAATTGAATTCAAGCGGTGAATGTAGTCTTCAGAGTTGTGAGTCGTGGATCAGATATATGCTTCCTTCCAACACCCAGAAGAAACAATTCGAATTTAAGATAAATGTAATATATTTCTTCCTGTCATTGACGTATCACTTAAATATTAATATTTAGTTATGTTTATACTCCACAACGATTATTTATCATTTAACATAATGATTGTTTATATTTAATCATGAAAAAAATGTATTTTATGTTTTTAAGTTTTTATTGGGTTTTATTATTATAAATATATGTATATTAAATATATGTATATTACTAAAAATTAATCATAATTTAATGATCATGGCATAATAGAGTTATATATATTATAATATAGTAAATTAAAAAGGATTAATGTTTAGTATTCAAAGTGTAAATTTGTTATTTTATTTTTTTATTAAATAATTAATAAATAAATAAATATATATATTAAAAAATATGTACGAATTTTATTTATAAGGTTCTAAAAGATCTGACTGCTGATGATGGAAAAATAATTGACCTCAATACATATTTCTGATAATAGATCATATAACCGTATTATATTGTATTGCGTCAACATAAAAATACATATAGTATAATAAAATATCTTCAACAAAATTGTAAGTTATTTTCATTTTATATAAATATATATAAATATTATCATTATATATAAAATTATATTATTATTTATTATATAATATATAATATATATAGTCCATATACTGGTTAATCTTAACATTTGTCTAATGTATTCATTATATAAGAGTTGTAACTGCAAGGGTGTAACCAATTACGAATAATATTATATTAAAAATAAAAACTATCTATTATTTATGTTATAATATTTATTTTCTGTTATTTATTTATTATGTTATTAAACATCCAAATAATATATACAAAATAATCATAATGATAAAAATGTATTTAAATGATTTATTTTCTCCTTCGTTACGTAATATTTAAATGTTATGTTCACTTTGTTCTCGGATTTCGTAGTTTCTAATGGATTCGTTTATGTGGACTAGTTGGTATTGCCATAGTGGTAATCATCTGGTGACAATCTATCGCTATGCAGGGCACGTTCCCGGTAATGTGAGGTTAGCTTACGATTGCGAAGTCCTGAGTTAACTTGATATTTCGGAAATAAACTATACATCACGAACAAGACGAGAAATAATGTAATAATCCACATAAATCCTAATGTGAGACTATTGACTGTATGTGGTTTTTAGATATAATTTTTAGTTATAAATGAATTTAGATAATATGTTTATATAAACATATGAGTGAATACGCATTTTTTCAACTATAATTCAATATATACTAAATAAAACTATTATGTACCAATTATAAATACTATAATTCAATATATTATAGTTATATCCTATTATAGTAGTTCATTTCCACATACTAGATAGGAAAACGTTTATATTTTAATCGTTTTTGTATAGGAAAATTAAATTAATTTAGTTATAGTTTATATAGACAATTGAAACTAAAATATGCATATAAACTTACCAGGTAGTATATTTTTGGATTGAATTTTCTTAATTTCTAAATTTATAGTTATATTAAAATAAACTGTATATAATAATTTATTATATATATATATATATATATATATATATTTAACGTGTCATTGTGGCGCAGATGCCATAAAGAACTATACATTAAAGGATATCAAGTGATCCTATGCTAGGCGCATGGACAATTTTTATGAAATCCGAAAAGAATTCTAAAAATAAATAAATCAATTAAATAAATATAATTTTTTCTTATTTTGAAATATTACTTAATAACTTATGTTTTATAACACGTATTATCACATATTTAACTAGTATTTTTGTACAAGTTTTTTATACGAGTTAAGCCAATATTTTTTGGAATGAGTGTTAACCCATGTTTTAACTATAGATAGGTTTTCATGCAAACACGATTCACGTGTTAACTCAAGTTTTTTTAAACGATTGTTTACTGGGATTACAATGAAAATAGAGCTTTAAGATTCGTATATGTTTATTAATTGCCATTGAATTTGCTGAACTTATATATAACATTAGATATTACGTTATGTTTGTGACTAAATAAAAACCTCCCATTTCGGTTCAGAATCGTGGAAAATAATACATACTATAACAATCATAATAATTATAATTATTTAACTATGATAATATAATTATATTCGGCTAATATGGCGGAAATGATGGTAATACATATTTGTATATATAATATAGTAAAATTTACATATGATTATATATATTATTCACCTCTACATTTTGACCTGTAAAACTTAAATTCACTTTCGTATCGTGTACATTGGTCCTCGTACTTCAAGTAATTGAAGAGGCAATTCGCTGGAAAGATCGCGTAGTCATCGTTTTTTTCGAAAATCCAAGCGATATCCGCGTAATCGCTGAACAGAACATTAGATGGAGTTCGGTAGTTCGTAAATGATTTTCCGGTCTGATCGCAAGTCATCGTAATTTTTCTGGCGTTGTCTCGCATATCGATCTTGGTGTTTGACGAGTAGATGAAATCTACGAAACGTTTCACATTCAGATTGTTGATAAGGTTGTCTTTCAGCGATATATATACCAGCGAGCTTAATGCCATCAGGTTACCCTTCAGGTATTCTATGTAGTTATTAGATGCGTATATATACTCCAATCTATGATAATTTACAAATATTGTCAAATCTAGTTTTCTGATCCAATTATTGGATATGTCCAATACTTTAAGGTTAGGTAGATTGTTGTTCTTGTTGGATTTTAATAGTCTTTTAATATGATTTCTAGAAACGTTTAGGTTTTCAAGTACCAAGTTATTCTCGAAGATATCAAAATTTAGTTCCTTCAAATTATTTACAGATAAGTCCAGTATTCGCAATTTGACGAGAGGTGCGAAAGTTTTCCATTCTAAGAACTCCAGACCGACCCCGCTTACCTTGATATCGTGTATAAATAAATTGTCTGTATAGCAATTTTGGTCCTCTGTATGTTGGCTGATATCACTGTTTGGACAGAAAGCTTTGGATGTGATTCTGTTATATGCGCCATTACCTAAAATCCGTATTTTTCCATCGTACGACGTGGCCAATTTAATCATAGTTTCGTTCAAGAATTTATTTTGAAGCTACATATTGAATATATAAAATTTGTTAATTTTTGAATTGCGTATAACGAATATGCATTTGAATAAATGCCACTAATGATATTAAATATTTTTTAACTATAGATAAGTTATATTTATTATAATATATATATATATCCATTAATACTAACAGTATCACTTAGAGGTATTAGTAGAATAATTAAGAACATCATGTACCGAAATAAATAGTATATATTCATTATAATATTGAGAATAATTAAAAAAACTAGTAAATATTTAACAATAATCACTAAGTTATATAATAATTATTAATAACAATTATATTTATTATTTTATAGAAAATAAATGAAATTATTATTTCATTTTAATTTACTATTTGTATTATTTTAGTTTATTTAATTAATTATATGATTTATTTAATTAATTTCTCTATTCGTTAAATTATAAGGATACATATAATGTATTGCAAAACTTATACTAAATCTAATTGATATATTGGAAGGTACTGATATATTCGAATATTGTGTTATTTTTCCAACTTATAGGAGAAAAAAGAATGCAATTGGTAAGAGATAGTCAAAATAAAGTTGTTGTCAAAATAAAATAGTTACTACTATTACTTCTCGCGGGTCTAATTTTAATTATATATATAACGTGTACTATTCGACTAGCAACGTGAGATATATAATAATTATTACGTAAACGTAATTGTTGAAGCTTTCATAAAAACATAATACTAGTTTAATATTTATATTATTCATAGTTATTCATACTTACAGTAAATGTAGAGATATTTATAAGATTGTATTAATTATATTCAATCACAATTTACGTTTATTTTTTGTTTTTAATCAATATTATATTATATTGTACTACTGATATCTTAGATACTGATATCTTAGTCCCTGATATCTTAGTCACTGATATCTTAATCACTTATACATTAGTCACTGATATCTTAGTCACTGATATCTTAGTCACTGATATCTTAGTCATTGATATCTTAGTTACTGATATCTTAGTCACTGATATCTTAGTCACTGATATCTTAGTCACTGATATCTTAGTCATTGATATCTTAGTTACTGATATCTTAGTCACTGATATCTTAGTCACTGATATCTTAGTCACTGATATCTTAGTCATTGATATCTTAGTCACTGATATCTTAGTTATTGATATCTTAGTCACTGATATCTTAGTTACTGATATCTTAGTCACTGAGATAGTAGTCATTGATATCTTAGTCATTGATATCTTAGTCACTGATATCTTAGTCATTGATATCTTAGTCACTGATATCTTAGTCACTGATATCTTAGTCACTGATATCTTAGATACTGATATCTTAGTCACTGATATCTTAGTAACTGATATCTTAGTTACTGATATCTTAGTCACTGATATCTTAGTTACTTATATCTTAGTCACTGATATCTTAGTCACTGATATCTTAGTCACTGATATCTTAGTCACTGATATCTTAGTCACTGATATCTTAGTCACTGATATCTTAGTCACTGATATCTTAGTCACTGATATCTTAAATACTGATATCTTAGTCACTGATATCTTAGTCACAGATATCTTAGTCACTGATATCTTAGTCACTGATATCTTAGTCACTGATATCTTAGTCACTGATATCTTAGTTAGTGATATCCTAGTCACTGATATCTTAGTCACTGATATCTTAGTCACTGATATCTTAGTCACTGATATCTTAGTCACTGATATCTTAGTCACTGATATCTTAGTTACATATATCTTAGTCACTGATAGCTTAGTCACTGATATCTTAGTCACTGATATCTTAGTCACTGATATCTTAGTCACTGATATCTTAGTCACTGATATCTTAGTCACTGATATCTTAGTCACTGATATCTTAGTCACTGATATCTTAGTCACTGATATCTTAGTCACTGATATCTTAGTCACTGATATCTTAGTCACTGATATCTTAGTCACTGATATCTTAGTCACTGATATCTTAGTCACTGATATCTTAGTCACTGATATCTTAGTTAGTGATATCCTAGTCACTGATATCTTAGTCACTGATATCTTAGTCACTGATATCTTAGTTAGTGATATCCTAGTCACTGATATCTTAGTCACTGATATCTTAGTTAGTGATATCCTAGTCACTGATATCTTAGTCACTGATATCTTAGTCACTGATATCTTAGTCAATGATATCTTAGTCACTGATATCTTAGATACTGATATCTTAGTCACTGATATCTTAGTCACTGATAGCTTAGTCACTGATATCTTAGTCACTGATATCTTAGTCACTGATATCTTAGTCACTGATAGCTTAGTCACTGATATCTTAGTCACTGATATCTTAGTCACTGAGATAGTAGTCACTGATATCTTAGTCACTGATATCTTAGTCACTGATATCATAGTCATTGATATCTTAGTAACTGATATCTTAGTTACTGATATCTTAGTCACTGATATCTTAGTTACTGATATCTTAGTTACTGATATCTTAGTCACTGATATCTTAGTCACTGATATCTTAGTCACTGATATCTTAGTCACTGATATCTTAGTCACTGATATCTTAGTCACTGATATCTTAGTCACTGATATCTTAGTCACTGATATCTTAGTCACTGATATCTTAGTCACTGATATCTTAGTCACTGATATCTTAGTTACAGATATCTTAGTCACTGATAGCTTAGTCACTGATATCTTAGTCACTGATATCTTAGTCACTGATATCTTAGTCACTGATATCTTAGTCACTGATATCTTAGTTAGTGATATCCTAGTCACTGATATCTTAGTCACTGATATCTTAGTCACTGATATCTTAGTTAGTGATATCCTAGTCACTGATATCTTAGTCACTGATATCTTAGTTAGTGATATCCTAGTCACTGATATCTTAGTCACTGATATCTTAGTCACTGATATCTTAGTCAATGATATCTTAGTCACTGATATCTTAGATACTGATATCTTAGTCACTGATATCTTAGTCACTGATAGCTTAGTCACTGATAGCTTAGTCACTGATATCTTAGTCACTGATATCTTAGTCACTGATAGCTTAGTCACTGATATCTTAGTCACTGATATCTTAGTCACTGAGATAGTAGTCACTGATACCTTAGTCACTGATATCTTAGTCACTGATATCATAGTCATTGATATCTTAGTAACTGATATCTTAGTTACTGATATCTTAGTCACTGATATCTTAGTTACTGATATCTTAGTCACTGATATCTTAGTTAGTGATATCCTAGTCACTGATATCTTAGTCACTGATATCTTAGTCACTGATATCTTAGTCACTGATATCTTAGTCACTGATATCTTAGTCACTGATATCTTAGTTACAGATATCTTAGTCACTGATAGCTTAGTCACTGATATCTTAGTCACTGATATCTTAGTCACTGATATCTTAGATACTGATATCTTAGTAACTGATATCTTAGTAACTGATATCTTAGTTACTGATATCTTAGTCACTGATATCTTAGTTACTTATATCTTAGTCACTGATATCTTAGTCACTGATATCTTAGTCACTGATATCTTAGTCACTGATATCTTAGTCACTGATATCTTAGTCACTGATATCTTAGTCACTGATAGCTTAGTCACTGATATCTTAGTCACTGATATCTTAGTCACTGATATCTCAGTCACTGATATCTTAGTCACTGATATCTTAGTTAGTGATATCCTAGTCACTGATATCTTAGTCACTGATATCTTAGTCACTGATATCTTAGTTAGTGATATCCTAGTCACTGATATCTTAGTCACTGATATCTTAGTTAGTGATATCCTAGTCACTGATATCTTAGTCACTGATATCTTAGTCACTGATATCTTAGTCAATGATATCTTAGTCACTGATAGCTTAGTCACTGATATCTTAGTCACTGATATCTTAGTCACTGATATCTTAGTCACTGATATCTTAGTCACTGATATCTTAGTTAGTGATATCCTAGTCACTGATATCTTAGTCACTGATATCTTAGTCACTGATATCTTAGTTAGTGATATCCTAGTCACTGATATCTTAGTCACCGATATCTTAGTCACTGATATCTTAGTTACTGATATCTTAGTTACTGATATCTTAGTTACTGATATCTTAGTCACTGATATCTTAGTCACTGATATCTTAGATACTGATATCTTAGTTACTGATATCTTAGTCACTGATATCTTAGATACTGATATCTTAGTCACTGATATCTTAGTAACTGATATCTTAGTTACTGATATCTTAGTCACTGATATCTTAGTCACTGATATCTTAGTCACTGATATCTTAGTCACTGATATCTTAGTCACTGATATCTTAGTCACTGATATCTTAGTCACTGATATCTTAGTCACTGATATCTTAGTCACTGATATCTTAGTCACTGATATCTTAGTCACTGATATCTTAGTTACTGATATCTTAGTCACTGATATCTTAGTCACTGATATCTTAGTCACTGATATCTTAGTTACAGATATCTTAGTCACTGATAGCTTAGTCACTGATATCTTAGTCACTGATATCTTAGTCACTGAGATAGTAGTCACTGATATCTTAGTCACTGATATCTTAGTCACTGATATCATAGTCATTGATATCTTAGTCATTGCTATCTTAGCTACTGAGGTCTTAGTCACTGATATCTTAGTCACTGATATCTTAGTCACTGATATCTTAGTCACTGATATCTTAGTCACTGATATCTTAGTCACTGATATCTTAGTCACTGATATCTTAGTCACTGATATCTTAGTCATTGATATCTTAGTCACTGATATCTTAGTCACTGATATCTTAGTTACTGATATCTTAGATACTGATATCTTAGTTACTGATATCTTAGTCACTGATATCTTAGTCACTGATATCTTAGATACTGATATCTTAGTTATTGATATCTTAGTCACTGATATCTTAGTCACTGATATCTTATTCACTGATATCTTAGTCACTGATATCTTAGTCACTGATATCTTAGTCACTGATATCTTAGTCACTGAGATAGTAGTCACTGATATCTTAGTCACTGATATCTTAGTCACTGATATCTTAGTCACTTATATCTTAGTCACTGATATCTTAGTTACTGATATCTTAGTCATTGATATCTTAGTTACTGATATCTTAGTCACTGATATCTTAGTCACCAATATCTTAGTCAATGATATCTTAGTCTCTGATATCTTAGTCACCGATATCTTAGTTACTGATATCTTAGTCACTGATATCTTAGTCACCGATATCTTAGTCAATGATATCTTAGTCTCTGATATCTTAGTCACTGATATCTTAGTTACTGATATCTTAGTCACTGATATCTTAGATACTGATATCTTAGTTACTGATATCTTAGTCACTGATATCTTAGTCACCGATATCTTAGTCAATGATATCTTAGTCTCTGATATCTTAGTCTCTGATATCTTAGTCACTGATATCTTAGTCTCTGATATCTTAGTCACTGATATCTTAGTTACTGATATCTTAGTCACTGATATCTTAGATACTGATATCTTAGTCACTGATATCTTAGTCACTGATATCTTAGTCACTGATATCTTAATCACTGATATCTTAGTCACTGAGATCGTAAATATTAATATCTTATTCACTAAGATCTTTTACGTAATATATATATTATGTTTGTAAAATAAATGTATTAATTTATATGTTAAATAAAATTTTAAAACATAAATCAGATGTGGTATAAATCTATAGATGAAATTAAAATATTGTTTAATTTCGTTTCACTAGATTATAATTAATTTATAAAATAATATTCAAGATTACTTTACGGTAATATTAGATAATATAAACGAGTATTCAATATATAACTTATCGTAAAGATATGTATTCTATTTTTCGTAAAAATATACATAATATAACTATATATATAATATTGATTAAAAACAAAAAGTAAAAGTCAATTGTTATTGAATATAATTAATATAATCTTATAAATACCTCTACATTTACTGGAAGTATGAATAATTATTAAACTAGTATTATGTTTTTATGTAAGCTTCAACAATTACGTATACGTAATAATTATTATATATCTCACGTTGCTAGTCGAATAGTACACGTCATATATATAATTAAAATTAGACCCGCGAGAAGTAATAGTAGTAACTATTTTATTTTGACAACTTTATTTTAACTATCTCTTGCCAATTGCCAATAGCCAATATCCAATAGCCAATTGCTAATAGCATTCTTTTTTCTTCTATAATAATTTGGAAAAATAACACAATATTCGAATGTATCCGTACCTTCCAATATATCAATTCGATTTAGTATAAGTTCTGCAATAAATAATATGTATCCTTATAATTTAACGAATAGAGTAATTAATTAAATATTTCATATAATTAATTAAATAAACTAAAATAATACAAATTGTAAATTAAAATGAAATAATAATTTCATATATTTTCTATAAAATAATTAAATATAATTGTTATCAATAACTTATTATATAACTTAGTGATTATTGTTAAATATTAACTAGTTTTAAAAATTATTCTGTATAATATAATGCATATATACTATTTATTTCGGTACATGATGTTCTTAATTATTCTACTAATACCTCTAAGTGATACTGTTATTATTAATGGATATCTATATATTATAATAAATATAACTTATCTATAGTTAAAAATATTTAATATCATTAGTGGTATTTATTCAAATGCATATTCGTTATACGCAATTAAAAAATTAACACATTTTATATATTCAATATGTAGCTTCAAAATAAATTCTTGAACGAAACTATGATTAAATTGGCCACGTCGTACGATGGAAAAATACGGATTTTAGGTAATGGCGCATATTACAGAATCTCATCCAAAGCTTTCTGTCCAAACAGTGATATCAGCCAGCATACAATGCACCAACATTGCTATACAGACAATTTATTTATACACGATATCAAGGTAAGCGGGGTCGGTCTGGAGTTCTTAAAATGGAAAACATTCGCACCTCTGGTCAAATTGCGAATACTGGACTTATCTGTAAATACTTTGAAGGAACTAAATTTTAATATCTTCGAGAATAACTTGAAACTTGAAAACTTAAACGATTCTAGAAATCATATTAAAAGACTATTAAAATCCAACAATGACAACAATCTACCTAACCTTAAAGTATTGAACATATTCAATAATTGGATCAGAAAACTATATTTGGCAATATTTGTAAATTATCATAGATTGGAGTATATATACGCATCTAATAACTACATAAAATACATGAATGGTAACCTGATGGCATTAAGCTCGCTGGTATATATATCGCTGAAAGACAACCATATCAGCAATTTGAATGTGAAACGTTTCGTAGATTTCATCTACTCGTCAAACACCAAGATCGATATGCGAGACAACGCCAGAAGAATGACGATGACTTGCGATAAGAATGGAAAATCATTTACGAACTACCGAACTCCATCTAATGCTCTGTTCAGCGATTACGCGGATATCGCTTGGATTTTCGAAAAAAAGGATGACTACGCGATCTTTCCAGCGAATTGCCTCTTCAATTACTTGAAGTACGAGGACCAATGTACACGATACGAAAGTGAATTTAAGTTTTACAGGTCAAAATGTAGAGGTGAATAATATATATAATCATATGTAAATTTTAATATATTATATATACAAATATGTATTACAATCATCTCTGCCATATTAGCCGAATATAATTATATTATCATAGTTAAATAAGTATAATTATTATGATTGTTATAGTATGTATTATTTTTCACGATTCTGAACTGAAATGGAAGGTTTTTATTTAGTCACAAACATAACGTAATATCTAATGTTATATATAAGTTCTGCAAATTCAATGGCAATTAATAAACATATACGAATATTAAAGCTCTATTTTCATTGTAATCCCAGTAAACAATCGTTTAAAAAAACTTGGATTAACACGTGAATTTTTTCACCCAATAGTGTGTAAAATGTACGTGTTTGCCTGAAAACTTGGCTATAGTTAAAACATGGGTTAACACGCATTCCAAAAAAATATTGGCTTAACTCGTATAAAAAACTTGGGTTAACACTTGTACAAAAATATTAGTTGAAAAAAAATATGTGATAACTTGTGTTAAATATGTGATAACACGTGTTATAAAACACAAGCTATTAAGTAATATTTCAAAATAAGAAAAAATTATATTTATTTAATTGATTTATTTATTTTTAGAATTCTTTTCGGGTTTCATAAAAATTGTCCATTTGCCTAGCATAGGATCACTTGATATCCTTTAATGTATAGTTCTTTATGGCATCTGCGCCACAATGACACGTTAAATATATATATATAGTATAGTATAGTATATATATAATATTTATATATGTATATAAAATAGAATTTAAAGATAGAAATACTAAATTTATATACTATATAAATACTTAAAATACTTAATACTTAAATTATGTATTATTTAAAATAATGTTCTTTGTAGTATGACATAAATATAATATATGTAATATACAATAAATATAGTCTTCGGATATGGTATCTTTATAAAGGAACATATTCCACTCTTCCCAATACTTTTGAAAGAATACCATACTTCTTTGTTGCAACGAGAGTGTATCTAATGAAATTATAATTATAATTGATATACTATGTTAAACATTTAATTTGATCAAAAAACGTAATATTACCTATAGTACGTACTATTATGATATATATATATATATATATATATATATATATATATATAATTCAAGTTTATTATTTTAAAATTTATATAAATTAATATAAAAAGAAAATAAAACATGATATAATTTATATTTACCTTAATAATTATTACTATTTCCTAAATAGTATTTAGTAACCATTTTCTCAAAAAATCTATGTTCATGATTAATCTCCAGAATCACTAACTCGTCCAATGTCGTCATTGTTACCATATTCAAATATATATGATTATATTTAATAGATATGTATATATTTATAAATATATGAAATATATATGTCATACTATATAGTAAATTTAATAAAATATGCTTACTAATTCAAATAAAATAAAATAAATCATTATTTACTAAATTATTAATATTAGTATTATTATAATTGACATTATCACTATTACTAATATTATTATAACTATATGTGTGACTTTTCTCTAAAATATGAAATTGGAAAATTGGATTGTATTGTTTTTTAATTATATGTATTGTTTTAAACATATCAACTACAAACAATGTGTAGTCATCCTTAGAATACAATTCAATATCGGTGATACAAAAATGCATGTTATTTACTTTTAATTTGTTCGACTATACAATTTGTTATAAGATTTAGTATTAAATCGATTATGCATAATTAGTTTCTAAATTTATTTAATTTATTTAATTAAAAAAATACACGTTTTAACTTAAGTATGTTTTCACAATTGTTTACTGAGATGTACGAACAATTTTCTATATGATAACGATAATCTTTAAGAAATTTACATATTTATAAATTTAGTTCAATTACATATAGTAATTAGGTAAGAGACCTATATTATCATATATATACGATATATTGTATAATATGTATTTAATAACTACTTTATATTATACTTATACCATTATGGTGGTAAAAGTATAATATATAATATATCATGTGATATATATATCATATAATACATTATTTAAATAATAGTCATAATAATTAATAATTAGTTAATAATGATTTCAAAATGTTTAATTCTACTAATTTATATAAGCATATCATATATATTAATAATTTTCAATATTTCATATTTAGAAAAATATTCATAAAATGTTCATACTTTAGAATGTGAGCTTTTATTATGATTTTAATACCTGTATCTGGTATAAAATTCACTATAAATAACTAAGAATACCGATTTAATGTCAAATATTTTATAATCTAATATATAAATGTATATATATATATTTATATATGCGTGTGTGTGTTGTGTGTGTATTGTGTGTGTGTTATGTGTGTGTGTTATGTGTGTGTATGAGTGTATGTGTGATTTATTTATTTTAACACATGTTTCTAGGCGTTCACCCTATCAGATCTGTATACTATTAATAATATCAATATATATATATATATATATATATATAGATATATATATATATATATATATATATATATATGGTGATAATGGAAAATGTATTATATATAATATAGTAGAACATAATATTCTTGAATATGTATCAGAACAAATACAATGAAAATACCAATGTAAAATTTTTAAATAATCAGAGCTCAATTCGATTTTGCCGACTTTAGTCCTGATTATATTAACAATATACGAGAGGTTTAATACTCTATAGGCACCTATAGGTTATAGTAAGTAGGTGTATTACTCTAGGTTGTAGTAAGTATGTTTATTGCTGTTTTCATATAGATAAGTTATATAGTTAAGGTATATTGTTCTAAAGTATTTAACAATGTGTTTGTCAACCAGTAGTAAATTAGTATTCTTAATTGTATCAAACGGTCTAGCAATGAAGCTAAATATATGGATAGACCGTTGTTGCTTTAGAATAAATGCATTTGTTGTTATTATAACGGTACACGTAGAAGATAATTAGTCTAGTACCGAGAACAAGAAATCATTGCCAATAATTGTGTTTATCTGTATTGGTTATTTAATTTCAAAATCGTTGTTAAATATTTAATAACAGTATTTGTATTAACTGGATAGTGTGTTTATTTATAAGAATTGTTCATTTCTTTTCACAGTTTAAGATAGATATTTAAACACTTACGAATATCCTTAAACATCCATAACATCCATAACATCCATTACATACATTACATCTATAACTCCCATAACATCCTTAACATCCATAACTTCCATAACATCCATAACATCCATAACATCCATAACATACTTAACATCCATAATATCCATAACATACATAATATCCATAACATCCATAATATCCTTAACATCCATAACATCCATAACATCCATAACATCCATAACATCCATAACATCCATAACATCCATTACATCCATAACATCCATAACATCCATAACATCCATAACATCCATTACATCCATTACATCCATAACATCCATAACATCCATAACATCCATAACATCCATAACATCCATAACATCCATAACATCCATAACATCCATAACATCCATAACATCCATAACATCCATAACATCCATAACATCCATAACATCCATAACATAATCCGAATTAATAGATAAAACAATAATAATTAATTATCGGTTAATGAAACCAAATGGCGCCATCAATATAATTATTGCAACCGATGAATGACATAATGGCAAATGTACAACTCCCAATTGAATTCAAGCGGTGTATGTAGTCTTCAGAGTTGTGAGTCGTGGAGCAGATATATGCTTCCTTCCAACACCCAGAAGAAACAATTCGAATTTAAGATAAATGTAATATATTTCTTCCTGTCATTGACGTATCACTTAAATATTAATATTTAGTTATGTTTATACTCCACAACGATTATTTATCATTTAACATAATGATTGTTTATATTTAATCATGAAAAAAATGTATTTTATGTTTTTAAGTTTTTATTGGGTTTTATTATTATAAATATATGTATATTAAATATATGTATATTACTAAAAATTAATCATAATTTAATGATCATGGCATAATAGAGTTATATATATTATAATATAGTAAATTAAAAAGGATTAATGTTTAGTATTCAAAGTGTAAATTTGTTATTTTATTTTTTTATTAAATAATTAATAAATAAATAAATATATATATTAAAAAATATGTACGAATTTTATTTATAAGGTTCTAAAAGATCTGACTGCTGATGATGGAAAAATAATTGACCCCAATACATATTTCTGATAATAGATCATATAACCGTATTATATTGTATTGCGTCAACATAAAAATACATATAGTATAATAAAATATCTTCAACAAAATTGTAAGTTATTTTCATTTTATATAAATATATATAAATATTATCATTATATATAAAATTATATTATTATTTATTATATAATATATAATATATATAGTCCATATACTGGTTAATCTTAACATTTGTCTAATGTATTCATTATATAAGAGTTGTAACTGCAAGGGTGTAACCAATTACGAATAATATTATATTAAAAATAAAAACTATCTATTATTTATGTTATAATATTTATTTTCTGTTATTTATTTATTATGTTATTAAACATCCAAATAATATATACAAAATAATCATAATGATAAAAATGTATTTAAATGATTTATTTGCTCCTTCGTTACGTAATATTTAAATGTTATGTTCACTTTGTTCTCGGATTTCGTAGTTTCTAATGGATTCGTTTATGTGGACTAGTTGGTATTGCTATAGCGGTAATCATCAGGTGACAATCTATCGCTTTGCATGGCACGTTCCCGGTAATGTGAGGTTAGCTTACGATTGCGAAGTCCTGAGTTAACTTGATATTTCGGAAATAAACTATACATCACGAACAAGACGAGAAATAATGTAATAATCCACATAAATCCTAATGTGAGACTATTGACTGTATGTGGTTTTTAGATATAATTTTTAGTTATAAATGAATTTAGATAATATGTTTATATAAACATATGAGTGAATTCGCATTTTTTCAACTATAATTCAATATATACTAAATAAAACTATTATATAACAATTATAAATACAATAATTCAATATATTATACTTATATCCTATTATAGTAGTTTATTTCCACATACTAGATAGGAAAACGTTTATATTTTAATCGTTTTTGTATAGGAAAATTAAATTAATTTAGTTATAGTTTATATAGACAATTGAAACTAAAATATGCATATAAACTTACCAGGTAGTATATTTTTGGATTGAATTTTCCTAATTTCTAAATTTATAGTTGTATTAAAATAAACTGTATATAATAATTTATTATATATATATATATATATATATATATATATATATATATTTAACGTGTCATTGTGGCGCATATGCCATAAAGAACTATACACTAAAGGATATCAAGTGATCCTATGCTAGGCGCATGGACAATTTTTATGAAACCCGAAAAGAATTCTAAAAATAAATAAATCAATTAAATAAATATAATTTTTTCTAATTTTGAAATATTACTTACGAGTTACGAGTTAAGCCAATATTTTTTTGGAATGCGTGTTAACCCATGTTTTAACTATAGATATGTTTTCATGCAAACACGTATATTTGACATAATATTGGGTGAAAAAATTCACGTGTTAACTCAAGTTTTTTTAAACGATTGTTTACTGGGATTACAATGAAAATAGAGCTTTAAGATTCGTATATGTTTATTAATTGCAATTGAATTTGCAAAACTTATATATAACATTAGATATTACGTTATGTTTGTGACTAAATAAAAACCTTCCATTTCGATACAGAATCGTGGACAATGATACTTACTATAACAATCATAATAATTATACTCGTTTAACTATGATAATATAATTATATTAGGCTAATATGGTAAAGATGATGGTAATACATATTTGTATATATAATATAGTAAAATAGACATATGATTATATATATTATTCACCTCTACATTTTGACCTGTAAAACTTAAATTCACTTTCGTATCGTGTACATTGGTCCTCGTACTTCAAGAAATTGAAGAGGCAATTCGCTGGAAAGATCGCGTAGTCCTCGTTTTTTCCGAAAATCCAAGCGATATCCGCGTAATCGCTGAACAGAACATTAGATGGAATTCGGTAGTTCGCAAATGATTTTCCATTCTTATCGCAAGTCATCGCAATTCTTCTGGCGTTGTCTCGCATATCGAGATTGGTGTCTGACGAGTAGATGAAATCTTCGAAACGTTTCACATTCAGATTGTTGATATGGTTGTCTTTCAGCGATAAATATACCAGCGAGCTTAATGCCATCAGGTTACCATACATGTATTCTATGTAGTTATTAGATGCGTATATATACTCCAATCTATGATAATTTATAAATATTGTCAAATCTAGTATTCTGATCCAATTATTGGATATGTCCAATACTTTAAGGTTAAGTAGATTGTTGTTCTTGTTGGATTTTAATAGTCTTTTAATATGATTTCTAGAAACGTTTAGGTTTTCAAGTTTCAAGTTATTCTCGAAGATATCAAAATTTAGTTTCTTCAAACGATTTACAGATAAGTCCAGTATTCGCAATTTGACCAGAGGTGCGAATGTTTTCCATTCTAAGAACTCCAGACCGACCTCGCTTACCTTGATATCGTGTATAAATAAATTGTCTGTATAGCAATTTTGGTCATCTGTATGTTGGCTGATATCACTGTTTGGACAGAAGGCTTTGGATGAGATTCTGTTATATGTGCCATTACCTACAATCCGTATTTTTCCATCGTACGACGTGGCCAATTTAATCATAGTTTCGTTCAAGAATTTATTTTGAAGCTACATATTGAATATATAAAATTTGTTAATTTTTTAATTGCGTATAACGAATATGCATTTGAATAAATGCCACTAATGATATTAAATATTTTTTAACTATAGATAAGTTATATTTATTATAATATATATATATATATCCATTAATACTAACAGTATCACTTAGAGGTATTAGTAGAATAATTAAGAACATCATATACCGAAATAAATAGTATATATGCATTATAATATTGAGAATAATTTTAAAAACTAGTAAATATTTAACAATAATCACTAAGTTATATAATAATTATTAATAACAATTATATTTATTATTTTATAGAAAATAAATGAAATTATTATTTCATTTTAATTTACAATTTGTATTATTTTAGTTTATTTAATTAATTATGTGATTTATTTAATTAATTTCTCTATTCGTTAAATTATAAGGATACATATTATGTATTGCAAAACTTATACTAAATCTAATTGATATATTGGAAGGTACGGATATATTCGAATATTGTGTTATTTTTCCAACTTATAGAAGAAAAAAGAATGCTATTGGTAAGAGATAGTCAAAATAAAGTTGTTGTCAAAATAAAATAGTTACTACTATTACTTCTCGCGGGTCTAATTTTAATTATATATATAACGTGTACTATTATATTACAACTACTACTACAACTACTACTATATTACATAATACTAGTTTAATATTTATTCATACTTACAGTAAATGTAGAGATATTTATAAGATTGTATTAATTATATTCAATCACAATTTACGTTTATTTTTTGTTTTTAATCAATATTATATTATATTATATTACTGATATCTTAGATACTGATATCTTAGTCCCTGATATCTTAATCACTGATATCTTAGTTACTGATATCTTAATTACTGATATCTTAGTCCCTGATATCTTAGTCACTGATATCTTAGTCACTGATATCTTAGTCACTGATATCTTAGTCACTGATATCTTAGTCACTGATATCTTAGTCACTGATATCTTAGTCACTGATATCTTAGTCACTGATATCTTAGTTACTGATATCTTAGTTACTGATATCTTAGTCACTGATATCTCAGTCACTGATATCTTAGTCACTGATATCTTAGTCACTGATATCTTAGTCACTGATATCTTAGTCACTGATATCTTAGTCACTGATATCTTAGCTACTGATATCTTAATCATTGATATCTTAGTTACTGATATCTTAGCTACTGATAGCTTAGTCACTGATATCTTAGTCACTGATATCTTAGTCATTGATATCTTAGTCATTGATATCTTAGTCACTGATATCTTAGTCACTGATATCTTAGTCACTGATATCTTAGTCACTGATATCTTAGTCACTGATATCTTAGCTACTGATATCTTAGTCATTGATATCTTAGTCATTGATATCTTAGTCACTGATATCTTAGTCACTGATATCTTAGTCACTGATATCTTAGTTACTGATATCTTAGTCACTGATATCTTAGTCACTGATATCTTAGTCACTGATATCTTAGTCACTGATATCTTAGTCACTGATATCTTAGTCACTTATATCTTAGTCACTGATATCTTAGTCACTGATATCTTAGTCACTGATATCTTAGTCACTGATATCTTAGTCACTGATATCTTAGTCACTGATATCTTAGTTACTGATATCTTAGTCACTGATATATTAGTCACTGATATCTTAGTCACTGATATCTTAGTCACTGATATCTTAGTTACTGATATCTTAGCTACTGATATCTTAGTCATTGATATCTTAGATACTGATATCTTAGCTACTGATATCTTAGTCACTGATATCTTAGCCACTGATATATTAGTCACTGATATCTTAGTTACTGATATCTTAGTCACTGATATCTTAGTTACTGATATCTTAGTCACTGATATCTTAGTCATTGATATCTTAGTCATTGATATCTTAATCACTGATATCTTAGTCATTGATATCTTAGTCACTGATATCTTAGTCACTGATATCTTAGTCACTGATATCTTAGTCACTGATATATTAGTCATTGATATCTTAGTCATTGATATCTTAATCACTGATATCTTAGTCACTGATATCTTAGCTACTGATATTTTAGTCACTGATATCTTAGTCACCGATAGCTTAGTCACTGATATCTTAGTCACTGATATCTTAGTCACTGATATCTTAGTCAATGATATCTTAGTCACTGATATCTTAGTTACTGATATCTTAGTCACTGGTATCTTAGTCACTGATATCTTAGTTACTGATATCTTAGTCACTGATATCTTAGTCACTGATATCTTAGTCACTGATATCTTAGTTAGTGATATCCTAGCCACTGATATATTAGTCACTGATATCTTAGTTACTGATATCTTAGTCACTGATATCTTAGTTACTGATATCTTAGTCACTGATATCTTAGTCACTGATATCTTAGTCACTGATATCTTAGTCACTGATATCTCAGTCACTGATATCTTAGCTACTGATATTTTAGTCACTGATATCTTAGTCACCGATAGCTTAGTCACTGATATCTTAGTCACTGATATCTTAGTCACTGATATCTTAGTCAATGATATCTTAGTCACTGATATCTTAGTTACTGATATCTTAGTCACTGGTATCTTAGTCACTGATATCTTAGTTACTGATATCTTAGTCACTGATATCTTAGTCACTGATATCTTAGTTACTGATATATTAGTTACTGATATCTTAGTCACTGATATCTTAGTTACTGATATCTTAGTCACTGATATCTTAGTCACTGATATCTTAGTCACTGATATCTTAGTCACTGATATCTTAGTTACTGATATCTTAGTCACTGATATCTTAGTCACTGATATCTTGGTCACTGATATCTTAGTTACTGATATCTTAGTCATTGATATCTTAGTTACTGATATCTTAGTTACTGATATCTTAGTCACTGATATCTTAGATACTGATATCTTAGTCACTGATATCTTAGTCACTGATATCTTAGTCACTGATATCTTAGTCACTGATATCTTAGTCACTGATATCTTGGTTACTGATATCTTAGTCACTAATATCTTAGTCACTGATATCTTAGTCACTGATATCTTAGTCACTGATATCTTAGATACTGATATCTTAGATACTGATATCTTAGTTACTGATATCTTAGTCACTGAGATACTAGATGGTAATATCTTAGTCACTGAGATAGTAGATGGTAATATCTTAGTCGCTAAGATCTTTTACGTAATATGTATTATGTTTGTAAAATAAATGTATTAATTTACATGTTAAATAAAATTTTAAAATATAAATCAGATGTGGTATTAATCTATAGATGAAATTAAATATTGTTTAATTTCGTTTCACTAGATTATAATTAATTTAAAAAATAATATTCAAGATTACTTTACGGTAATATTAGATAATATAAACGAGTATTCAATATATAACTTACCGTAAAGATGTGTATTCTATTTTTCGTAAAAATATACATAATATAACATTATATATATAATATTGATTAAAAACAAAAACTAAAAGTCAATTGTTATTGAATATAATTAATAGAATCTTATAAATACATCTACATTTACTGTAAGTATGCATAATTATTAAACTAGTATTATGTTTTTATGTAAGCTTCAACAATTACGTATACGTAATAATTATTATATATCTCACGTTGCTAGTCGAATAGTACACGTTATATATATAATTAAAATTAGACCCGCGAGAAGTAATAGTATACTATAATAATAAAATAGTTACTATAGTAACTATTTCATTTTGACAACAACTTTATTTTGACTATCTCTTGCCAATAACATACTTTTTTCTTCTATAAGTTGGAAAAATGACACAATATTCGAATGTATCCGTACTTTCCAATATATCGATTAGATTTTGTATAAGTTTTGCAATAAATAATATGTATCCTTATAATTTAACGAATAGAATAATTAATTAAATAAATCATATAATAAATTAAATAAACTAAAATAATACAAATTGTAAATTAAAATGAAATAATAATTTCATTTATTTTCTATAAAATAATTAAATACAATTGTTATTAATAATTATTATATAACTTAGTGATTATTGTTAAATATTAACTAGTTTTAAAAATTATTCTCGATATTATAATGCATATATACTATTTATGTCAGTACTTAATGTTCTTAATTATACTACTAACGGAAAATCACATGCGAACTACCGAACTCCATCTAATGTTCTGTTCAGCGATTACGCGGATATCGCTTGGATTTTCGAAAAAAAACGCTGACTACGCGATCTTTCCAGCGAATTGCCTCTTCAATTACTTGAAGTACGAGGACCAATGTACACGATACGAAAGTGAATTTAAGTTTTACAAGTCAAAATGTAGAGGTGAATAATATATATAATCATATATAATTTCGATATATTATATATGCAAATATGTATTCATTATCGCTACCATATTACCAGAATATAATTATATTGTCATAGTTAAATGTGTAAAATTATTATGATTATTATAATAAACATTATTTTTCACGATAATAAGATATACGATAATAATTTAACCTGTACCGAAACGAGATGTTTTTATTTAGTCACAAATATAATGTAATATCTAACTCTATATATACCTTTAATTACAATATCAATCAATAAGATATAAGGATACGAAGCTTAAATAGCTGTTTTCAATGTAATTCCAGTAAAAATCTGTAAAAAAAACTTGGGTTAACCTGTGAATTTTTTAACAAAATATTGTGTAAAATTCACATGTTTGCACGAGAATTTGGGAAAACATGCGATAACGTGTTATAAAACAAATAATAACACAAGTAATATTTCAAAATAAGAAAAACATATATTTATTCAATTTATTTATTTATATTTAGAATTATTTTCGTGTTTCATAACAATTGTCCAATCACCTAGCATATAACCACTTGATATCATTTAGTGAATATTTCTTTATGGTATCTGCGTAACATTGATATGTGAAATATATATATACTTATATATATACCATAATATGATATATATATATATATATATATATATATATATATATATATGGTATAGTATATATATATACATGAACATATAATTTAAAGATAGAAATACTTAATTATGTATTATTTAAAATAATGTAATAATGTAATACAATAATGTATGGTTATAAATTTAATATATTAAGTATACAATAATTTGATATATAATGGTATAATTATATTAACGAAATATAGTCTGCGCACAGCGTATCTTTATAAATAAACGTCATTCTCCATGATATATATATTGCTAATTTATTATTTTTAAATGTATATTAATATGAATTAATATAAAAATAATTAATAATATGATATCATTTATTTTTAATATATTAATTATTACTATTTACTAAATAGTATTTAGTAACCATTTTCTCAAAAAATAAATTTTCACAAGATTAATCTCCAGAATCTCATCAAATATCTTCATTGTTCCAACATTCAAATATTGAGGTGTAGATAATTCTATTTAATAGATATGTATATATTTATAAATATATGAAATATATATTTCATACTATATAGTATATTTATTAAAATATGCTTACTAATTTAAATAAAATATAAATATATAATTATTTACTACATTTTTAATTATTAGTATTATTATAATTGACATTATCAATATTACTCATATTATTATAACTAGATATGTAAAATTAGCTGTATTATTTTAAACACTACATATAATGTCAGGTCATCATTATAATATGATTTAGAATCTGTGCTAATAAAATGCATATTATTTACTTATAATTTAAATGTTGACTAAATAACAATTATTAATAATTTAATGAATATTATTTTAAAAAAATTAAATTATTTATTTTATATAATACCGATTATATTCAATAATCACGTTAAACTTAAAATAATCACTTAGCTTATAATAGTATAAGTCATTTATATATAATATATATATATTACATTATTAGTATATAATGTAAAATTGATATAAATATGATAAAAATGTGTATAAAATATATAAATCAGATACTTTTAGCATGAGTAAGTTTTATTTTAATTCTACCGTTAATAATTCTATTATAAGGGACGCTTGCATTATTTTATGTTAACGATTTTTAAAGAATATCAACTATGAATTTCAAATTTGAAATATAATTAATTAAAATCTATTTATATATGATATTATATAATTATTGTTTACTTCAGTATTTGTTTTATCGTAGTTGAATTAATTAAAATGAGCTAGTGTCGTGTCCCAGAATGGAACCTGTGCCAGAATGGAACCTTCACGTAGCATTAGATAATAATATAGCTTAATTACTTAATTATTAGTAATAATAGCAGCTATTATAATATATTATCATATATTTTTTCTATAATATTAAAAAATATCGTTTTTAAATTCTTAAATATGAGAGTATTAATCAATATCTGGTATATAAATCAGGGCGTGGTTACACAAATTCAAATTTATAAATATATTTCAATATTCGGAATACTATAATTACCAATATGATATTAAAAGAGATTAAATATGACATTAAAAGATATAAAATATTTGTTAGAAAATGAAATTTTCTCTAATAATATAACAAAAAAGCACATATTGTATTTATATCGGTTAATAATCTCCGGCTGTCCTGACTTATCTTTTATTTATTTTACTTACGCCGAAAGTAAAAACGGGCTTGATTAATTTACCATATTACTATAATAAACTACAGAGGATATAATATACATAATATATCTTGTCAAGACTAGACATTTTATATATATAAAACTTATTAGTAGTAAGTACTTCCATTACCTGCAAATTTACTCTATGGAGTTGTCGATATAGCATTGTCTGCCGAGAACGACACATCTATTCTCAATATACTATCTGAGAATATATTTAAGAATTTAATGGTAGTAACTCTACAACAAGTAGTATTTATAAAATGTGTGCATATAAATTCTAAATAGATTATGTATCCACTTTAAAATATAAATTTAAATGATATATAAATATATATAAAATTCAAATTTATCATCTCTATATATAAATTTATAATTTTAAAATGCAATATTTATATTTCTCTGATTGACATGTTTATTTATTAACAGATATTTTTATTTTTTTAATTTTTTTATTTGACATATACGGCATCCCTATAAGAATTTATTTTAATCGGTATAAGTGACAATATATGGATTAGTTATATTATTAGTTACAAATTTAATTTGCATAACATAATTCACTCGTATGTATTTTAATCATATTAAGTATATTCTTATTGATTTGAAATTATTCAAAATTGATTTATTATTAACAAAACTTTCAAATATCTTATTATTTAAACAAAACTTTCAAATATCTTATTATATTTGTAGGTTCTGGCACAGGTTCAATTCTGGAACACGACACTGATATTATTAATTTATAAATAATAGCTATTAATCTAGATTAATGATAACAAATATAGCATATTTATTTATGTATATGTATATATATATATATATATATATATATATATATATATATTGACTAAATAAATAATAGATTAATTAAATAAACTGCATTATTTTTGATATTATATCAAATATATTAGATGTGATACTTTATGTAATGCTTATATATAATATTAAATACATATGTATTAATACTTATTAATACTACTATGCATTCATAGTATATATAATATATTATATATATTATATTATAATATATTATAATATATTATATATATTATATATACACATATGTTATACTATATTAGTATTTTATTTGTGAATATTGATTATTTTGAATGAGTTTTTTCTTACATTCATTGTAGATAATATCTAAATCCAAACATATATATATATATATATATATATATATATATATATAGTAAAATATATACATATTATAATATGTATTGTAGCGGCTTATAATGCTTACATCAGTTACATCAACATATAATGTCATATTATACACTTATATCATCATTTGTTATTATCACATGCGTATGCTGATATCAGCTTATACTGCTTACACCAGTTAACTTATATTATTACATGGTATGCGCTTATATCAGCATTAGTTATTATCACATGCACATGCTGATTTCAGCTTATTGACGCACGCCATATTGCGTGCGCTATCACGTATATAAGCACGCCCTCTATGTATCATACTTTACTTATTTATTAACTTCATTCATTAATTTAATAAAATATTATTTGTTTAAAACAACTTTTTATTAATAATGTTAAGTAGCGCTTAGCCACCACTACATTGGTGACCCGGACGAAGAAATAACTAATACAAATTTCTAATAGAACAACCAAATATTAATATGGTTGAAGAGAAGCCTACAGAGACGAGCAACACACAGCACCAGCAACAACAGCAGCAAACACAGCAACAACTGGCCGTACAACAAACTTCTATTTCAGCCGTATCAATAAAACTTCCACAACTACGGGAGTCTAACGCCGCAGCATGGTTTGTTATCACTGAAGCCCAATTTAACAATGCTAACATTTCAACTGATACTACTAAGTACAACTATGTTATATCATCATTATCTAATGAGCTAGCAACTAAAATCATTCATGTTATTACTAAACCACCTGATCAAGATAAATATAACAACCTCAAGAATATCATATGTAGTTTACTCGAACCTTCGGAATCGTATAAAGCAAAACAATTAGCAAACTTAAATGGGCTAGGAGATATGGCCCCTAGTCAATTATTAAACCATATGCGATGTCTCTGTGGACAGCACGAGGAAACTCCTTTATTTAAAGAAATATTTTTACGCCAATTACCCAACCATACACGTAGCATTTCAATATGCGCAGACAATATTTCACTGACATCACTTGCAAAGAAAGCAGATTTAATTATCTCGTATACCGATGATATATGCCAAATACAAATATACAATTCCAAGAATACACAAAATCTAGAAATAAATTATCAGGAATTGTGTTTTTACCATAGAAGATTTGGCGTTAAAGCGAGAAAATGTGTAAAACCCTGCAACTTTTAGGTACAGGGAAACTAACAAGCCGGGCCTTATATAACTTAATAGGACCCGGCAAAAATACAAACCTATTATATCTTACCGATAAATCAACAAAAATTAGATATCTAATTGATACCGGTGCCGAAGTCAGCGTATTTCCAGCAACTCAACACGACAAAGTAAGAACCAACCCTACACAACAACTAGTTGCAGCAAATGGTTCATACATAAATACTTTCGGCTCCAGAAATATAACAATAAATATAGACGGAAACACATTTACAAGCAAATTTATAATAGCAGATGTTTCAAAACCAATACTGGGAAATGATTTTTTTAGAAAATTCAAATTCGCAATTGATTTTCCTGGAAAAAAGTTAGTAAACATTGACCACTTCCGATATCAATTACTCTCTAAATCAAATAGAAAATCTCTATCGCTACAGTCGATATCTAACACTAACTTATTCGAACCTATTTTATCAGAATTTCCAGAAATTCTCATATTTAAACCTGATTTGGCACCAATTAAACATACTGTACAACATTACATTAAAACCGACGGACCTCCTTGCCATGCAAAATCACGTATACTTTCACCAGAAAAACTACAAATCGCAAAAGCAGAATTTCAAATGATGGAAAGTAAAGGTATCATTAGAAGGTCAAAGAGCCCCTGGTCTTCACCGTTACATATGGTCAAAAAACCTTCCGGAGATTACAGACCATGCGGAGATTACAGAATACTAAATAACAAAACTGTTGAAGACCAACATCCAGTACCACATATTCAAGATTTTTCAACATCACTAAATGGAGCAACAATTTTCTCTAAAATGGATCTCGCTAAAGGATACTATCAGGTTCCTATGAATAAAGAAGATATTCTAAAAACGGCAGTAATCACACCTTTTGGTTTATTTGAATTCATTAAAATGCCATTTGGGTTACGAAACGCCGCACAAACCTTCCAACGATTAATTGATTTTATTGGATTTTATTTTTATATACCTTGACGATATATTAATTGCAAGCAAAAACGAAAAACAACACCGACGATATATTCGATTAGTATGCCAAAGATTATATAATAATGGTTTAATAGTTAACAAAGAGAAATGTATATTCGGTAAAACGAGTTTAAATTTTCTTGGTCATACCATCAGCACGAATGATATACAACAAGCGGAAGAAAAGGTGTTACCAATATTGAAATATCCAGAGCCATCAACAATAAAATAAATGCAAACATTTATTGGAATGTTAAATTTTTATAATAGATTTTTGCCAAATATCGCATCAACAATCAAACCCCTTTATGAAAGCCTTAAAGGAGAAAAACAAATAAAATGGACTACAGAAGGACAAGTTCATTTAGAGCAGCAAAATATATATTATCCAAAAGAACCCTATTATATCATCCACAAATGAATGCCAACACACGAATTACAGTGGACGCCTCAGATATAGCCATGGGAACAGCTTTAGAATAAGAAATTGATGGTATAATTAAACCGTTAGCGTTTTTTTCAAGAAAATTGAAGCCAGCACAAACACGTTATAGCACATTTGACCGCGAATTATTGGCTGTCTATGAAACTATACGTCATTTCAGATATTTTCTTGAAGGACGGTCATTTTACATACAGACCATAAACCGTTAACAACAGCCATGACAGCTTTAACAGAAAAGTCGCCAAGACAATCACGCCATTTATCATTCATTTCCGAATTTACAGGCGACATCCGACATATATCTGGATGTAAGAACGAAGCGGCAGATGCACTATCTCGCATAGAAATCGACAATATAAATTCTTTAAAACTACCCTGTGAAATTTTCCGTTACGACGACTTTGAAATAGCGCAAAATAATGATGATTCAGTAAAGACTTGTGCAGAATTACATAAAGACACCATCGAAATACATAACAATATAATATGTGATACATCTAATAATCAATTAAGGCCAATTGTTCCGGCTAAATACATACAGACCATTTTCAACTTATTGCATAACATATCACCCCAGGTATTAAAGCCACACGTAAGTTGATAACAGATCGCTTTACCTGGATTAATATCAATAAAGATTGTACAGAATGGGCAAGAACATGTGTACCTTGCCAGAAATCCAAAGTACAAGTACATATGAAAGCCCCACTGAATACATTCAATACTCCAACAAGAAGATTTGATAATATTCACGTGGACATTGTCGGACCATTACCCAAGTCTCAAGAAAAGCAATATTTATTCACTATTATTGATCGATTTACACGTTGGCCAGATGCTATCCCAATGAAGGATATGACAACATCATCATGTTTCAACGCCTTACTCATATGGATATCCAAGTTCGGAGTACCGATAAATATTACATCGGACCGAGGTAGACAATTTGTTTCCCGATTATGGAATGGAACTAGCGAACAATCTCGGAATACATACTAAGAACACAACATCATTCCATCCGCAATGTAATGGAATTATCGAAAGATTTCATCGACAATTAAAATCATCATTAAAAGCCAAACTCAACAACCATAACTGGATTGATGAACTACCTCTCATATTACTCGGTATGTTCCTAAAGAGGATTTAGGCTGATTAAGTTCAGAACTAGTATACGGAACAACCTTTTACGACTACCAGGACAATTATTTGAACATTCAACGAGTACAAGTTTAGAACCAGATGCTTTCTTATCAAGAATTACAAGTAGCATGTCTAAAATCAGAGCGAAACCCACATCAGTTCACAGAAATAATAAAGGACGCTCTATACCCGAAAAATTGAATAAATCCAATTTCGTATTTATAAGAAACGTATAATATAATTATATGTGCATATCGTATGCACGTGTACGTCAAACATCATTATATATAGTATACATATATATATATATATATATATATAAGTAACTTATGTAAACTTTTTTTGTATTTAAACCGATATTACTATTAATTTTCTATATTTTATGTTTAGAAAAATATTATATTCGAGAAATGTCTAACATAATATATAATTTTTAAATAAAATATCATAACAATTCTAGGGCTGGAATCTAAAAATAACAATTCGTAGAATTTGTTAAATTCTAATAAATTTATAATTCTAGATTTATATAAAGATGGCTTTATATAAGTACAAATGAAAGTATTTATCATATAATACTTTCATTTAGGAAATACGTGTCTTTTATTTTATGTAATAAAAAAAAAATATAATATAAAATTATAATATTGACAACAAGTAAAAGTCAATTGTTATGGAATATAATGAATACAATATTGTAAATATCTCTACATTTATTGTTAGTATGTAAAATTATTAAACTAGTATTATGTTTCCGAGTATGCTTCAACAATTACGTATATTTAACAATTATAATATATAATTTATCTCACGTCGCTAGTCGAATAGTACACGTTATATATATAATTAAAATTAGACCATCGAGAAGTAATAGTAGTAACTATTTTATTTTGACAACAACTTTATTTTGACTATCTCTTGCCAATAACATTATTTTTTCTTCAATAAGTTGGAAAAATGACACATTATTCGAATGTATCCGTACCTTCCAATATATCGATTAGATTTAGTATAAGTTTTGCAATACATAATATGTATCCTTATAAATTAACGAATAGAGTAATTAATTAAATATTTCATATAATTAATTAAATAAACTAAAATAATACAAATTAAAATGAAATAATAATTTCATTTATTTTCTATAAAATAATTAAATACAATTGTTATTAATAATTATTATATAACTTAGTGATTATTGTTAAATATAAACTAGTTTTAAAAATTATTCTCAATATTATAATGCATATATACTATTTATTTCGGTACATGATGTTCATAATTATACTACTAATACCGCTAAGTGATACTGTTAGTATTAATAGATATATATATATTATAATAAATATAACTTAAAAAATATTTAATATAATTAGTGGTATTTATTCAAATATCCGTTGTACATCCGTTATTTATATGCAATTAAAAAAATAACGAATTTTATATATTTAATATACAGCTTCGAAAGCAAGTCTTGAATGAAGCTATAGTTGTGTCGGCCACATCGTACGATGGAACCATACGGATTGAAGGCAAAGGCAAATATGAGAGAATCTCATCCAAAGCTTTTTGTCCAAACCATGATGTCGGACAAAGTACACAAGACACCAATTGCTACGAAGACAATTTATTTATACACGATGTCATAGTTAGTGAGGTCGGCCTGGAGTTCTTAGACCGGCAAACATTCGCACCTCTCATCAAATTGAGAATACTGGACATATCTGGAAATCGGTTGAGGAAATTAAATTTGGATATCTTCGAGAATAACTTAATACTTGAAAGCCTAAACGTATCTGGAAATCTTATTAAACGACTATTCAAAGCAAACAACGACGACATTCTACGTAACCTTAAAGTATTGGACATATCCAATAATTGGATCAAAGTACTAGATTTGGAGATGTTTGTAAATTATCATAGATTGGAGTATATATACGCATCTAAAAACTATATAGTATTCCTGAATGGTAACCTGATGGCATTAAGCTCGCTGGTATATTTATCGCTGAAAGACAACCATATCAACAATCTGAATGTGAAACGTTTCGAAGATTTCATCTACTCGTCAAACACCAAGATCGATATGCGCGAAAACGCCAGAAAAATTACGATGACTTGCGATAAGAATGGAAAATCATTTGCGAACTACCGAACTCCATCTAATGTTCTGTTCAGCGATTACGCGGATATATCTTGGATTTTCGATAAAAAAAAAGATCAAGCGATCTTTCCAGCGAATTGCCTCTTCAATTTCTTGAAGTACGAGGACCAATGTACTAAATACGAAAGTGACTTTAAGTTATACAGGTCAAAATGTAAAGGTGAATAATATATATAATCATATGTAAATTTCACTATATTATATATACGAATATGTATTACCGTAATTTCTGCCATATTAGCCGAATACAATTATATTATTATAGTTAAATGAGTATAATTATTATATAATTATTATCCTAAATATTATTTTTCACGATAACGGGAGGTTTTAATTTAGTCGCAAACATAACGTAATCTAACAGTAAACGTAATTCAGTAAACGGATACTAATCTTAAACCTCTATTTTCAATTTAATGTATGAACAATTTTCTATATGATTAATAACGTTGTCGTATAATAAAACATCGCCGTATAATAAAACATCGCCAACGATCACGTGACTTTATAAATTCATATAACTCGTTAAATATAACGATAAACGACATTAATATTTACGTGGGTATAGAGTATATGCATATTCGTATTACACGTTAATATTAAATTATAATATTGTGAAACTATCGAGTATTTTGAATTTTAATATTTTTAAATTGAAAAATTAAAATATTATTATTAGTATGTTATTCTATCTATATTTAATTCTATTCGTTATAATGAACACTCATTTTTAAAGAATTACAACAACATATATTTAGTTGAAATATAAAGCCTAGTAGATATTTAACACTATGAACATAAAAAGCGTGATTTTGTATATTAAATTTACAATTTTCGAAAGTATTTTAAATAATTTCTATAATATTTCATCGCCATGAACTCGTGACCCTGTATGTGGACCTTTACATCATTACTTTAAAATTGAAAATTATTAAAGTGTATTTTTAAAATTAAAAAAACTTTCTATTATGACTGATTTAGATATATATACTACATTTTTTGGTTAGTATTAACTATATATATTATCTAATAGTATTATATAGTATATAATACATTAGTATATATTACATTTTGTAAAATAAAATTTATCTATTTAAACATATATATAATTGCGATATCTGATTCATTTGTGATCATTTAAATTCTAATAGTTAATAAGAAATATAGATAACTATATATGTAAATATGTGTCTATATTCATTTAGCCATTTGGTATTGCTGTATATGCTTTTAGCGTTTGAAACTTGGCAATATCATTTTTGCATCGTCGATATCTAGTAATTTTTACTTTTAATTTTGACTCTAGAAATATTTATCTTATAATTCTACGCATTCCATATGTCACAACACCTATTATATTTTTAATATGTGGTATATGATAGAGAAGCTTTGGTCTCACCAAATTAAAAATTATGTATGATATATAATTAGTAGAATATTACTGATATGATTAAACTTATTAGATAGTTGATATAAATAGGGTTTATTTTAAAATACATAATATCCAAAGTATTATATGTTAACTACTTTAAATAATTATAAGTGTAACTACTATTTAAGCATGCATTTAGGTGACGTAAAGAAATTCTTAGTTAATCGGAAACATAAAATAGGAATTTCAAAAACAGAAAAAAGAAAAATTACGAATGCACGTTTACGATTTACAAAAACTAAAAATGGAAAAAAATTTAAAAGTCACTCTTTTCTTAAAGGTTTTATTAAGATATATATATATATAATTAATATATTTTATATTTGATACATAAATAATTGTATATTAACATTTATAAATGTATAGATGATACATCAATATTTTGGTATAATAAGATAAGTCATGATGTTAAAGTATTAGAAAATGAGAAACAGATTTTGGAGATTCTTGAAACTTTTCATTCCAGTCAATCCGGTGGCCATTCTGGAATTTAGTTTTATATTTGGGTATATGCTGTGTATAATATATAATTCATTGTTAGTGCTATACAGTATATCAGGAGGATTGGTAAAACTACTACTATTGTATTTTCATTATAATTGTAGGGAAAATACCATAAACAAGATATCGGAAAGATATTATTGGAAAGGCATGTCTGTTACTATAAGAGATTATGTTCGTATAACAAAAAATTAAAATTTGTAATTCATTTTTAGATTAAGATATATGTTATACATAATTAAAAACATAAATAATTTATACATAATGTATTTCAAATATATATACAAACTATGTGATCATTCTATAAAGATAAAGAGGTGTGAAAAATGTCAACGGTATGAAAATACCAAAACTCAACTGAAAGTTATGAAACCTATAATTGTTTCAAAACCTCTTGAGCTTGCAGGAGTTGATTTAATTGGACCACTTCCTACAACTAAAAATGGAAATAAAGTAATGGAAAAATTACTGTATTTAAATATATTAATTTTTCAAATTAGATAATAAAACTTATATTTATTATTAATATATGCAGATATATTTTAACTGTAGTGGATTATTTCAATAAATGGGTCGATGCGTTCCCTTTGAAATCAAAAACCTCGCAAGATGTTTCAAGGTACATATAATAAGTATACAAATTATATAAATATATTATGGGTATAAAGTATTTATATGATAATTTTAAATCAGAGCTTTGGAAATATATTTCTACCTATATGGTGCTCCTGATAAATTTCTTAGTGATCAGGGAAGAGAATTTGTTAATAAGGTATATAGATAAGTTTCAAATTCTATGTATAGATATTTATTTTATATGATTTTATAATGCCTAATTAAAATGCTTGCTATACATTTTTTAAAATCTATTTAGTATTTATTTTTTGCATTGGATTATTTTATATTTCTATCATATATATTATTTTGACTCGATTATAGATTTGATTTTTATGATATTACAAAAAAGTGAATGGCATTTTAGGGTGAGGTTAATATTATTTACAAAAAGAGCATGTTAAAATTTATTGTTTTTCAAATTATTTTTATATTAAATACAAAAATTATGTTTTAAGTTAATTATTCCGTTTATATAAATATATATTTATAATATAATTTATTATATCATCATTAAATTATTTAACTATTTCTAATATGTATTACAGATAAATGAATCATTATCAAAAAACTTTGGTATAAAAAGATTAATTACATCTGCTTACCACCCGCACTAATGGCCTATGTGAGAGAATGAATGGTCAGATAGTAATGAGATTAAGCAAAAATTGTGTGCATGAGAATAAGAATGATTGGGATGAATGCCTAGATAAAATTTTATTATTTAATAGAAATGCGAAAGAACCAGTTGAATTATTAGAAGATAATGATAATGTGTATATGGTAGATGAAAGTATGACTGTTAATGAAATAAATGGATCCGGTGAGCATGAATGGAATGTTAATTCAAATTTTGTAAATCAATTTAGTAAAATAGAAGATAATTGTATAGATATTAATGATAGTATGAATGTAATGATGTATGATAGTAACAATATAACAAAAAAATTTAATAATGATAGCAATGTTACTCAAAATGAAAGAATAATTATAGATGATTTTGATATAAATGATGATGTAAATAGACTGAATACACATATTAACCAGTTTGTTATGGTAGAAAATAAGTCTAGAATAAAAATAAAAGAAATTGTAAATGATAATATCCGAAAGCTCAAGAAAAGTATATCAGTGATTTAAAAAAAAAACTAACTAAATCAATAAAATCATATTCATTTGAAATTGGAATGACCGTTTTAAAAAAAAAATCTAGAGATAGTGAAAGAAAGGGTTGTAAATTGAATACAAAGTGGTTAGGTAAGTACATAATCACAGATATAAGGGGAAATTGTGCAAAAATAAAAAATAGCGATGATGGAAAAATAAGAAAATGTTTAATTAACTTATCTAAATTAAAACCCTATTTAGAATTTAATAAAATTGTAAATAAGCCGATTAATATACTAAAAAATCTTAAAGATTGCTTAAATAAAACATATAAGATAGGTCCATATATAATTAATAAAGAAAGTATATTATCGATTGATTCACCATGATGGTGATCAGATTATTAATTCATATCTGTATATTTTAGTTAATCGATATAAAAATAATTGTCATTATATTGATTCTTATATGCTTACCCATTGGAAAAATTCTAATTATGTTAAGTGTAAATTCAATGATGATACAAATTTAGTAATAATGGGTGTGAATATTAATAATTCTCATTGGTGTCTATTAGTCGCAGATTATATAAAAAAAAAGTGCTTATAATAGATAGTTTAAATATAACAATATAACAAAAAAATTTAATAATGATAGCAATGTTACTCAAAATGAAAGAATAATTATAGATGATTTTGATATAAATGATGATGTAAATAGACTGAATACACATATTAACCAGTTTGTTATGGTAGAAAATAAGTCTAGAATAAAAATAAAAGAAATTGTAAATGATAATATCCGAAAAGCTCAAGAAAAGTATATCAATGATTTAAAAAAAAAACTAACTAAATCAATAAAATCATATTCATTTGAAATTGGAATGACCGTTTTAAAAAAAAAATCTAGAGATAGTGAAAGAAAGGGTTGTAAATTGAATGCAAAGTGGTTAGGTAAGTACATAATCACAGATATAAGGGGAAATTGTGCAAAAATAAAAAATAGCGATGATGGAAAAATAAGAAAATGTTTAATTAACTTATCTAAATTAAAACCCTATTTAGAATTTAATAAAATTGTAAATAAGCCGATTAATATACTAAAAAATCTTAAAGATTGCTTAAATAAAACATATAAGATAGGTCCATATATAATTAATAAAGAAAGTATATTATCGATTGATTCACCATGATGGTGATCAGATTATTAATTCATATCTGTATATTTTAGTTAATCGATATAAAAATAATTGTCATTATATTGATTCTTATATGCTTACCCATTGGAAAAATTCTAATTATGTTAAGTGTAAATTCAATGATGATACAAATTTAGTAATAATGGGTGTGAATATTAATAATTCTCATTGGTGTCTATTAGTCGCAGATTATATAAAAAAAAGTGCTTATAATAGATAGTTTAAATAAGGACAATTTGGATATTATACATCATTTTATGTTAGTATAATTATTATGCAATATCCTGAATAATTGTTATCACTTTTTAATATATAATATAATTATTTATACTTATTACTTATAACAAATATTTATTATCTAGGATATATGACTATAACTCGAATCCCAGCAATAAATGGACTATAAAGAACATAACTGGTGGGATTCAGAGAGATAATAGTTCATGTGGTTTATTTACATTAATGCATGCAGAAAAATTTTTAAAGAATGAGGATATAGGTTTAATTAATCAGGATCAAATCATTGAATACAAAAAGAAAATATTTGAAAATATTACGCAAAATAAAATATAGATATTCAATAATGTATTTTTACACTTTTAATTAAATATTATATTGGTACTTAAGTTGATTCATTTTAGATATTAATTAAATTAAAACTTTAAATTTGATTTAATATACATATACATCTTTAGATATAATAAATTGATACAATCACTTATTAATTCCTATATGTATATTTACAAATAATGCTACTTTTTCTGTTAAGATGTTGTTATGATTATCGATGGTTTATAAATTTAAATAGAAATTACACCCATCCCAATATATAAAATAAATTAACACTATATAGTATTTCCCATTAATAATATAATATAATTCCTTCATAGAAATATTATCATGTAAGTTAAGCATAATTAAATTAACTATTCCTAATATATGTATTAATATATTTGTGTAACACATATTTTCAATATAAAATAATATAAGATACTTGAAATATATACTAACTTGAATAAAAACATCGAATGGTAATTTTCAAAATTAAAAATATTGTTTACAATATAGTGATGTAAAGGTCCACATACAGGGTCACGAGTTCATGGCTATGAAATATTATAGAAATTATTTTAAATACTTTCGAAAATTGTAAATTTAATATACAAAATCACGCTTTTTATGTTAATACTGTTAAACATCTACTAGGCTTTATATTTCAACTAAATATATCTTGTTGTAATTCTTTAAAAATGAGTGTTCATTATAACGAATAGAATTAAATATAGATAGAATAACATACTAATAATAATATTTTTATTTTTCAATTTAAAAATATTAAAATTCAAAATACTCGATAGTTTCACAATATTATAATTTAATATTAACGTGTAATACGAATATGTATATACTCTATACCCACGTAAATATGCATGTCGTTTAACGTTATATTTAACGAGTTATATGAATTTATAAAGTACGTGATCGTTGGCGACGTAAATAATTATTTTACTATTTAAAAAAATATTAAATATTATATATGTTATAATCAATATGTTATAATATTATATATGTTATAATCAAAAAATAAATATAATTATTTATTGAAAATAATTGAAATATTGCCAAACTAGATCATATAAAATAATTTATATAAAATAACGAGATTTATCTAAATTGAAATATACATATAAATTGTGAAGCAATGATCATTTTACACAATCAATATAATCCCTAATACTGGCTATAATACACCCTAATACCGTTCATCATGTGACATATATAACCAATAAAAGGTATATTTTGATTTCTAGGAGTTATTATCGAATTAATCATAAATGAATAATTGCGGAAATAACTCAAAATAATGTATATTGATATATTCTATTAAATCTATATATTCCATATAATAATTCTATAAAATATATTATAATAAGAAACAATGTACATTATAAGAAAAATATTTTTAAAGTTATAGGTAATTAGCATAATCTGCCGGTATTTGACATATCTCTTAATATATTAGTAAAATGTATATTTGTGTCTCGAATCTATTATTTTTATATACATAATAGATGAAATCATCAATATTTCATTAATTAAAACTATTTTATTTATTAGAATCATTATTTAAATAAAAGATTTCGATAATATTATTCGGAAAAAATTATGAATATTATATTTTAGAAAAATAATTTAATTTATAAAAAAATCGACAATTTGAATGGAAATCTCGAAAATTTAGTTGGAATCTATCTGAAAATCACAATTCGAGTAGAATTTGTTTAATTCATATATATCTATAATTCTAGATTTATATAAAGATAACTTTATATAAGTACACATGTATACACACTTAAAATACTATATGATACTGATATAATATATAAATTTATATAATCAGATAAATATAAACTTAAATATAAGCGAATTTCAGTATTTAGGAATAATAGTTTTTTTAAAAGTGTTAATCGTATTATTTAAATAATTAATGTTATAACATTAAAGATAAATAAATATAAAACAAATATAAATAATTTAATCCCTTTATATATAAATATATATATATATTGTTCAATTGTAGACAATGCATATCTATACTTGTTATATATATAGTAACGTAGCTTTATATATATAATACAACTATAATATATACAACTTTAATATATATTACATACAACTATCAACACACTTTTGTACAAAATTATATACTTAATATATTTACATAAATATATTTATTATATAAATATATCACGTTTTAATAGATTATATACTATACGATATATAATGTCAAAATACAATAATCCAAGAAACCAGATGATGAAATAACTATCATAAAATATTTAATATATTTTTATAATTATTTTGAATAAAATTAAAATAATAAACTAGATTTATTATAATATTCAAATAATAGATCTAATAATTATAAACATATGTAAATAAAATGAATGTTAATTATAATTATTTATAATTTAGCTTGTTGATGTCTAATAATATTAATGTCTATAGACAACTATAGTTGTCTATAGACAATGTCTATAGACATTAATATTTGTTATTAATTTGGAAATTATTATATAATCATAATAGTTAACATGTACATAACATGATTGTAAACTAATATTATATACTATATTATTGTTAATATAAATTTTTAATATTCTGTTTATTATTAAATTTGAATAATTAATCATTTTAATAAAACTACATATTCCATATTATAATTAGTATATATGCCATTATTGAAATTTATGTTGATTATATTTTCACATATTTGATATTTAATAATATTATAATGTAACAATGTTAAGAATTACTGGAGTATAATCATAGTTATTAATTTGAAATTTGTTTTAATCGAGAATTAGTTTGAAGTTTGAACATTTTAATATTATGAGCATAACATATTATTTATATATATATATATATATTTACATGTATATATATATATATATAATAAATCGCTATATATAGTTAATTTTAATACAACTATTTACATACTATAATTTTAGATATTAAGAAAAATAAATCCAACAATTTACTAAATGGTAAGTTTATATGTATATTCTGGTTTCAATTATCTATACAATATATAACTAAATTAATTTAATTTTCTTATTCAAAAAAGATTAAAATATAAACTTTTCTAGTATGTAGAAATAAACTACTATAATAGCATATATGATGATATATTAAATAATAGTATTATTTTTTATATTTTGAATTATAGTTGCTAAAATGGTATTCACTCATATTTTAGATAAATATATCACATATATCCATCTATTAACTAAAAATTATATATACCCTCTAAAACCACATACAGTCGATAATCTCACATTAGGAATTATGTGGAGTATAATTGTATTTCTCGTCTTGTTCGTGATATATAATTTATTTCCGAAATATCAAGTTAACTCAGAACTCCGCAATCGTAAGCTAACCTCACGTTACCGGGAACGTGCCATGCAAAGCGATAGATTGTCACCAGATGATTATCCCCTTAGCAATACCAACTAGTCCACACCAACGAATACATCAGAAACTACGATATCCGAGAACAATGTGAACATAACATTCGAATATTACGCAACGACGGGGAAAATAAATCATTGAAATACATTTTGATCATTAGGATTATTTTGTATACCTCGTGTGAATTTTTAATAACATAAATGTATAAAATAAATAATAGATTTAATTTTTAATATAATATTATTCGTATGTGGTTACACCCGTGCGGTTACAACTATTATATAATTAATATATACATTAGACACATGTTAAGATTAACCAGTCTATGGACTGTATATACTATATATTATATAATAAATAATAATATAATTATACATATCATATTTATGTAAAGTAAACCTTGAAAATAACTTTAAATTTTTTTGAACATTTTATTATACTATCTGTATTTTTAAGTTGACGCAATACTTATTATAATACGGTGATATGATCTATTATCGTAAATTATTTATCTGATGAGAATACATCGGATTCGTCAAGTTTGAAATATCTTCATGTATATCGAAGGTTTAATAAAGTTCGTTGAATAAGAAAACCATCATTTCTTGTTTTTCATTTGTTTCGCAAATATATCCATTCTTAACTTAAATTCGGCAAATTTGATAAGATCAACTCCATTATTATTTCCATCTGTAGCGCTCTGATCTTTTAAAACCTTATAAATCATTATTGGTCTATTTTAAAATAAATCATATTGGTCTATTTTAAAATAAATCATATTGGTCTATTTTAAAATAAATCATATTGGTCTATTTTAAAATAAATCATATTGGTCTATTTTAAAATAAATCATATTGGTCTATTTTAAAATAAATCATATTGGTCTATTTTAAAATAAAACATATATATTTATTTATTAATTAATAAACAATCAAAATAAACAAATTTACACTTTGAATACTAAACATTAATCATTTTTAATTCACTATATTATAGTATATATAACTCTATTGTTCTATGATCATTAAATTATGATTAATTTTAGTAATATACATATATTTAATATATATTAATATACATATATTTATACCCAATAAAAACTTAAAAACCTAAACTAAATTTTTTTTCATTATTAAATATAAAAATCATTATGTTGGTGAAATTGTAAATGATAAATAATCTTTGTGGAGTATAAAGATAATTGTTATAAATTGTTAATAATTATTATAAACATAACTAAATATTAATATTTAAGTGATACGTCAATGACAGGAAGAAATATGTTACATTTATCTGAAATTCGAATTGTTTCTTCGGGGTGTCGGAAGGAAGCATATCTCTACTCCACGACTCGCAACTCTGAAGACTACAGACACCGCTTGAATTCAATAGGGAGTTGTACAGCTTAACAGTTCCATCTGCATTAAAGCATATCGAAAATGTTCAAATCATCAACTTTAAATAATATAAATAAGAGTAGAAAATATTCTGAGGAATATTTAATTTGATTCAATATAAGATCAATATTATTATTTAACAATATGTAATTGAATCAATCGACATTGTTAATTATTGGTGACATAATTACGCTTCGAAAAATTAATAATGTAAATCGGGGTGATATGATACGCACAATTAATTATCTACTTGTATATATGTTTATATTGTACATTAAGGGACATACTGATTAATTATATAATTGATTTATATTTTATAATATAAATTGTCCTCATTATCTTATTTGATATATGTTTGACTTCGATGGATGTTATGGATGTTATGGATGTTATGGATGTAATGAATGTTATGGATGTGATGGATGTGATGGATGTGATGGATGTTATGGATGTTATGGATGTTATGGATGTTATGGATGGTATGGATGTTATGGATGTTATGGATGTTATGGATGTTAAGGATGTTATGGATGTTATGGATGTTATGGATGTTATGGATGTTATGGATGTTATGGATGTTATGGATGTTATGGATGTTATGGATGTTATGGATGTTTAAGGATGTTATGGATGTTATGGATGTTATAGATATTATGGATGTTATGGATGTTATTGATGTTATGAATGTTATGGATGTTATGGATTTTATGGATGTTATGGATGTTATAGATGTTATGGATATTATGGATGTTATGGATGTTATGGATATTAAGGATGTTATGGATGTTATGGATGTTATGGATGTTATAGATATTATGGATGTTATGGATGTTATGGATGTTATGGATGTTATGGATGTTATGGATGTTATGGATATTAAGGATGTTATGGATGTTATGGATGTTTAAGGATGTTATGGATGTTATGGATGTTATAGATGTTATGGATGTTATGGATGTTATGGATGTTATGGATGTTATGGATGTTATGGATGTTATGGATGTTATGGATGTTATGGATATTATGGATGTTATATATGTTATGGATGTTATGGATGTTATGGATGTTATGGATGTTATGGATGTTATGGATGTTATGGATGTTATGGATGTTATGGATGTTATGGATGTTATGGATGTTATGGATGTTATGGATGTTATGGATGTTATGGATGTTATGGATGTTATGGATGTTATGGATGTTATGGATGTTATGGATGTTATGGATGTTATGGATGTTATGGATGTTATGGATGTTATGGATGTTATGGATGTTATGGATGTTATGGATGTTATGGATGTTATGGATGTTATGGATGTTATGGATGTTATGGATGTTATGGATGTTATGGATGTTATGGATGTTATGGATGTTATGGATGTTATGGATGTTATGGATGTTATGGATGTTATGGATGTTATGGATGTTATGGATGTTATGGATGTTATGGATGTTATGGATGTTATGGATGTTATGGATGTTATGGATGTTATGGATGTTATGGATGTTATGGATGTTATGGATGTTATGGATGTTATGGATGTTATGGATGTTTAAGGATATTTGTAAGTGAATTGGTCAGAGCACGTAATTCGTATACCTGTGAAAACATCGAGTAGATGTTGGCATTCCCATTGGCTGAGGTACGAGTTGCAGTCGACATCGAAATGCTGGAACATCAGGTCGGCCTGTAAACGAGGCGAGTACATGCTGAGTACACGGCGAGCACATGGCAAGTACACGGCGAATACATGGCGAGTCTATGCCGAGTACATACTGAGTGTACGGTGAGTACATGCCGAGTACATGGTGAGTACATCTAATATGTTTGATATAATATAACAAATAATTCAGTTTATTTAATTAATTCAGCAACGATAAAAAAATACTGAAATAAACAATAATTAAATATTATCATTTATAAATAGATTTTAATTAATTATATTTCAAATTTGAAATACAAATAGTTTATATATCGTTAACATAAAACAATATAAGTTCCCCCTATAATATAATTATTAACGGTAGAATTAAAATAAAACTTACTCATGCTAAATTTATCTGATTTATATATTTTATACACATTTTCATCATTATTAAAGCCATTTACATCATATACTAAAAGGCAATATATATATTATATATCAATAACTTACACCATTATAAGCTAATTGACTATTTTAAGTTTAACGTGATTATTGAATATAGACGGTATTATATAAAATATATAATTAATTATTTATTTAAAATAATATTCAGTATATTATTAATAATTAATATTTAGTATATAACCTTGTGTAATATTATATTATTTAGAAATTAAATAAATATAGAAAATAATTATGCCTAAGCTATTTAACATTTAATCTTATAACAAATTTTATAATTAAACTAAATTAATAGTAAAAACATTCATTTTATTAGCATCGATTTTGAATCGTATTATAAGGACGCATATACATTATATGCAGCTGATATGTTTAATACAATACATCCAATTAAAAAACAAATATTAGTAATAGTGATAATGCCATTTATAATAATAATAACATTAACAATTTAGTAAATAATGATTTATTTAATTTTATTTGAATTACTAGCATTCTTTAATAAATATACCATATAGTATGAAATATATATTTTCTATATTTATACATATAAACATATTTATTAAATAGAATAATCTACACCTCAATATTTGAATCTTGGGACAATAACGAGATTCTGGAGATTAATCATGAACATTTATTTTTTGAGAAAGTGGTTACTAAATACTATTTAATAAATAGTAATAATTAATATAGTAAATATAAATTATATCATATTTTATTTTGTTTTTATATTGATCAAATAATATGTTTAGCGTAGTATATTAACTTATAATTATGATTTCATAGATAAATACACTCTTATTATATTAAATATATACTAGCACATCATTAGGAATAAAGTATAAAGACTAAGTGATGGTATTATCTCTTTACACACACACACACACACACACACACACACACATACACACACGCATACACACACATACACACACATACACACATGCATACACACACACAAACACACACATGCATACATACATACACACACATGCATACACACACACATACGCACATACACACACACACACACATACGCACACATACACACACACACACACACACACACACACATATATATATATATATATATATATGTGTGTGTATACGAGGAGATCTAATACCTGATCAGAAGTGACATGGAATTCTTGTTGAAGCATATTCATGGATTCGGAACGACTTAATCTCTTAGCGCCATCCGAGACGTTTATTGGCGCTCCATCTTCAATCGTTTTACGGTAAATGCCAAATAACTCCGGAACCCTGGAGCTGAAAATAAACGAGATCGTTAAATAGCTTGTTAAATAATTATATATATATACGGTTAATTTATAAATATTATCGTATTCGTATACACAATTAATAAGTGAGATACTTCGTAATTATCTGTTGGTTATATTGTATATTTAATATAAATATATATATATTAAATATGATATCGACTACAAAATAATGTAATATTCAGTGGTGCGTTAACTGATATAATTAAATTTAGACATAATATATAGTATAAATATGTCGTGCGGTTTCACTGAAGTAATTCGAGTTCAAAATGAACAGACACTTATTACTGGAACCATATACCACGGGAGTTATTAATCGCGATGGCGAACATTATATCATTATATTATATCGTAAATATCTCAAACATGTAGGCAATACACCGTCTATAGCGTCTATATTAAAGGAATCGTGGTATCGAGTTGTGTCGGTGACTTTTTGCATCCCTTTCACCGCGTAATCACCGCTTTAACACTCGGAACAGCTTCTTAAATGTTATACAACATATCCGTGTTATGCGAACTATGGTCGAATTAGGTGATTACCAACAGACGACATTACTTCGTAGATACATTGAATTGGGTACATACAAAAGTGGATAGAGTATGTAAATGTATAAATGTATAAATACATTTGACTTACAATGTAATTATTAGCATTAAGATGATCCGAAATATAATAATAATTATTATTATAAATAATAGATGTTATAATACAAATTAAACAATATAATTTAACCCGAGTTTGTTACATCTATACATAGTATAGGTAATATATATATACGTTATACCTATACATATATACACACACATATATATATATATATATATATATATATATTGGTATTATTATTTTATTTAATAACTATTTAAATTGTGGAACCAGTTATACAACTATGGTAGCAAGATAAAACCAATTAAATAAAAACATATGAACAATAAGTCAATACCGTGGAGGAAGTAAGTCATCCGTAGAGATCTCAACTTAACGGTAATATAAAGTTTAGTCAGTATTACTCGTGAGAGTGTTTATATCAGATCAGCGGAGACGTGGCGATGAGGGTTCATAATACAAATACTAACTGATAGTCGTAGTTAAATAGATAGGTAATCGGAATGATATTATAGAGATTATATTATAGAAATAATATTATAGAGATGATATTATAGAGATGATATTATAGAGATGATATTATAGAGATGATATTATAGAGATGATATTATAGAGATGATATTATAGAGATGATATTATAGAGATGATATTATAGAGATGATATTATAGAGATGATATTATAGAGATGATATTATAGAGATGATATTATAGAGATGATATTATAGAGATGATATTATAGAGATGATATTATAGAGATGATATTATAGAGATGATATTATAGAGATGATATTATAGAGATGATATTATAGAGATGATATTATAGAGATGATATTATAGAGATGATATTATAGAGATGATATTATAGAGATGATATTATAGAGATGATATTATAGAGATGATATTATAGAGATGATATTATAGAGATGATATTATAGAGATGATATTATAGAGATGATATTATAGAGATGATATTATAGAGATGATATTATAGAGATGATATTATAGAGATGATATTATAGAGATGATATTATAGAGATGATATTATAGAGATGATATTATAGAGATGATATTATAGAGATGATATTATAGAGATGATATTATAGAGATGATATTATAGAGATGATATTATAGAGATGATATTATAGAGATGATATTATAGAGATGATATTATAGAGATGATATTATAGAGATGATATTATAGAGATGATATTATAGAGATGATATTATAGAGATGATATTATAGAGATGATATTATAGAGATGATATTATAGAGATGATATTATAGAGATGATATTATAGAGATGATATTATAGAGATGATATTATAGAGATGATATTATAGAGATGATATTATAGAGATGATATTATAGAGATGATATTATAGAGATGATATTATAGAGATGATATTATAGAGATGATATTATAGAGATGATATTATAGAGATGATATTATAGAGATGATATTATAGAGATGATATTATAGAGATGATATTATAGAGATGATATTATAGAGATGATATTATAGAGATGATATTATAGAGATGATATTATAGAGATGATATTATAGAGATGATATTATAGAGATGATATTATAGAGATGATATTATAGAGATGATATTATAGAGATGATATTATAGAGATGATATTATAGAGATGATATTATAGAGATGATATTATAGAGATGATATTATAGAGATGATATTATAGAGATGATATTATAGAGATGATATTATAGAGATGATATTATAGAGATGATATTATAGAGATGATATTATAGAGATGATATTATAGAGATGATATTATAGAGATGATATTATAGAGATGATATTATAGAGATGATATTATAGAGATGATATTATAGAGATGATATTATAGAGATGATATTATAGAGATGATATTATAGAGATGATATTATAGAGATGATATTATAGAGATGATATTATAGAGATGATATTATAGAGATGATATTATAGAGATGATATTATAGAGATGATATTATAGAGATGATATTATAGAGATGATATTATAGAGATGATATTATAGAGATGATATTATAGAGATGATATTATAGAGATGATATTATAGAGATGATATTATAGAGATGATATTATAGAGATGATATTATAGAGATGATATTATAGAGATGATATTATAGAGATGATATTATAGAGATGATATTATAGAGATGATATTATAGAGATGATATTATAGAGATGATATTATAGAGATGATATTATAGAGATGATATTATAGAGATGATATTATAGAGATGATATTATAGAGATGATATTATAGAGATGATATTATAGAGATGATATTATAGAGATGATATTATAGAGATGATATTATAGAGATGGTATTATAGAGATGGTATTATAGAGATGGTATTATAGAGATGGTATTATAGAGATGATATTATAGAGATGATATTATAGAGATGATATTATAGAGATGCTATTATAGAGATGGTATTATAGAGATGATATTATAGAGATGATATTATAGAGATGATATTATAGAGATGATATTATAGAGATGCTATTATAGAGATGATATTATAGAGATGATATTATAGAGATGATATTATAGAGATGATATTATAGAGATGATATTATAGAGATGATATTATAGAGATGATATTATAGAGATGATATTATAGAGATGATATTATAGAGATGATATTATAGAGATGATATTATAGAGATGATATTATAGAGATGATATTATAGAGATGATATTATAGAGATGATATTATAGAGATGATATTATAGAGATGATATTATAGAGATGATATTATAGAGATGATATTATAGAGATGATATTATAGAGATGATATTATAGAGATGATATTATAGAGATGATATTATAGAGATGATATTATAGAGATGATATTATAGAGATGATATTATAGAGATGATATTATAGAGATGATATTATAGAGATGATATTATAGAGATGATATTATAGAGATGATATTATAGAGATGATATTATAGAGATGATATTATAGAGATGATATTATAGAGATGATATTATAGAGATGATATTATAGAGATGATATTATAGAGATGATATTATAGAGATGATATTATAGAGATGATATTATAGAGATGATATTATAGAGATGATATTATAGAGATGATATTATAGAGATGATATTATAGAGATGATATTATAGAGATGATATTATAGAGATGATATTATAGAGATGATATTATAGAGATGATATTATAGAGATGATATTATAGAGATGATATTATAGAGATGATATTATAGAGATGATATTATAGAGATGATATTATAGAGATGATATTATAGAGATGATATTATAGAGATGATATTATAGAGATGATATTATAGAGATGATATTATAGAGATGATATTATAGAGATGATATTATAGAGATGATATTATAGAGATGATATTATAGAGATGATATTATAGAGATGATATTATAGAGATGATATTATAGAGATGATATTATAGAGATGATATTATAGAGATGATATTATAGAGATGATATTATAGAGATGATATTATAGAGATGATATTATAGAGATGATATTATAGAGATGATATTATAGAGATGATATTATAGAGATGATATTATAGAGATGATATTATAGAGATGATATTATAGAGATGATATTATAGAGATGATATTATAGAGATGATATTATAGAGATGATATTATAGAGATGATATTATAGAGATGATATTATAGAGATGATATTATAGAGATGATATTATAGAGATGATATTATAGAGATGATATTATAGAGATGATATTATAGAGATGATATTATAGAGATGATATTATAGAGATGATATTATAGAGATGATATTATAGAGATGATATTATAGAGATGATATTATAGAGATGATATTATAGAGATGATATTATAGAGATGATATTATAGAGATGATATTATAGAGATGATATTATAGAGATGATATTATAGAGATGATATTATAGAGATGATATTATAGAGATGATATTATAGAGATGATATTATAGAGATGATATTATAGAGATGATATTATAGAGATGATATTATAGAGATGATATTTTAGAGATGATATTATAGAGATGATATTATAGAGATGATATTATAGAGATGATATTATAGAGATGATATTATAGAGATGATATTATAGAGATGATATTATAGAGATGATATTATAGAGATGATATTATAGAGATGATATTATAGAGATGATATTATAGAGATGATATTATAGAGATGATATTATAGAGATGATATTATAGAGATGATATTATAGAGATGATATTATAGAGATGATATTATAGAGATGATATTATAGAGATGATATTATAGAGATGATATTATAGAGATGATATTATAGAGATGATATTATAGAGATGATATTATAGAGATGATATTATAGAGATGATATTATAGAGATGGTATTATAGAGATGATATTATAGAGATGATATTATAGAGATGATATTATAGAGATGATATTATAGAGATGCTATTATAGAGATGGTATTATAGAGATGATATTATAGAGATGATATTATAGAGATGATATTATAGAGATGCTATTATAGAGATGATATTATAGAGATGATATTATAGAGATGATATTATAGAGATGATATTATAGAGATGATATTATAGAGATGATATTATAGAGATGATATTATAGAGATGATATTATAGAGATGATATTATAGAGATGATATTATAGAGATGATATTATAGAGATGATATTATAGAGATGATATTATAGAGATGATATTATAGAGATGATATTATAGAGATGATATTATAGAGATGATATTATAGAGATGATATTATAGAGATGATATTATAGAGATGATATTATAGAGATGATATTATAGAGATGATATTATAGAGAGGATATTATAGAGATGATATTATAGAGATGATATTATAGAGATGATATTATAGAGATGATATTATAGAGATGATATTATAGAGATGATATTATAGAGATGATATATGGAGAATATTTGTTAATATCACTGCCGCCATTAATTGCAAGGTTTATTAACATTAACATTATTAACATTTGACAGTTGTTTATTTGATTATCAATTTTAAAATATTAGAATAGAAATATTAAATTGGGATGTTTTTTTATAAAATCCTATTTTAAAATATATCTACAGAAAATATTATTAATCTTTCTAGAACTTTAGTTCGCATATAAATAGTCTAGTAGTACAATACAATAATCTATTAATAGAGTATTATAAACATTACGAAACATATTAAAATATGATATATATATATATATATATATATATATATATATATATCTTATTATAAGATAAACCTATGTGTATACCAATATAATTAGCCAATGTATATACATATATATATATATATATATATATATATTATACTCTATTCTATAGCGATGATGTGTTATAATGGGCGACACGTATTCTTACAATACTACTCTAGCAACAAGTATTGCATTGTATTACAATATATTTAACAAATCTCGCACATGTGAACTAACATAGCGTCAATATACTAATGACTCAGAGATACTAATGACTCATCACCTCTATCAATACATTTCAGAACAGATATTCATTGTTAATGAACTGCATATAAGCGTTATTTTATTTGGTATCGTGGTGTATACTTTGTGTCTTCGTAACATATTATATAATACATATATATACACACAAACACACACACATAAGCAAGAATATATATATATATATATATATATATATATATATATATATATATGTGTATGTATGCATGTATGTATGTATGTATGTATGTATGTATGTATGTATGTATGTATGTATGTATGTATATATGTATGTATGTATGAGTGTATGTATGTATGTATGTATGTATGTATGAGTGTATGTATGTATGTATGTATGTATGTATGTATGTATGTATGTATGTATATATGTATGTATGTATGAGTGTATGTATGTATGTATGTATGTATGTATGAGTGTGTGTGTATATATGTGTGTGTGTGTGTGTGTGTGTGTGTTTGTGTGTGTATATTTGTGTGTATATATATAAAGTATACGTTTTGTGATTGTAATTTCATTCGAATTAAAATTAATCGATACTCGTTATTTATAAATGGATAAATAATAATACAGCGTATTCAATAAAGTAGTCAAGCGAGAAAATGCCTCTCCAGGCATCTATTTATCTACATTGGCCCCGGATGAATCACATCTACAACTTGTTAGAGTTGAAACCATATATGGTAGTAGTTTAATATGTGTTAACATATAACACTTTTTAATGTATAGAATTTGTACATATATGTATATAAATTATAAGTATTCTATAATACATAAATTATACTTAAGTAAGATATTATTATTACATATTCATAAATACACATAAACACACACCAACACACACACATATATATATATATATATATATATATATATATATATATATATATATATATATGTGTGTGTATCAAATAATAGATTAAATTAAAAATAAATAAAAATTCTATTATAATTGAATGGATAAAAATGTATACATTTATATTATATTTTTATTAATATATTAAATAATATAAAAATAATCATATAAATAAAATAAATACAAACAAAATTCGAAATATATTAAATAACAAAATTTATGAGCACAAAATATTTAATATTCCATAGAAATTCTATATAAAAATGTCAAAATAGAATATAATTGCTCAATAGAAATGTGATTTAATTGTTACCTAATATTGACCTAGAATATATGTGTACATATTAATGTATTGCTTTAATGATCATTTTATAATTTCAAAAGAATTATTTCAATGAATATTTATGATACACTTTAAAAGATCAAATTCAATAATAACAAATATTATAATATTTTGTTTGTAACAACCTAATGAAGAAATGGAATCAATAATTAATAGTAACTCACAAAACCAATTAAACACTTCGATAATTGATATGAATATTTAAAATCCATAGTGCAATTACTAATACACATGATTATATTTGTATAGCATTATTAGTAAAAAATTAATATTTTCCTGAATATATATATAGAGTAATGCAAAAGCAATATAAGATCAAATATATTCATATTATCGAATATTTTAAACCGATATTCATCTGAGAGAAAATCTATAAAATTAATCTAAACATAATAAATTAATAGATTAAAAACAATTAATTATTAACTCAGTATTAATTAGGTTATCAAATAATGTCAGCCCTTAAGTTGCACGTAGTGAATTATATAATCATTATAAGAAATATAATACAATTTTAAGATATATTCAATGTCTTTGATATTATTAATCATAATATTGAAATTGTAATACTAATAATAAAATCAAATATAATATTCCTTAAGAATCAGTTACATAGAATTTATTATATATATATATATATATATCTATATCTATTTATATATATATATATATATATATATATATATATATATATAAATGACGAGCTATACTTCTAAATAATAACATATGAAAATACACTTTAGTATAATTTACTGAAAAAAATAAAAAGAAATTAAAGAACATATAAATTCGAAATTTCTCGAAAAGAGATTATTACGAAACATAAAAGACTAAATTTAAGAAATAATATCAAGCTGTTATTATTGCATATTAATTCGTTTGTAGTCTAAAAAGATACTCCGGAAATCCGAAACAAGCATTCTTTTTATTTTACTGTTTTATTATTATAATTGGTTTACATCGTTTAATATTCATATTTGTTATTTTTCGTTATTATACATGTTCTTTAATTCATAAATACGTGATTTGGTAGAATTCTATTACGATTATTTAACCGGTACCTTTATTTCATTGAGTTTATTTCAAGTTCGCATGAGGTAGACTACGTACTTAGTACACTATACACTATACACAATGCACCCTGTCTATTGTAAACGTATTATATGACGTGGGTAACAAAGGCCTAGGCAGATTTCAACGATCTGTTACGATTGTCCTTGAAACAATTGATAGAGTGGCAGCTCAACTCGAACTCTAATTGTCTTGATCTATTTATAGTTGTCAATATAAATTAATATGAGCATTGCATCCTTATTTGGATACGTTGATATGTAGATAGCCGTAATACGTACTGGTTTCATTGCGACGTTATTCTAGGATTAATACGTAATGTGGACAACGAATGTTAATAATACCAGCAATTAATTATACGAACTCTTTACACATAAACTATATACCTTGTATAGGTTTATTTGCAGATATAGGTCAAATTATGATGTATACTATATAGCATATAGTACATTTGTTTGGTTAATTTTCTAATTGGTATATAGTTAAATTTACGATATTTAGCAGACGATAAAAACGAGAAATTAGATCCCTCGTTATCAATCTCAATATAATGTGATTGAATTACCATAAACTAGACAATAAGCTGTCTAGAGAGTTGTCTGAACTAAACAGTTTTTATAAATATTAATAATAGAAATATTATTATGCTATACACATTTATATATTATTTTACTTTAGTAATAATGTGATATAAAAATTAGAAAAAAGTATATTTTAATTAAAAGACTAGCAAGGATTATATAATCAAAGATAGTTTTAGCTGAATAATACAGCAAACATTAGAGGTATACTATATATTATATTATCTAAAATGGTTAGTGTACAAATTGATTCCACAATTGGTTAAATAAAAGTATTAATTTATAATTATATTTTGAGTCTAGAAGTAAATTACAAACCTGATATTTCTACCAACTGGCATGATTGCAGACGAAATCTTCTGTGTATTTGAATGTATTGTTATGCCTATATTAACAGCGACAGCGACGACATACGACAAGGATCTACTAACGGCGAGCTATTCGCTTCTATTTATATATTCCATAAACCAACGCAAACTTGCGGTCGACAAGAACG
>OZ038317.1:18798228-18805728 GCA_964035775.1 Osedax frankpressi
GTTGTATTATCTAATAATGTATTCCTATTTAATAATGCCTATAATGTAGTGTATACCTTACACAGATAAACAACACTTTGGCGGCTATAATATATATATATATCACATAATACTATTTATAGTAAATATATTGTTATAATATTGTTAAAGAGATATTAAGTGTATGCTCTTCAATATATATGTCTCATTACATTATTCATGTCGGTAACACATTTCGTTGGAAATTAAATCGATTATTAACATAAAAACAGCAGCCGTTTATTATTCTCACCAGAAAGATCGTCAACGAGTTCACTTTCGACTCCGCAGTCAGAATAGAAGGGAATGCCACCTACAAACTAATCTCGCACGTCGCTTTCTGTCCACGGGAAGTGGACGATCACGACGATGATCAGATCTGTTACGAAGACAATACCAGCGTACTCGTAGTGACTATCCGAGGAATCGGTTTGGGATCATTGTACCCGGAGACGTTCCGCTCGCTCGTCGAATTGCACGAACTGGACATTTCTCTAAACAAATTGCGGTCGCTGGATCTGGATCACTTCGTAAGCAACAAGAACCTATATTTGCTGAACGTCACCGGCAACATCATTGAATATCTGTTCGGTGTAGAAGAGGACACAACTCTCCCGAACCTTCGCGTGTTGGATATCTCCGACAATCGCATTAAACACCTAGATTTAAATAGTTTCAAAATGCACGGTAAGCTGGAGCATTTCATAGCATCCCGCAACCGTATAAAGAGGTTATCCGGTAACCTCGATGAGTTCAACTCGTTGGTTTCGTTATCCGTCGACGGCAACCAAATTAACGATCTGCGCGCCATTCGATTCCTGAATTTCGCTTACAATAATAATAATTCGTTCGACATGCGAGACAACGCCGAAAGTATTCTTATGAAGTGCGATTATAGCGCCGAGTCTGTATTCGACTACAGAATACCTTCTAAGGCTCGTTTCAGCAAGTCGGCACTTATCCTGTGGATTTTCATGGAAAAAAAAGAGAGCGCCGCCTTTCCGGCGTTATGCTTCTTTCATTTCCTAAAGTATGTTTATAAATGTAAAGAATACGAACCAGTCTTCGAGTTGTACAAGTCGAAATGTAAAGGTAAAATATAACTATTATGTATTAACTATTTATGATGGCTTATTATTAAAGAAAAAACTTTGAATTTTATTTACCGATATATATATATATATTTAGCCAATTATTCAAAATAAAATATAGTCTTACTATATAATTAGGTATATACAAATGTACTTGAGAAGTAACGAGTGATATTTTACATATTATTTTTTCTCTCGCACTGTGAAATATTGCACAAGTCCAAATGTAAATTATTTTCATTTGTTTCCCACTTTTTGTCTCATTTTCATCTTTTAACATTGCAATGCATACAAATTATATTCATAAATATACATAGTTTATGATAAATTGTTATGTAACCTATATATTTGATGTATGTTCTCTCTTTGGTGAATTAAAAGCATTAATTATTTTTAAATAAAACAAACACGCATAAGCTAAACAATCTAATATTTGCATTTGAATGTTTTATAAATAATAAAAGAATTTAAAATAGAAATATTAAAAAGATACAAAATATATAATTCCACTGTTTCCGCCCCGTCCTACATATGGAATAATAAGAGCAAACTTGATCAGCTATAGAAATTACACCCGTGTTCTATTATAACGTGATACTTGGTCTTAACAACAGTTCTACTCTTTGTAGGATTTTCAAAATATCCTCCTCCGATATCGTAGATATGGTATAAAAGTATCGTTTATCTTTACATCTGCCAACCGTTTAATTAAATAACATGACAATTTTATAGACATGTGTGGGATTAGCGTTGATAAATCATAAAGTTATAAATGGCATATTATAAGAGCAGAAGAGGAAGAGTTGATAGACGGGCTAGAATAAAAGGAAATACAAAATTAGAAAAGACAAAATAATTAGAGGATCGAAATGTGCGAAGATAATCACGATTCGGCACCACATATAGAAATATGTTGCAAAATGTCCTTGAGAGATAAATACGAGTGAGATTCACGTAAATGGTCTAATTAGTTATTATTTTGATGTGAATGCGGTTTGCGAGAGTTGTAATGTGGTACTTGATATTCAACCACTTCAGTTCTAGCAGACGACGTTTTATCGAGTAGATTTACTTAATTGCTAATGTAATTTCTCATACATGCACTATACGCATGGACTCATACAATCTCAATGGGTGCATGCATATATAAAGCAGTTTATGAAGGATTGTGGAAATCAGAGAAAAAATCTTTTAATTATAATACAAAAATAAATATAGAAAAAAATATATAAAATATATATAATTTAAAGTATACTTTATCTTAAGTTTTGATTCATGTTTATTATTTAATTATTAATTAAATATATTTGAAAAAGTAGATAAAAAATTAATTATAAACTTTATTATAAATATTATCTAATAGATTATATATATACTGGGAGAAAATAGTTTATACTGTTTTATAAAGGAATACAGTTTAAACTATACTTAAACTATATTATTAAATTAATTAATATTTTATTATGATCTATCATCTAATTATTGAAATTATTTATAACACAGGTGTAGTAAATACAAAAAGTGCATTCGAATATAAAATAGGTTTTTATAAAAAAAATTATATAATTATATATATAAGATTTAATATTATATAAATATCCATATTAAAAAATATTTAAATAAACGAAGTACTGTAATATGACATTACTTAGAAAATATGTGTATAGGTTACGTCTTTAAAATTAATAAATAAATAATAATTAATAAATCCATACAAGGGTAACAAATATCTACAAATAATAAACATTACATTATTATATATATCATATTATTTAGACACACATACACACACACACAAACACACATACACACACACATATATATATATATATATATATATATATATATATATATATATATATATAATTTCATTATTTACCGCAGAACTGATTATTGCAGTGGTTGTCATATTTACTATTATTTTTTTAATGGCTAATTTATCGGAAAAGATACGAATACAAGGACAGCTAGATTCACTAACAAACTCTAAACAGAGTATACTGAAAACACATGGTATGCTGCAAATGAAATCTAATACCATTGAACATAATATTTGAATTTAATATTTTGTTAACATGTGCCATCTTAAGCATTGAACACAAAGTTTTCTCTCAAGTTTTAAATTTTAATAACATAATTAACCTAAATTATATATATATAAATATAGATATATATATATATATATATATATATATAAATATAGATATATATATATATATATATATATAAATGCAAGTAAACTAAAAGTCAACATAAATAACATACAAATTATATATTTTCATTATAAGTACTTACAAAAGTTCTATATTGAAAATATATCAATAAATAAATAAACTGTATTACATTTCTAGTTTTAATTATCAATAGTTCTAATGACAGGTAAATGCTATTGTTCTTATATTTCTATGCGTGAGTAGCCTAGACTAAATAGTAATATCATAAATAAATAAACTACAATATTAAGTAATTTAACTAATTCTAAAATCATGGCAAACGGAAGATATACAAGTGTTTATTATTTTTTATATTTATTTTAATTGCGTTATAAATGAGACTTTTATTGGCTTTTAGTAGCCTCACTTATGACACTTATGACACTTATTACACATATGACACTTATGACACTTATGACACTTATTACACATATGACACCTGCATATCATTTCTTTGGGATCGGGAGCTATCCATTCCTCACTTCTAAATACGATCATAAGTATGTATATTCTCATGTTTCTTATGATAAATACACATATTGCAAGCATGTAGTTATTGTACCAGTAACGAAGGTATAGTCGATTATTTCCTTAAACTTTAAAATTAATTCTTAATACGTTTCGCATGAATATGGCATTCGAATGCACACTTTATTCCATTGAATTCATATGTGTAAGTGTATAATCGAGCGAAATAGAGTATAGTTGCTAACATATGAGATATAAATATAGTTTGTATTATTACATTACTTTATTACATTACTTTATTATATTATCATGAATAATATCAAGTATCTGGAAAAACAAGTCTATATTTTATACAATTAATGTAGATCTCGAAAATAACACATGAATAAATGATTAATGTGTTGATTATTTGGAATTTATATATCTTCAACTAATGTACAATGTACATTGTACATCATTAAATGAATAAAATTGAATTTATAAACACATGTATTAACCAAATATATATATATATGTAAGTTATAGCCACAGCCAAAAATTACTTGAAAATCTTGTTTCATATTCATATATATATATTTATTATATAAATTTTATATATATATATTATTTGAGAATTTTATTTAATCTTGATATTTGGAAACAATAATTTAACATAACATATTACGATAAAAGTAATATACTAACAATAGTAGTAATATCAAAAAAAAACAATATCCGTATAATTACAACGTACTGTGGATAGGGATAATCAGTTAAATGTTTCGTATATTATATAGTATCAGCTTATATGTGTATGTTTTTGTAAATAGTGCACTAGTTAATATACTTAATTGATAATCTATACAAAAACTTGTATCTCTATATCGTGCAGAAGATTTTTATGGATTATTAAATATTAAAATATATTGAAAAAATGTATAATAAAATAGAATTTGAAAAACGGTCAAATGTGATAACAGATTATTAAAAAGTTAAAATAATAAAACAACATAGTCTATGGTAAAATGTAAAAATTAAAAACTATAAGCTATCGAGGATAACTTTAACTATAAATTAATATTTTAATAAAATAATGAAATCGTATAATATGAAATAAAAAAAATGATATACAAACAAAATGAATTTAGTATTCATTTAGTATTAATAAAATTAATATATTATATATTTCATTTAAATTTTTAAATCGTACGATTAAATCATTAAATCATATTATTCAAATAAATAATGTTTAATAATTAAAATGGAAGCTTGTAATGTGCTACTAATATATGGTATTACATTATCCATTTGCAGTGCCGAGGTTAATTGCTAATAATAAACTAACAATCAATATTTATCTTAATATTTACTATTAAATATGAAATAACAAATACTATTGTATTATTACAAATTAATATATAATATTACAAATTAATAAATATTTTAACATTAGGTGATTAGTAGTTTTCTATCGTAGAACATCCGGTGTATTGTATGAATTGTAATACGTTGGTAGATTTTAAGTAATGTGTTGATATGATAATACTAATTTCTATAGAGTACATTAATTACCTTACAAGAATATAAATAAATAAGATCTTTAATTATGACCAGTTACATGTTTTCTTAATAGTATATATATATATGTATATATATATATATATATATATATATATATATATATATATATATTGTCGTATGAAATTGTTTAACCATCACGTGATATTATCCATGTTCTTTGCATATATACTTAACAATTTCGAGATCAATATATTATAACCTCGCGATACATTTTAATAATAGTAGATTATTAAATAATAATAGATTATTAAATGCTTTTAATAGATTTGTTATGCAATATTTAATACAATATTTACAATATTTAATACAAATTATTTTCAAACTCAAATATATTCAAATAAGTAAATAAAAACAGGTTTGTCTCCTCTAAATTTAATAATATATTTCAACGATATTATTAAGTTAAAAATCCAGTTTAATAAATATGACTTATTATATATTGCACGAAATTAAATTCTATTTATATGTTACTTTTATATGTCTATATTACTTACACATATATATATATATTAAAAATGTAGATTTATAAAAAAAAAATATAGTAAATCAAGAATGGTTGAATTGCGAGTATAGCATTTTAATTAATACTATCAACGCAGTACGGCATATATAGTCTATATAAGCGACTATTACGATATAATAAATTGTAAACGTTACGAATATAATAAATTAAAATAATATAATTTGCTTGTATTTTTAATTTACTTCATTTATTAATTATTAATATCTACATAATAATATGATATGACATCGTCTATTAATACCTTATATATAATATACCAATGACTTATATTCACTATTTGTTTAAAATTCGCATTTATTATCTGTTATATTAATTAATACTATAAATTAATCGTATTGTTGAAAAAATCAAATTTAATTTACGAAATTACAGTGTTTATACTTGAAGCATGTATATAACCACATTGAGGACGTATATAAAGTATGAACATAGAATGTATTGTATTCGGTATAATAGATAATATATGAAATAATGTGTCTTTTAAAAATGTATTTTAATGTGCATTTGAAAAATCTAAAAGAATTTATATATATTTACTATATTTACTATATAAATATAATAATGTATTATATGTTTATGTCCTTAAGTATGTTTACTATATATAAATTAACATAGAAATCCTTAAAATATATTACTATTTGTGAAAGTTATTGCATGTGAAAATATACGTGTCTCAAAATAAATAATCTATTAATAATTTTATAAGCAAAAATACTTAATTTCATCATGGCTCATATAAATCATTATATTTATATTTTTATAATTTTATATATCATTACAGAAATTAAAATTATATATGAAAAATGTTAAACTTGCTAAACAATTTTTTTTTTAAATATACATTTGAAATTTATTTCTTAATTTACGTTAAAAAAAGTAAGATTATAAGATTTTAAAAAGAAAAATAGTTTTCTATTTCTTCAATTTAGAGTGAATTATGTCAATCTAGATTTGTCAAATAAATCATTTACAAGTCAATGATTATATGTAGTCAATATAATGACTTTTTAAAAATATATACCCATACTAGAATATTTTTTTTATTTCAAGGAAGGTGGAAAACGTTGGTTAGTAAGTATTCATTTGTGGTTATCATATAATTGAACACATATTGATAGTATATTTGGCAAAAGTGACTTCTCTAAAATATATGGTAATGATAATTGCAAAGTTATGTATCTAAAGTTGAATGATATTCTTTCAAATACCATAATCGACATTTCTTTTACAATAATTTGTATATACTGCTTTCATATTATCTTTTAAATGATTAATTAATGACTATTTAAATTATCTTTTATTTCTATGACTATTGTTATTTATTTTAAAGTATACACTTGTAGCCAAGATTATCTCGGATTATAGAGTATGTCATTCTTATTCTCATTACAATAGATTACGTATGAATGATATGACAGCTTTGCTCTTTAATATATTGCTGTTGCTATATAATATTATATATAAATATATGCACATATATATATATATATATATATATATATATATATACATATATATATAATATTCCATCAATCAATTGTTATTAAGTTACTATATAAATCTTCATTTCAGGTATATCTGTTATCGCGGACATTAGTTCAAGAACGAAGTTTATACGGAATACTTT
>OZ038317.1:18810728-18878721 GCA_964035775.1 Osedax frankpressi
ATTATTATTATTATTATTATTATTATTATTATTATTATTATTATTATTATTATTATTATTATTGTTATTATTATTATTATTATTAGTCTTTTTATTATTATTATTATTATCATTATAATAATTATTATTTTTTGTATTAATATAAATAGTGTATTATATTATATGTATAAATAGTGTATTATTTATTAAATACATATTTATATTTATAATAATAACCATTATATTAAATTAAATTATATTTAAACAAATTAAATTTATGTTTAGTTCAACAGAATATAGAACTCACTACATCATCATTACGAAGTGAGTTATTCGGTATGTAAAGTAATTTAGGATGATAAAATAATTCATCTTTAAAATTTGAATCAATACATTCCTATAAATCTAATTATTGGCTCTTAAGTTACCTTGGTTACGTGTCTTTACCACGAAAACTCACTTATAATAATCGAGATCCCAATGTCATAACATGCAGATACGGTGATATTGAAAATTGGTATAATCACGTTCACATCGGTTATGGTGTTCTGCGTGATCATGGTCTCCATGGCAATGATCTACGAACGATACGAAGCTGGTACGAAACTAACGCGAACCCAAGACGTCATAAACTTGCCACGCCACTCCGCTCGCAAATATAGTTCGGATGGAATGGAAACTTTAGCGACAGCCCTCCTTAATTACTCGAAAATTATGTCGCAATAACGATGTCTAGTGGAATCGAGTTGTAAATCCATCTAGCAGTTACAATTGTTGGCATCGTGTAAACTGTAAAAGTACGGGCAGTTGGAATATATGTGATCCGTTATCAATTTAATAATAATTCATAATCAATATAATAACGAAAATAATTTATGAAAATATTAATAACAAATTCAATATTATGGTTTTCTAATATTACCTCATAATATTATTAATAATTCATATTCTTAGTATTCTTAATAAATTTATTAATAAATGAATCCAATTATCTTATTTAAATTACTTATAAATAAAATATAATGATTATTCAATCCGTATGCAACCAATTATCATTAGTATTTATAATAATTTACCAATATAAAATGTATATTATAATTTTTTTGGAAATAAATAGTATTTTAAATATAATACATTTTATAGATCATTTCTATACTGCAATAATAAATATCTAAATTTACTTTATTTTGTAACCTTAAATAAACAATTAAAGTTATTAAATAGATTTTGATTAATATTATGGTAAGTGAGAAATAAGCTTTATAATATTTGTTTAAATAAATAAGGAATAAATTTATTACGAAATGATACGCACGATATGATTCATTTTTTATTAACTATTAATAACAAAATGTATTCTATTTATCACTAATGTGTATATATGTGTGTATATGTGTAAAGTATGCAACATGAAAAAACTATATATGCAACATGATGACAGTGTTCACTGAACACTGTGGGTATTATATATGTAAGCAATAGTGAAATGATACTTAGGTTAAGCTGTGTTTTTTATGTTTCTCGACATAATATTGTGTCGATGTGTGTTTTACAACACTAGTTAAATTTACACAAAATAAAAACATGTTGACCTAAGTGAATAAGCACTAGTGATAACGTCAACAAATAGTCATTGACATATGATTTTTAACACTAGTTAATTTCACACCAGGTTATCATATGGTTAACACTAGTTGCGTTAACAACATGTGTTGTATATCAAATATTTATAAATCACTTTACTATATATGTATATGATCTTTTAATTCTAAATTATATATTATATAAACTTATCATTCATATCACGAATATAACACTTTTCAAAATATAAAATATAGAAAATAATTAACTATAGCGTTTTGAATTTTAAAAAAGTTGTCATATAAGTGTATATTATATTATAGTAATATAAATAATAATGATGTTTGATGTATCTATTATATTAAAATATAAATATATTAGTAGCATAAAACATTTTTAAATTTCATATGCAATACCAAATAATATAAGGTAAAATTGTTTTCATTATTTATTAATTAATAATAACCTATCTTTAATATATCATATATTATATCCAACGAATTGGTATAGTTGCACTTTAGATTAGGTATTAAATATAACCTAGAAAGTATTGGATGAGTTCGAGATTCTGAAGATTAATATTAATAAATAATTTTTTTTGAAAAATTGTAACCTAACAACAAATTATACCATGTTTTATTTTCTTAATATATTAATTTATATACTAAATTTTAAAAGAATAAACTAGCAATTTATACATCATAATTATTTATTTTTTTAATGGATCAACAAATTATGTATATTTATTTTGAGACGCGTATATTTTTATATGCAACATAATAACTTTCACATATATAATGAGATTGTAAAGTCATCTATATTAACTTATATATAATAAATAATCTAAAAAGTATAAAAAATGTGTATATTTATTTTGAAAATTCTTTTAGAGTTTTTAAATACATATCAAAAGACACAGTATTTAATATATTATCTAGTATACGAATACAGTGAATTCTATTTTCATATGTTCTAAATATAATTCAATGGGACTATAAGCAGGTTTCAAATTATAAACATTGTAATTTCATAAATAATAATTTATTAATTCAGCATTATAAATCATTTTAAAATTTAATTAATATATGAGATTCTTATGACAAATGAACATTTTAAACCAAATATATTATAAGTCATTGGTATATTGTTTATATTAACAATAGGCGATGTCTTAATATATTATTATGTAGAGATTATGAAATACAATTTTAAAAAATAGTAAATTATATTATTACAAACTATTATTAGAATCTATTATATTCGTAACGTTTACACTAGTCGTAAGAGTTATTTACATTTATATAGTATTACATAATATCAAGATGCTGTCTCACAATTCACCTATTCATGATTTACTATATGAATTATTTATAAATCTACATTTTTAATATATATATGTGTAAGTAATATAAGCATATAAAAGTAACATATAAGTAGAATTTAATTTCGTGCAATATATAATAATTCATTTTTATTAAACTGAATTTTTAATTTAATAATATCGTTGAAATATATTATTAAATTTAGAGGAGACAACCCTGTTTTTATTTACTTAATTTGAATATATTTGAGTTTGAAAATAATTTGTATTAAATATTGCATAACAAATCTATTAACTCTTTTAATAATCTCTACTATTATCAATATTCACCAGGAGGTTATTATATATTTATCTAGAATTTGTTAAGTATATATGCAAAGCATATGGATAATATCACGTGATAGTTCCCCAATTTAATACGACAATATATATATATATTATTGAGAAAGCATGTAACTAGTCATAATTAAAGATCTAATTTATTTATATTCTTGTAAGGTAATTAATGTACATTATAGAAATTAGTATTATCATATCAATACACCGGATGTACCATCTTATTACATACAATACACCGGATGTTCTACGATAGAAAATTACTAACCACTTGATATTAAAATATTTTTTAATTTGTAATATTATAGAATAATACAATAGTTTGTTATTGCATATTTAATAGTAAATATTAAGATAAATATTGATTGTTAGTTTATTATTAGCAATTAACATCGGCACTGCAAATGGATAATATAATACCATATATTAGCAACACGTTACAAATTTACATTTTTATTATTAAACATTATTTATTTGAATAATGTTATTTAATGATTTAATCGTACTATTTAAAATTCAAATGAAATTTATAATATATTAATTTTTTTATATATAAAATTAATTATTTATTTGAATAGAACTTTCTATATTAATAGAAAGTTCTATTCAAATATTATTTATATAATTATATTAATAATTATATCATTATTACCCTTATTACAATATAATAATAACAACATAAGTGAAATTCAATTATTTGTATATAGTTTCCTAAACAAAGAGTATCTTATATATTAATACATATAGTATTAATAATCAATATCATAATTATCACATTTTTATATTTATACTTGTATATTAATTATTTTTGAATACTAAATTCATTTTGATTGTACATCATTTACTTTAATTCCTATGTATTTCATTGTTTTTGTAAATAAAAATTAATTAATAGTTAAATTTATCCAGTAGGTCTGGAATTAGTTAAACTTATGTTAAACTATACACCTACACTTGGCTAGTTACGCTATATTGCTTTTATTTTATATTTTACTTTATCGTTCATTTTTATTCGTTAACACATTGTAGAACATTTATCAATATAGTACATTATTTAGTTATAATCAATTATTCACGCACACACACAAACCCATGCCCCATGCCCATGCCCATGCAATCACGCGCGCATACACACACACACACAAATGGAAGTAAAATTATAAATTTTATTTATTCAAAATATTAATTTCTCAAAAAAAGTAATAATTCATTTAAAACACAACGAAGTTATTATTATATTTTATAAATGATTTAATTGGTATATATATATTATTTTTATATATATCATTATTTTTATATATTTTTCTTAAATATTATTTGCAAAGTTTTTCCAATAATAAGTTGTAGCATATAATTTATTTTTTTAATAACAAATTATCTAGTAAAATTTGAAATTATATAATTAACGTTATAAATACTTTGGAACAATTTGTAAATTATTAATAAAAATTTAAAAAAATTACATTTCATGTATAATTATTCAAAATGTTCATAATTTGTTCTAACTATTATTATGACATAATATCATAATGGTGTTATTCTTAATATTATATGATGGTTTATTCTTTATATTTTATATATAGGTATATCAATGTATTTTTATAAAATAGGTATTTATATAAATATTTTCAAAATCAATAAAATAAGAGAATATATAAAATAAACAAGATTATTTTGAATCATAAATAATATAGAGAGAATGTTTGTATACAATATATTGTGTCTATAATTATAAGATAGGCGAGGAAAATTTATCTCCAATGTGTAAAAAAAAGTATATATGTCCAGTTTTGTCATCATTTGCTTGTGAATAATTAAAATATGAGTTTACTAAATGTCACATATATACTAAATTAATAATATACTAAATTAACTAAATATAATAATATAACTAAATTAATTATAAATGAAAAATGTATATTTATTTTTTAAATGAAGTCATAATGAACTTTTAATAATTATATTATGATTATTAAACACAATTTAACTTTGCACCTCGCAATAAACATTATTTTATTATAAGCATGGAAATAAACAATAAGAAGTAAACAATATTGTGAAATATTGTCAATATAAATTCAATACATATAATTTGGTATTTATCAAAATGTGAAATCAATTGACTATCACGAATGCGTATAGAGGCAATGTATAAAATGTATAACACTGATGGTGGGATGTTGACTGTAATGATGATGGTGGTGGTACGATAGTGAGGGATATAGTGGAAATAGAGCCGGTGTTCATGTTGTCAGAATTAGGTTTGAAATAGTTTACCGATGTCGTATTGTGTTTGCAGTGGTTTTAATATTCTCGGAGCTCTTTAGTTTGAAGTGGAAACGAAGTCGTAAGAAATCTCGTTTGCGGCGATATCAATGTTAAAGAGCTTTCACTTGAAGTACTTTTCAGGTTGAAGAACTTTCGCTTGAAGTGTTATGCAGGTTAAAGAGCTTTCGCTTGAAGTGCTTTTCAGGTTGAAGAACTTTCGCTTGAAGTGTTATTCAGGTTGAAGAACTTTCGCTTGAAGTGTTATTCAGGTTAAAGAGCTTTCGCTTGAAGTGCTTTTCAGGTTGAAGAACTTTCGCTTGAAGTGCTTTTCAGGTTGAAGAACTTTCACTTGAAGTGCTTTTCAGGTTGAAGAACTTTCACTTGAAGTGTTATTCAGGTTGAATAACTTTCGCTTGAAGTGTTATTCAGGTTAAAGAACTTTCGCTTGAAGTATTATTCAGGTTGAAGAACTTTCGCTTAAAGTGTTATTCAGAAGGAGGAACTTTCGCTTGAAGTGTTATTCAGGTTGAAGAACTTTCGCTTGAAGTGTTATTCAGGTTGAAGAACTTTCGCTTGAAGTGTTATTCAGGAGGATGAACTTTCGCTTGAAGTGTTATTCAGGTTGAAGAACTTTCGCTTGAAGTGTTATTCAGGAGGAGGAACTTTCGCTTGAAGTGTTATTCAGGTTGAAGAACTTTCGCTTAAAGTGTTATTCAGGTTGAAGAACTTTCGCTTGAAGTGTTATTCAGGTTGAAGAACTTTCGCTTGAAGTGTTATTCACGTTGAAGAACTTTCGCTTGAAGTGTTATTCAGGTTGAATAACTTTCGCTTGAATGTTATTCAGGTTGAAGAACTTTCACTTGAAGTGTTATTCAGGAGGAGGAACTTTCGCTTGAAGTGTTATTCAGGTTGAAGAACTTTCGCTTGAAGTGTTATTCAGGTTGAAGAACTTTCGCTTGAAGTGTTATTCAGGTTAAAGAACTTTCGCTTGAAGTGTTATTCAGGTTGAAGAACTTTCGCTTGAAGTGTTATTCAGATTGAAGAACTCCTGTTGCGGATGGAACCGCACTCAGTCGTTGAACGCGAGCGCAATCACAGACTTCAAGTGCCCGGCATACTCGCGGATCACTTTTCCTTCCGAGATACTCCACAGTCGAGCGGTGTTGTCCGAGGAAGCTTGAATAGGAAGTCGGAAGGTTAGCAGTCGGGTTTACGTTGGCAAATATTACATTATTATTACGAAGGAATATTATTACGAGAGAGATCGGTTATATGGATAAACAGTTTTATAATTAGATTCTATAATTGATGAGATGGTTAAGAAAATGATAAGAAAGATTCAAACAGTTTTCGAAGACAGATGTATCGTTCCTAAAGTATATAAATATACTACAATATTCTAAAGTCTGTGTGTAAGTAAAAAAGAAAGTAATTATTTAAACATTTGAATTCATTTTGACAATTGTATATATATAAAATGAGATATTTCTTTGTATATTTAGATCTTATACAAATTAGTATTCAATTGTTAAAAATGATCATTTAATTTATAATAAAAAAAAATATTTATATTATTCAATATCATAATTATATGAAATCATTTTTCTGAATTAAATATATATAAAATTATTATTAACATATATATTGGAACATAATATATTGGAATCTAGGCGATTTTATTTATAAACATATTATTAGTTATTAGGAGATCTTTAACAACAAATATGAGTAAGAATTAAAAGGTAGATTAGGTATAAGATATCAAATACAGTATAAAATAAAATTTCAATTTTAATCGTTTAAACTTAAATTTTATTTACGAAATATGCCGATTAGCAATCAGATATGAGATTAGATGTCAGATGTGAGATTAGATGTCAGATGTGAGATTAGATGTCAGATGTGAGATTAGATGCCAGATGTCAGATTAGATATCAGATGTGAAATTAGATGTCAGATGTGAGATTAGATGTCAGATGTGAGATTAGATATCAGATGTGAGATTAGATATCAGATGTGAGATTAGATATCAGATATCAGTTAAGGGATCAGTTGTCAGTTAAGATATTAGATATCAGATATGGGATAAGTGGTCAGGTAAGATATTAGGTATCAGATATGGGATTAGTGGTCAGATAAGAGATTACGTGTCGGACATGAGATTAGTGGTCAGACCGGTTACGATATTCGACGAATCCTTAGAGAAGGCACAATCCCACACCCAGCGCTGCTTCTCATTGGCCAGACAGCACACCAAGTTCAGGTTCTCGATGTCCCAGATCTTCAGTTTATTATCCGCCGAACCCGTTGCCAGCAGTCTGTTGAGGCGATGAAATTGAACACGAAGTGAAATCAATTGAAATCGGAAGTCGTGGCCATCTCAAGGTCAGCTGTAATAAACCAACGCCTGTTTTTCGACCTATTCAATAACTAGCTGATATCACATCGTATGGCAAATGTAAATACCAAACTTAATATCTTTGCAACGTACATACTTACGAATTATTTACACTGTGCTACTGTTGATTTGTGTAGCTGTAAGATTATGTTATACATTGACTAAATTGCAAAATAATCACTATTAAAAAAGTTCTCATATTTTCCTATAATTCCAAAAATGCGGGTAGGATTTGCTATATATGATAATGAAAAACGTAGAGAATTTTAGTAGCGGTTTTGTAAATATTCGTAGGAGTTTCGTAAGGTCGATGCAGTTGAAGAAAGCAATGCTCGGGTAAATGGTAGAGCTATATAAGCGACTAGGTGTTCTAGAAATTCGTAGAGACGAAGCGGAGAATTTACAATCCAGCGCCGCTTGAGTGGTTGGTAATGGAAATGAACGGCCGAACGGCGGTTGGTAGCGTAGAAGTGAACGACGGTGGAGTGCACGCGAATATAGGACTGCCTGCGTATAGAAGTGAGTACGGGAGCTGGAATGCATTGTTATTCGCGTAAAAGGCGCCCCCCCCCCCCAATCTAACTTTCCGCAAGGACTTATCGCGCACGTCAAGATGTAGCGACGATGGGCGGCGAAATTGATGAGCTCTTCGAGTCGCGTCACCTTATCGTCGTTGCTGTTCAACACCGAATAGATGTAGCAGTTCCCCTGGTGGTCATCGAGTTCACTATATTATCGAAAACGATCGTCGGCTAATATTTACTCGCAACGAACATGAAAATACACAATGTAAAGCTAGTCAATAGATTTAATAAAGTTGCTAGATGTATCTACGATATTATATTTTATTAACGTTCTCTTAAGTAAAATTCAAATAATCAATAAACAATTATGATATTTGATAACTAATAAAATTAATAATATATATATAGATTTTATCATAATTATTAATTATTATTGAATATTATTATTGATTAAATATATTAAAATAAGAAATCCATAATTATATGTTAAGAAAATATGATAATATAAAAAATACACAAATTAACTGAAATTGTATGAAAAGCATTACATTAACAACCTTGTCCGTAACCAAGGCTAATTTAGCTCCAGACTCGCAGATACTGATGCTTTGAATACCGGCAGATTCCTCGGGGACCTAGAGGAATACTATAACCATTACAACGATTTCATTCACAATTTTCAGTTCTAGTTTCACGATAATCGCTAAGCAATTCAAAATGAAATATGTTCGTTTCTCCAATTGTTATCCAAACAATTGTTATCCAAACAATTGTTATCCAAACAATTGTTATCCAAACAATTATTATCCAAACAATTGTTATCCAAACAAGCGTTTTACGCGTATATCGCGCAAACGGATACCAACGATTTTCTCCGCCGTGTGGTTGCGTAGATTGTAGATATGCAGAGTGCCGCTCTGATCCCCGATGAACATGTCGATCTACAATGAGGGCGGACTTATCGACGATAATCGCGAGTAATTAGTGGCGACATTTACGCAATTCGAGTCGCGTACAATTACCTGGTTGGGGCTGAGACAAACGCAGTTCACCGGGGAACTCGACGTGTATTTCTTTTGGGCGGTAGTACTCCTTGCCCTGAAGGAACAGGCGTTGAGGGTAACTGGGGGGATAATGGGCTACGGCGCGAATGCCATTACGACGGGATGTAAGGCTATAGGAGCAGTGGATACAAGAACACTATATAGTACGGTGGTATTTAAAGCGGGAAAAGCTGTAGTGAATATATGCTAGCATATGGCCTTATACAGCAGATATAAAAGGTGTACCTGAGGTCCCATATCCTAGTGCTGCAATCTCCTCCTCCCGTATACATCCATTTGCCTTCCTCGTGGAAACCGACCGACGTCACATTCTTCGAGATGCCATCGTAGCTCACCAGGGGGTTCGTGTTATTCGAGTTCAAGTCGTAGAGCCGGACGTGTTGGTATCCTACGAAGGCGGCAGTTAATCAAGGGACACACTCTCTCTCTCTCCATCAACCTCTCCCTCCCTCCCTCCCTCCCTCCCTCCCTCCCTCCTAAATAATAATCGTTCATTAAAGGTATTACATTCATTTATTTATTTATTCATTAATTTATTATTAATTTAATAAAAGATTAGGTAGAGTTGATACAAACCGGCTGCTGCGATTACGGCTTTATCAGGAGTAACTGCCAAGTCATTCACTTGCTGAAATTTCAATGTTATGAATTATGCGCTCAAAAGTACTTAAATTGGCGAATATGCTCAAATTTCCTAAAGGATTCGCATAGTAATTAAGTGACCAATTGAAGCAAGTTACGAAGATAGATTGCTATGAATCTTTACCTAAAATCAATGCATAAACAATCAAATGTCCTTATTCAATATGTCATATGTGAATAAAATTGTATGCCATTAAATTAACCTTGAATTAATACCAATTATATTTATTTGAGTTATTGATTTCCATTTCTATGCTAATTATTTAATAAAGCAAAGAATATTTCAGCGTAAACAAAACAATTATATATACCTATTAACTAGAAACAAAACAATTATATATTTTAATATATTTTATTTGAATCTAATACTAATATATCTTATTTTATGATGAGCTAACACAACTTATTTTTTAAATATATTAACTTGAATAATATTAATCTTATCATACTAACTATTTTACATTATTTTACATTAAATGCTGTAAACAATATTTTAATTATAACAATTATCATTAAATTTAACAATGCGGAGAAGTAAATGACAGAAAATACAGCAATAATATCATGAATAAATAGAAATTAAAATAACGATTAAAGGCGCTATAACTGAAATGTGGAAATATGTAGTCTAAATGTATGATATTATCCAGGTAGTATTATGCGCCATATGATGTCATATAAATATAATAATATATATAAAAATTTCCTATATAAGACATATGGCATAAGAGACTAAAATTTAAATTTCAATAGTTGAAATAAATAATGGCATACATTTATGTAAAGGCGAGTTTTAACTGTAACTAATACTTTATGAAGTCTAATAACTACATTACATAATCGATATGGGTATATTATAATATATGCAAGTTATGGACAAGTGAATAGTTTGTATTTTTATAATATACTTTATAATAGCGATGACTTTGAATGTTTCAATAACAACACCTATATGAAAAAGAATAATATTTGAATAATCAAGAATTACCTAAGAATTATATCAGTTGACATAAAATACTATTATGAATCTATATATAGATAATTATTAGTTATACATTTTCGACATAGTAATGAAAATATGTCATTTGAAATAACCCGTAAAATTAGATGGTATATGCAATGCAATTATGCTCATTATCTGTCATACCTAAATGTTATAGTATTACAATACTAACTGAATCGGGGTGTTGTATTGTTTTAAGGCATATTCCGCTAGTCGCTTGCCATAATCTTATAGTGTGATCGTAACCTCCAGTTGCTAATAGTATTGATTCTTGACTAACCATGTTATTTATATTATAACATTATAACTGTTAAAGTAGATATTATAAATATAAATACATATTGGCCATTACAATAATATGTGGTTATGTTAATACGGGTATTTTCGTTGAATTTTGATTTATAAAAAATAATTTTATTTCAAATTTTATAAATCATTTTGTATTCTATTATCTTTTACAAATATTTTGATTGCGAAAGTATATATTTGAAATTTTTCATTTTATAAAGTTATATAAAATTGTCTTTATATAATGGCTGGTTCAGCACTTAAACGACTGATCGCTGAATATAAACGTATGCTATATATATATGTATTGTATCTTTAAAGTTAAACTTAATATAATTTTAAAATGGTATCATAAAATAATACAAAATATATAATTGTTATATTATACTCATCTAGTCTACAGAGAAAGTTCTACTATATAATCACGAATATATAATTTGATAAATTTGTATTGTGTGATATATGTGTATGTGTTTACTAACATACAAATAATGTACGAGAGTAAAGTGAATTCACCTGATCTAAATGGCATCAATATCAACTGCAATATTTAATATTAATCCACATAATTGTAAAGACATGCGTAGCTACTCTTTGATTAACTAATCTTATTTATATTTTATATAAAATTATTAATAATAAATGAACAACTTACTGTTAACTTAAATACATTCATGTATAATCAATATACTCCTTATAAGGAGTTTATTGACTATGTATCTCATATTGTTTTGTGATATGTCTAATCCATCTATAGGGAATATAATCTATTTATTCTGTAGTGATGGTCTAGCGATGTGTATATTAACTGAAATACTACGACCATTGTCCGTTTAGATCACTATAAATAATTGTTATACCAAAGATGATATCTAAATACATATCTAGCTAAAGTAATTAATAACCTAATATTAAAATGTAATGCCTGGCATAATTACAATTTGATTGACAGACTGTGTAGTAGTTATGCCGAGGCTTGTGATTTAGTCGATTCTTTGAATGAATCCATGATTCTGCACCGCGTATATTTAATTGTCATCGCAATCTGTAATTAATAAATGTTACGCAATACGTAGCGTACTACGAATTTGTTGTGAGTTCTGAGGACCACATGCATTTGACGAGGCATTGTATTGGTATTCGTCAGTATGGATTGGAAGTATTAAAATATAAATATCTATGAATATATAATATGCTAATATTTAGAATATTCAAAATCTACTATAGTCATTATTGTCATATATTCCAGCATTGCATAGTTATATTATATTATATTAACATATATTGATGGATTTCTTATCATTGTTTTTAAAACTTAAACTATAGCTTATATATTTTATTTATAAATATATTTTTTTTACACATATATTTATATGTAAAGCTGATATCTTTAAATACAATAGGCAGTATTGTCAGTAAGTTGTTGTTATCACATAATAAGTGTTTAAGACGATGCTATTATTACAGAATTAACATTGAATCCACCAGAAGGAATTGTTGCAGGACCATTAGATGAAGAAAATTTCTTTGAGTGGGAAGCATACATTGCGTTTGTCAGATAAGTCATAGATTAGCATTTATATCATATTAGTCATAGATTAGCATTTATGTCATATTAGTCATAGATTAGCATTTATGTCATATTAGTCATAGATTAGCATTTATGTCAGATAAGTCATAGATTAGCATTTATGTCATATTAGTCATAGATTAGACTTTATGTCATATTAGTCATAGATTAGCATTTATGTCATATTAGTCATAGATTAGCATTTATGTCATATAAGTCATAGATTAGCATTTATGTCATATTAGTCTTAGATTAGACTTTATGTCATATAAGTCATAGATTAGCATTTATGTCAGATAAGTCATAAATTAGCATTTATGTCATATAAGTCATAGATTAGCATGTATGTCATATTAGTCATAGATTAGACTATGTCATTTAAGTCATATATTAGATTTTATGTCATATAAGTCATATATTAGACTTTATGTCATATAAGTCATATATTAGTATTTGTATCATATAAGATATATATTAGTATTTGTGTCATATAAGTCATATATTAGCCTTTATGTCATATTAGTCATAGATTAGACTTTATGTCATATAAGTCATATATTAGTATTTGTGTCATATAAGATATATATTAGTATTTGTGTCATATAAGTCATAAATTAGCCTTTATGTCATATAAGTCATATATTAGCATCTATGGGTGTTGCATCTCAATTGAAACTGAAGCATTTTATAAAAGTTAATATTTCATTGATCTTCATTACAATTTAGTAAACATAGTTAAATTATATTTCAAAATCGACTAATGTTTACTATAAATTACAGTTTTAATTTCAAAATATTCGCAAAATTATATGAATTTTAATGTGTATTATTTATTGAATATCATTTTACAAAATAATGTCAATCGTATTTTAACAATGAAGACCATGGAAAGTATGTGATATTTAGAGGTAACAATGTCTAATATTTGAAATTAAAAATGCCAAGTTATATAGGCTATGTGGTGTTGTATACGTATAGCAAAGATGATGTCTGTCTTTACCGTAGGGGACCCGAAGAGACAATATTCGAAGGAGGCGTGTTCACTGCTCGACTGAGTTTTCCCACCGATTATCCCCTGAGTCCACCGAAAATGAGATTTACCGATAACATTTATCATCCAAATAGTTTGTTTTAATTTGATTAGTTTCTCGGAAGAATATAATTAATTGTATATTATAATTAATAATTTTAATATTTTTAAATTCTTATTAATATTATTTATATAAGCATCTATAATAGATATATAAATTGTTTACCACCTGTACTCCCTGTTTAATTCCTATCCACTTTATATCTGTCTAATGCTTAATTGGCAATAACTGATTGCTAATATATCATTCTGATATATATATATCTATAATATAGATAATAATCTATATATATATATATATATATTCTATTTATAAATATCTATATCTTTAACTTTATCTTTATCTATATATTTATATAAAAATATATTACATCCATATCAATTCCCCTAAAATATGCAGTCTGGTATATATCTATTGCACTCGCCATATAACCTAACTTGACCCCTGACCCTTAGTCTATCCCGACGGCCTGGTATGTATCTCCATCCTGCATTCGCCGGGGGAAGATCCGACCGGTTACGAATCATCATCGGAACGCTGGTCGCCGGTGCAGAGCGTAGAGAAGATTCTATTGTCCGTGCTCAGCATGCTAGCAGGTAGGATATGGCAATCGAGAGGATTGCGCATCGTCCACCAGTATAAATCCACGCAAACAATAGTTGCAGACATTAAATCCGTAACGCTCCGCCCCCGATGTCCGCAGAACCAAACGACGAGAGCGCCGCTAATGTCGACGCCGCCAAGACCTGGAGGGACGATATCAAGATGTTCAAGGCGTTGGCTCACACCACCGTCAAGGAGACACTGGGATTCGTTTAACCGGCCGCGCGGAACTCTTCCTCCATTGTGCTATTTGTATTATTTCGCGTCTATACATTTCTGTTATGTAATAAACTTAATAATATTCGAGATGTCAATATATCACACGTTTCCACTAGTTTTGAATATTTATATATCTGATTTTTGTTAGATATATATTCTACTATAATATATCAATTCTCTTAACTACACTATAGTATAGTAAACCCTCTTTACTATAATATATATTGGTTACATCTTTTACTTAATATTCCTAATATATATTAAATCAAAACTTATAAAAGTTAGTGAATTTATTGTATTATATTTATAAATAAATATATTTAATAAGCCAATAATTATAAAAAGAAATTTATGCAATGGATCCAAAAATATATATAATAAATAAAATAATCAATAACTTTTATTTTAAAATTTGTTTAATTTTTACTATTTGAATATTTCCTTAATACTAATTAAAAAGAATTCCATATGACAAGTAAGCATATCATATATTCAATAATTACCATGTATCTTGGATTTATATATTGATATTTAGCTTATATATCTATGAATATAACATTTTAAGTTTGAAATTCATACCAAAGATTTTTAATCAACAAATATTTATTCAATTTTCGATATTTTCATTTACATCTTAAAATATCTATATGGATAATATTAAAAAATATTAATAATTCTATATATTATATTAGCAGTATTTTTTTGTTAAATTTTATGTTTATTGATTAGAAAGTATTAGATTTGACATTAGATTCATATTTATAAGTGAATATGTTATAATCAATGTTATTCTTGTCATTAATCATTAAATAAATTAAATAAAAGTTATACGTGTTAATATCATATTAAATACTGTAACTTTAATATGATTGAAGGATATGATCCACTCGTGCAGGCTCTATTTGGTACATTATTTACTTGGGGAATGACTGCATTAGGCAGTGCATGTGTATTCATATTTAATCGAGCACAGGTTATTTAACTTATGAATATCTTGAAGTTAAATTAATTGATATATTAAATCGCTAATATAACACAAATAAATATATAATATATTAAATTAATATATATATATATATTTGATTCCATATCAAATAATCAATTTCCTTTATCACAGAGGAAAGTTTTAGACGTGTGCCTAGGATTTGCAGCAGGCGTTAGTTATATAATATAGTGGTTATAAGATTATGAAGTATTTCTTATACGTTCAATTAAATTTTTGTTTTAAATAATACCACATTTGTATCTATATTCATTAGCATCTAATTTAAATAGTTTTAAAATATTAAAATCTTGTATTATAATATGGTTATGATCATTAATAAATCGGCTTTCAAAAAGTATTCCAAATATTATTTGGTTTACATTCAGATATTCCGATTATAACAAGTGCTAGTGTAATACATAATATCTAAATATTATTTGATAAATAGTTTTTTAGAATTGAATATTCTAATACATACTAGACATTATGTCCCCAATTCAGTATATAACTTTATAAACTTTATGTATATAACTTTATAAATTGTATTTGAATATTTTATTTTATATATATCTCATACATAGCTATAGCTAGTTAAATAATCCAAGTAATTTTATTTCTTACTGTACTAATTTCTTTTATGTTAGCCAATAATTTGAATAACTCAATACAAACTATAGTTTATATTTTAACATTGACATTAAATCTAATTTAATTTTTAACTTGATTCCTAAGAATTTAAAAAGAATATAAATTATTTATAATAGGAGTCATTATAATTTTAATTAAAAAATATATTGATCTATACAATATAATTAAAAATGATAAATATATCTTCATATCTATAATTAATAGAATATTATTTAACATTACATTACATTAATTTCTTTATTTCTATACAAAACTACAAAACAATCTAGGTAATTTCATTTTTTACATTGCTTAATTATTTTATATTAACCAATAATTTTGTAATTTATGAAAGTATTTTTAATACTTATATGTCATCCTATATTATATGTGGTTTACCCAGTAAGTAATCCAGGTCATTTATTTTTTATATTATATTGAAAATATATGAAATATATAAAGAATTTATTTATAATTTATAATTATGATCTTGTAATTCCATTGCTATGCTTGCTTGATTGTATACATTAACTTATATATAACTTTCCTATATTGTATACATTAATCTTTACTATTGAGATATATATATATATATATATCTATTATGAGAACATTCGGTCTACAAAGACTTTTTTTATGAATACGCATTTGTGACTAATAGATAAGTAAACATTATCTCTTCACCATTATTTGATTATTTGGTCTCTTTTATTTAAGTACTACAGTGGGAGGATTTAACATGCACTCAAACGATTCTCTCAAACATAGCATTGACTTATGGCAACACAAAAAGAGGCAATCAACGGCAATTCTTTCTCTAGCACTGGCAAATTATTAATATGCACTACAATTACAATATCTGATTGTCTATAAAACATCTGTGAACATGAACATCAGCGAATAGCTCCTGAAATATATTGACCGGAAACTGCATAATTATACTGATGATGTTACAAACTGATCAATACATTATATAGATATCATTATTATCTTTTACAAGAAAATTTACCATCATATTATTTAATTGAGACATGCATATATTGTTTCATTGATTTTTTGTAAGTTTATTGGCATATTGCCCCAAAGCAATTTCTCTCTCTCTCTCTCTCTCTCTCTCTCTCTCTCTCTCTCTCTCTCTCTCTCTCTCTCTCTCTCTCTCTCTCTCTCTCTCTCTCTCTCTCTCTCTCTCTCTCTCTCTCTCTCTCTCTCTCTCTCTCTCTCTCTCTCTCTCTCTCTCTCTCTCTCTCTCTCTCTCTCTCTCTCTCTCTCTCTCTCTCTCTCTCTCTCTCTCTCTCTCTCTCTCTCTCTCTCTCTCTCTCCCCCTCTCCCCCTCTCCCCTCTCCCCCTCTCCCTCTCCCTCTCTCACTCTCTCACTCTCTCCCTCTCTCCCTCTCTCCCCCATCTCCCTCTCTCCCTCTCTCCCTCTCTCCCTCCCTCACTACCTCTCCCTCACTACCTCTCCCTCTCACTTGTTAAATAATCGTATATAATTGTATACAGATACACCCTTTATTTGACATAATATATAATCAATAGCTACCTAAAGAAATCCTAATACAATAAGTAAGTATATTCTCGAGATAATTAACGGTATTTGTAGATTTGTAGACGAGATATTCTGTTTTATGTATAACTATACACTGTATATTGTATACACTCCAACATACCCATATATATATATACTTATATGTATCTGTTATATGACTTATTATAATTATTTTCATTCTATAAAAAATATTATATTGATTTTATGTGACGTTTATTTTTACACTTAACCTGTCTTAATATTAATCCATAAAGTATATGTATATATATATGTATATATATATATATATATATATATGTATATATATATATATATATATGTATATGTATATATATATATATATATATATATATATATATATATGTATATATAAATATAAATAGTGTGTGATATAAGATGAATTTATAGTAAAAATCATTATTCAAATTTAAATTTTATTTTTTATGAAATTGAATAAACAAAATCTTTTTTTATCCCCGTCTTTTTTTTACCTCATCCTTCTCCCTCCCACTTTTTCTCCCCGATTTTCAATTTCTACTTGCCTCCTCGTTGCGGTCGCAGGTTATGATTGCTGCCTCGTTTTGGTCCCTGCTCGCTCCTGGCATTAAAATGGCTGAGCTATCGGGGAACTACGGAGCCGACGGTCAGTACGCCTTTATGCCCATCGCGTTGGGATTTGGGCTCGGAGCCGCTTTCGTCTTCAGTGCGGACGTTACACTTTCGAGAATCGTTAGTGCTCGCTTGGGTAATGGCGGCGGATAGATATATAAATGAGTGGTTGGTAAACATATTCATTCCGATTGCATACGGGTTCGTTGTCATTGTCATATTCACTACAATAGCTAGTTCTGTTGGTTTTAGCGAGTAATTATCTAATTTTTCACTAATCGTTGCCTAGTTTTTCTGCCTTTCTATTATTTGTCTTACTCACTAATTACAAATAAAGTAAATTTATTTTCATATTTTCCACATACATTTTTGTTCTCCGGTCCACTAATGCTAAATATAGGATTTTGCATGTCCCCAGCCAATTTTAGTCCAGTAATTGATACACTATACGTATCATCTATAATTTACGATCAGATAGTTTACCAGACTCAATTAACACATATCCATCCCATGACCATTCAAACCTTACTGATGCCATTTATAATTGAAACTTATTTTCTCTCGCCAATCACTCGGATATAACTCCACTTTCCTTTTCTGATTCAATTCATTTTAGATCGAATCAACGGCATTTTGAATATCACAAATACATATAATTATTAGTTTTGTCTAGATCCTAATGATTGCTGTGTGTCTAGTGACGTGAGACTACATAATAGCTTTGTGGTATTCGCCGTTATGCAATTCATTATTACAACGGTATCTAGATAACCTATTTTTCATTTCATAAACTATTGTATAAAAACAAACCCAAGCAAATGCCGTAATCTGAGACTTTTATTAATTAATTTGTTATAAAAAAGGGAATAACTAAATGGTTTGCTGTGAACCCACTAGTCCTTCAACGCAATGATATGCATACATAGTGTTCCCAATAGAATGTTTAAACTAACCAGTAAACTACCCAAGTATATGCATTGTATAACATCATTTATATTAACTATTACATCGCTATTTTTGATGGGGACCCAGAAAACTTATTACAGGTACTTTAGTTTTACAAACATATGATGCTAGTGTTTCCCAATGTCAGCCTTTAATAAACATTTAGGGAATTTGCTGCGATCCTTCCATCGCCCTTGCCACATCTCAGACAGAATATTCGGAGGATGATTCAATGGAACTAGATAGCAAAAAAGGTTTAATAAGGTTCCGATAGATACTACTTACGGTGTGTTTGCTCTTTGATACGCCGATATCTGTATAATAGTGGGACTGATATATAAACTGCATATAAGTTTAAACCATTCATATGAGAAATGCGACTTTATGGGTAAGATTAAATTAAATTTAATTACATTATGTTTAATAAAATGAAAGATAATCAATATGATCTACAATGTCTAAAATATCTAATCATAAAAAAACCATTTAAAAAAATTAAATCACTTCTCGATAAACATTTTATTATATAATTTCGTGCAATTTCGTTATTAAGCGGGAGGGGAAATTTTAGAAAAATTTAATTTTTTCTAGTATATTTTAAAATTTTCATTTTTTAAAATTGAATAAAAACATTCAAATAACGTATTTTAAAAAGTCAACTCTCAGAAAATATTTTTGATTATTTATTTTTGAATAATTAGTTAAATTAAACTTTATATTTGGTTAACTTATTGTTTAACGATTTTTATAATATTAAAATAAATTAAAGTTTAATGTTTATATTTATATTAAAAGGTCAAGGTGTATGTTTACTTTTACTGTTATTGCATTGTGTATGTAAGGGTATAAGCTAGTAAGAGAATGTAAAAAGATCATATCAGTGTAAATAAACTTTAAATGTAATTTTCTCAGTATTTTGAATTTGTAGACTAAAAATCCGATATCTTTTTAGTTTACAGTTCGCTTTCGATAATATTTTCACAGAATGTTTATTATAGTTATACATAAAATAATTGTGTTCAATATTTTTAGAATTGAGCAATTTACAACATTGAAAATGTATTGAAAAACATATTTAAATTTTGTTCACAAATATTTTTGGCCATATTATATTTTTGCAAAATGTTGAACACAATATTTGTAGATTTGGGTTTCCTTTTTAATTAATTTAGTGGAAATTCCAGACATTCAATGAGATAACAAGATTAGCGTAAAAGTAAACCCCATATTCTTTTACATTGGATCAATTCTACTCACAGATAGCCTTAAACTATAACATAGATTTCCTTAGAAAATTATATTAAATGTGAAAATTCACATTGTAAGCTTTTGTGAAAAATGCATGTAAATCAAATGTATAATGCAATTACTAAATTAAATACAATTTTCATATATTTCTATATCACTATAGCAGTATTTATTAATATTTTATTTATAGAATCAATAAATATTATCACATTTTTGAGAAATGATTTTGTTGGAGTATAAACTCCTATTTTCTACAAGATTTTCTAAATATTATTTATTTCTTAAATTATAAAAATATATTGATCTAATATAGCTATTGAAAATGCTGATCACAGTCACGTAGTATCTATTGGAACTGAGAAGAAGAAGCGACGAAATCGGAGAAATAAGTTAATTGATTATTTAAAATAGATATGAAAATAGTTCACAGTAAAATAGTTCATGTTACGAGTTGTCTTTTATTTTAAAAATTGTTTGTCTGATAAAAATGTTGCCAATTTTATAGTAAGAAAAACTCTGAACACCTCCCAAAAGTAAATACAGAAACGGAACTGTTAGATGAAGGTCAGAAATCTCATAAAAGCGAAATAATACAATTTATAATTAGTTATGATTGTCTTTAATTATTAATATTTAATTATTCAGCCTATTTTTATATCAATATCATTTATTATATATTCAATATAATCAGAAAATAAATCTAAAAGAAAACTCAAAGGTATTGTATTTGTATATCAGTTAACTGTAAATTTTAATTGTAATCAATTAACCAATTTAGTGAATACCGATTTATTTATAAACTATTTACCTTCAAATACCCAGCAAACAATCGGCTTATTGTTTTTTATATTATTTATTTAAAAACTTTATATTATTATTGAATAATTTTTAAAAATCATTACATCGATATGTTTGCTGGGAATGCTAATAATTCTATATTTTATATTGTTTGTAAAAACTGTAGAAGTAATTGATATATTAATTACTTCTCTTTGTTTGTTGTTCTTTTTAATTGTGTGATAATTTCATTTCTAGAAAAATCTGCAAGTACTTTCCTAATACAGTTTTGGTTTATTTGCTATAATATTGCAACTAAATCAAACATTTCCGGTGCATGCCATTAAATCCTCTTATAATCCAGGGTACGGGAGATATGATGCAATATAATGCAGTGTGACAGCCACATATCATAATAATTAATAAGCATCAGTGCTAATTTGGCGTGTACTTTATGTTTTGTATATTAGTCTATACATTAGTTTATAGTACTATTTATTACTAGGTACTAATAATCAATACTTTGTATCACCATGAAGTATACTCATTGAGGTTTATATGAGTACAATAAACTTACTAAGTAGTAACAATCAATACTTAGTATTACCATGTATTATACTCATTACAGTTTATATAGTACCATGTACTTAATAAGTAGTATACTTATTCATTAAGGTTTATATAAGTACTATGTACTTAATAAGTAGTAAGCAATACTATATTGAGTATTACCATGTAGTATTAGGTTTATTTCAATGTTTTTGTAATTTATGATATTCAATATACTTACATAATTTTTACTTAGAATAAATATCATTTAAATCTTATCCAAATGTAAGTATCTAAAATGTATTCACGAAATTCAAATAGAAATATGAGATTATTAAAAGGTAACTAAATATGTTTTGAAAAAGAAGTTTGTCGTTTTTTGTTCGACGGAGATTTATGATTAATTTATGATATTCAATATACTTACATAATTTTTACTTAGAATAAATACCATTTAAATCTTATCCAAATGTAAGTATCTAAAATGTATTCACGAAATTCAAATAGAAATATGAGATTATTAAAAGGTAACTAAATATGTTTTGAAAAAGAAGTTTGTCGTTTTTTGTTCGACGGAGATGTAAAATTATTTACAAAATCTATATTTTTTGTAGTAACTCAAAAAAGAGAATAGTATTAGGACCTAATTAATTATATTTGAGATTGTTTTTAAATACAAAAAATAATACTCCGCGAAATAGAACTATTAATTTGAATGTATATAATAATTTTATATTCAACAATTATTCTGATTGTGGTGTGTGTATTGTATATGCGTTTGTCCAGTTTGACCAGTTTGTTGTAGTGAATATTTTACGTAGTGGTAACATGTTGTAATTTACAAAGATTATAAAATATAATTTATATATAATAATAATTCTCCTCTTGTCTTATCTTGTCTTATCTTAATTAATATATGGAAATGTCTAATCATTTGTTTGTTTTTATATGTAGTTATTGTTACTTCTTAATCTCTGATAATTCCTAAGTACAAGACGGCTATAAATAAATCTTGTAATGAATATAGGACATATAGAAAATATATTATCTATTCTAAAATAATTATTTCTTCGTTATATTATTAATATTTTAATATTTTATATCTAATATTAATTTAGATAATTGTCATGCTGATTAATATAGTTCGTATAACAATCGATTAATGCCGTAATTGATTAATCTATGATAATAGAGTATAAATACAATTACATATCTAAAACTGTTTATAACTGCTGATATATTAATCTTTTCACTACACCTTAATGATTTCCTTTAATTATTATGATTTAATTATTCAATATATTTGTGTATCAATATCATTTATTACTCAATATAATCAGAAATTAAATCTAAAAGAAAACTCAAATATATTGTATTTGTATATATACACATTATTTGCATACATTTCTACCTAAAGTACTAATATTTATATTGTAGGCATATGTAAAAGATTTCACTTTAATTTCACTCGAACAGGCGAAGCCGACACACCGACTGCTGCCGTTACAGCAGCGCCCCCTATCTCCATGTCAGCGATGCGTACTTTCAACTGGAAACGCATTCTACTCCTGGTGATTGCCATTACCGTACACAACATACCAGGTCGGGGGTTGCGATACATTACATCGTAGGTCATGGTTTTAAAATGCTGCGTCATCTCTTTATTCCGTCTCGTACCTCAATATATAAACGAGGGTTAACGGATATTGGTTGTTATCATTTACGCTTAACATGAACACTGAAACATTATTACCGTGTAATATGATGTTAGACTTTAGCTCGTAATTTATATAAGTTTATAAATGTTATTTTTGTAAAATGTGTATTTCTATAAATTCAAATCCCAATCCCCTCTCCATATTTTGACTGCGTTCATATCTAGCTCCATATCTAGCTCCATCTCCTACACAGAGGGTCTCGCAGTAGGTGTAGCTTTTGGAGGCATTGGCAAGTCTGAGTTAACAACATTCAAGAATGCCAGGTAGGTGGCGTGATGGTAAATATTAATTCATATGGTAGCGTGACTGATGATGAAATAGTGTTAGGACTATTAAAGGTGTAACTATTAATGATATAATGCTGAAAAGATTATTTTTCATTTACGTATTTATAATTGAAATGATCTAATATTAATTAAATCTAGTAAATCTAAGAAACAATTCCTAATAATTATGTATGTATCCTTTACTAGTAACTATTGTATATAATATTATATTCAAAGTAATTTATTCTTTTTCATTAACATAATAAAATAACAGATTTTTTATTTTTTATTTATAATTTATTTTGAATACAAAGTTTGGAAAATCAGATCTACTCTATAACTTTATTAATTACTATTCTCTCAGGAATCTTGCGATTGGAATTGGCATTCAGAACTTTCCAGAAGGACTTGCTGTATCATTGCCACTGAGAGGCTCTGGAATGTCGACTTGGAAATGTTTCCTGTTAGGATTACCATAGTAACCAAATGTCCTACCATCTACCCAGTACCTCTCTCCTCGATGTCAATATCCCTTACCCTAGGAACTTACGGTATTAGCAGTCCGCCCCCTTCCTAATAACCTCCTACCTCGTCATCTTCCCGTAGTGTACCTTCTCAAAATACCAATAAAATCATCGCAACTCCCGTCACTCCGACGTATAACCAACACCCCTTACGTTACCCGTGCCAGTTACGGTCAGTTCAGTGGTCTAGTGGAGCCGGTAGCCGGTGTGCTCGGAGCCCTCATGATCAGTTTCGCCGAACCCCTGCTTCCCTACGCCCTGGCCTTCGCCGCCGGAGCCATGATCTACGTCGTGGTCGACGACATCATCCCGGAAGTGCAGATGTGGTTAGCGCGTCGGTCCACGGTCGAAGCCGTCGAAGCCGTCGAGGTCGTCTCGACGCCGTTCTTAAACTTCCGCCGCTAGCCCCGTTGCGAACTTAACCCGCGAAACTCCGCCCACTCCGCAGCGGAAATAGCACCATCGCCTCGTGGGGGACAATCCTCGGCTTCATCGTCATGATGGCCCTAGATGTAGGTCTGGGGTAGTATCGTCTAAGCCTGCGTCGGTAATTTCGTCGAAGCCCGTCAGCTGGTGTCGACGGTATCCGGAAGCGTCGTCTATTCCGCAGAACTCGTCGATATCTAATCGCGGGTAATTGACCTCGCGTTAACGGTATCGGTTCCCTGCGACCTCTGACCTTCTAATCATCGCGTCTACCAGTCAAACTTTTTACCTCGTCGATAACAATCAATACACAATTCGACTAGCTCTCCGGCTTCCCGCACAATTTGATAGGGTGTAGAATAATACTAAGACTAGGGTTAACTTTAAATAATACCTCTATTTTTATAAACACCCCACAACCAAACAGTATATTCTCACATGTATTTTTGGAAGCGTTATATAAATCCTCTCGATCCTCAATTTCTCTTCATTCGCTAATTCTCTCTCCTAATCTACCATTCATCCACCCCTCTTCATCCACCCCAGTTATATGTTCACTGTAAACAGAATAGACAAGGTACCGATGTGTAAACAAGTAGTCGTCCATCCATAGGTCAGCTATCCAATCAGCTATCCGGTCAGTTATCCGGTCAGTTATCCGATACGTATATTAGAAGTACCCTTTTTGACCATTTGAGGCTCACATTGTATTGAAATTTTAATTTCTGGGTATTTATTCATTAATTGACTGGTATAAATTTCTAAACTTTACATCTCTTTCCTATTTTATTATGGCATATTATTATTTAATTATTTTGACCTAATTTGTTGAGTCAGCACTTGTTTTATAAAAACATTATTTATTTATTAAGAATTCAATTTAATCGTTATACACTTAAATATTGTTAACATTTATATTAAAATAATAAAATTAATATAATACTTGCATCATTACTTTTATATATACTTACCTTACAACATATATGTAATTTAAATGTATTTCAATTTTACGTATTTTTTTTAAGTATATCATTTTAAAATACAGTAGAAAGTAGAGTTAGTGGTTACCCAGTATCTATTTAGTATAATATATATTGATGTGTATTGTTTTAATTTTGATGTATTTCAAACCTGCTAATGTATTGGATACATTTGTAATCAATTTTAATAAAAAAATAGCTTTTTTTGAATAATGAACTAAATATTTGTAGATATAACAATTTGGGAGCAATTGAATATTTAATTTCGAATTCATTTCAAAAACAATATATATTCATTAATAACTTAGAAGTTTTTTGTAAGCTACTCTTTTATAAAACTTACATTACATTTTCGTTTACTGATTATTAATAATCCTATTAGTAATTGATAATTTCTATTAGTATCATACTACTTTCGCAAACTTATTATTAATTGGATTAATAGAAAGTTTCAGATATATTAAATTACTACGGAGATTACTAACAAGAAATTAAATTATTTTAAATATTGCGCAATACATTTTAATGTTTATTACCTTAATTCATTGTTAAAGAGTAAAGTTATTATCTAATATCTATACATTTATAATTTGGATAAGTTTTGTAAGTAGAATTAGGATGTGGTTTTATAATCTAGAATATATTATATGTAAATATATTTATTTATTAATACTTGAATCAATATATAATATAACAAATATTAAATATACATTATATGGCAAATAAATTATTAAATAATGTCTAAATAATTAAAAAACAATTTTTAAGAAATATATTTTAGTTACTTATACCATATTATACTTATAATACATATCGGTTAAGATTTTCGATTACGGTTTTTAATTATAATGCATTATTAAAATACGGTGAGATATTGACGATAACGAAATCGTGTAATTTAAGAATCATGAATGACCACATATTACCGGATGTATTACCATACCTATTAGCCAAGATTACTTAAGGTAATCTTGGCTAATTGTGTGCATTTGATGATATCGTGGAAATGCTAGTGTTGGGAAAGTATAGCATTTACTCTATATTGGTAATGAGAAATTTAATTTATTGGGATGTAAAAACGATATAACTATTTTATAAAATTAGTATATTAGGTTCATTGTATATTTAGTAATTCATCATGAAATTTATATATAGTTAGAACACGTGTACACATTGATATCAATGTACTTGTATTTATATGTATAAGATTATAATATTAGTAGAATCTCTAGTATAAATCTTAGATTTAATGAATGTGAGCATCAAATATAGAAAATCGTTTTCACTTTCCCAATGTATCTATAATTATAAGTAATGAAATTGTTAAATAATAGATGTGATATTAATGTGTGTATGCGTATACAAACATAAACTGAAAATATATACTTTTATAATATTTAAATATTATTAATTAATTCATTAATTAACTATTTTATTGATGACTGAAAGAATCCCGAGAACTAAATAAATCTTTACACCAAAATATAACTATAAATTATTAAATATTATTGATAATTTAGGTTTAAATAAAATAATATATTTATTATTTAATAATGGATTTTAAAAAAGTATTTATTAAATTCAAATTAATAAAATACTATATTATAATTAATTTAAATAATATAATCAAAAATTATTTTATTAAATATTAATGTGCTTTTCTAGAAGATAATCTGAAATCTTTTTCTTTTTCGAATTGCCGATGATCCGTTCTTTCTAGGAAGTTCTTTCGTTCGATGTAACTAAAAAATTACATTATTGTTACAGAAAAACTAAATTTCTAATTAATCGCTTTATTTTTCATATACAAATTATTCACTTCAAACCCTTTTTTTCCTTTGTTATGCGTTGACATTTCTTCGACCAATCCTTCTTTCTCTTTAAAAGAATTCCAATCCAATTTTGATTTACCCTATTGGATTATATTACTAGTTTGAAAAATGTGCACAAATTAATTCAATATCATATTTGTGATTAGATACAATAGCATAGACTATAGTCTATCTAAAACTAACTAAAGTACCAATTTTGGGCTTTTTGCTCAGTTTATCCAACAAACTGCCGAGACCTCCAGACCGCTTTGGTGCACTTCGCAATGTATAGTTATTAATGGAATATGGAATAGTTATAAAGCTTTGTACTATACTTGTGTTGCATTAATGTTTACATTAATATGTAGTTGTATATCAATTGATTTTATTTACCTATATTTCAAATCTTCTTTCGAATCCACAATAATTTCTTTTGAAATCCTGTTTATTTGTAACAATATATTATTACAGATATTTCAGCATACTATCAATGTTAATCGTTTAAAATTGATTCATTTTTAAAGATTAAATTAATTTTCAATATAATTTATATTATACAGAAAAACATATATAAAATCAAAATAGAAATATATTATAAACACATTTCACTTATATTAACTCAATACATACAATTAAGTTATAGTACGATGATCAACAATTTAAGAAATAAAAAGTATAATAAGTTAGTCGTAATAACTAACTTCACGGCTTCGCCAGCGAAATCGTACTCAACTTCTATTGTCTTTGTTTTCGGTTTATCGGCCGCTGTTGTACCCGCAAAAAGATCCACCATTTTATTCGACGTCACAATATTGGATTTAGAAGTCGATGTTTTAGAGGGGGAGGCGATTTGTTGGGTAGGGAGTACCTGTTAAATTAATATCACGAATATTTTATAATAGGCATATGAAAATACTATTTAAAAAATCAATTTAATAAATTGTTGAAATTTTAAAAGGAAATATAAGATGAGGTTTAATTGACTGTTATTAATGGAGTATTTTCATTAAATAATAATTAGTTTAAATATACAAATCTGCTACATAATATAGACAATATAGTTAAACAGAAAAAAATATATTTAAAATACAAATGACCTTTAATTTGGGCTTGGTATTTGTAGATTTCATAAAATCTGACCATAAATCATCAGCTCTAGACTTTTTAGCTTCTTCTTTTTTTACAACTTCTTGCTACAAGCAATGAATTCATTATGTTTATGAAGTCGGTTATTTATATTATAATTACAATAATAATATTAATATATATAAAATGAATGAGAAATTAATACAATATATTACCAATCTTTTTTCTCCTTCAAAATCTGGAGCTTTATTAATAATTTCTGTCTTTAGTTCTTCTTTAACTTCATCTGCTTTGTTGATTTCCAATTTAATACCACCCTTTCTTTTCCTATAACAAAGTGAAATTGTTCTATTATAAAATTAAATAATTACAAATTTTTATTTAATTATCATTAAAATAATAATTTATATAAAATTACAAAAAGATGATTAAAATATAGAGGTATAAAAATTATAGTAAATAACTCAACAACCAAATTAGTATTACCTCGATGTAAACTTTCCCTTGTCTTTAATCTTACAACATTCATCATCATCTTCATTATCAAATTTATCAATGTCACTTTCACATTCGCTTACTGAATCTAATAAAATAAACACGATTTAATTAATTTAATATAAACTAACTTAAATAATCAAAGTTTGTAAAAAAAGTTAAATAAAATATATAATATAGAAATATAAGGATGTATTAATTTATAAGTTTAAATAATTGATAATTATATTGAATATATTAATTATAATATATATTTATAATATTTTCAACTTCACATTTAATTATAAGAATTATTTCAAAAATGTAATTGAAATTTAAGATCTTTATGGAATTTTTTAATAGAAACTATATACAGATGATCTAATTAGATTAATCAAGTATGTTAGCATATTATAAGGAATCTTTAAAATCTAGTTTACATCATGGAAATAAATCCACATTTTTAATGATCACAATGATTTTATAAAAAAAATATACATTTTAACATAAAGGATAATCAATGTTCATCATTATTTTTCTTTAAACAGATAACAGAAAATTATATACATTTAGATAGATCCAAAATACTATTTTACTAGAATATATTTTAACTAACAATAATAACCCTAGACTATTAAGTCATCAATTAATATTCAAAAGATTGTAATACTTTATTAACAATATACAAAAATTAATATCATGACCACAATTTCCACATTAAATACCGCGAATATTAATATTTTGTACTTCTTATATACAATTCTTATTAACAACAATATATATTTATTAGAATAAATTATTTTAATACAAAACAATATTGTCTATTTAAAATGTAAGCATTTTCTACCTAGCTAAAAACAAATCTGATTTTAATTAAAGAAATCAGTGATTGTTTTAATAAACCTGGCATAATTTAGCATAATTTAGAAGAATTTAGCAGAATCTAGTAACAGGTGAACTGAATTTCAAATATCTCCAACTCAGAATATAGGCAACATACACTACTAACTAGAGCTGAACACTTATTGAATATATGGAAAGAGAGACTGACAGTTGTTATTCAAAAGAAAGGTTATATCTAGTAATATTGGAACTGAGTGATAGTATACTGAATGAAGCAATTATGCTATTAAAACCAAACACTATTCTGGACGATAATCTGGGTAGTAACCCGAATAGAGCAAAAGAAAAAACTAGCTATACTTAATGAAGACATCAAATATGTCGAATATTTAAAGAATATTAATTAAAGTAGCCACGAGAATCCAATCACTATTTAGAAGATTGCCCAGAAAAGCAGCACATAAAATATAAAGCAACATATACCAAAACTATACAAGTTGTTTAATGCTTTTAAAGAGTTTTCGAATTATGTAAATAACTCAACAGCTATATGCGAATATTGATTGGGATATTTTAAATAACGACGAAGAGGAAATGTTAATTAGAGCTCCTTCTAAATCAGAAATCATCAATAAACTCATAAAGATCAAAAATACAGTCCCAGGAAAATATTATATTCAATATATCAATTTGAAACTACTAGATAGTAAATCAATATTTCTTGATGCAATATTTGAAGCTATTCAAAGAATTTGGATAGCATTATGCTGAAAAATCAGCAAAAATATTCATATACATACAAAAGGCTTAAATGAAATACGTTCAAACTTCCTCTCCAACAGATTAATACTGACAATATACAAGTTATATTTTGGAATTTTATAACAGATTAATTATGATTTCAACCAAAAAAAACTGCATATCACATGAACAAAAGCGGTGCTTAGCCTTTCTCAAGAGCATACTTATCTTTTAGAAATTGCCATTCTCTACTACAAGAAGAACAGAAACAATCTGCATATTGTATGTCTTGACCTGGCTAATAATTGTTAGTAAATACTACCACATACTACCATTAATACACTCTTAGAATCAATTCCATTGCCTAGCCATGCATCCAATATACTGAGACGTAAACCCAGATCATATATGTCAGTATGAGTTTGAGATCAAACCGACTTGTGGACAAACACAAGGCGACTCTTTATCGCAGGTAATTTTTAGGAAAAGTTAAAAAAGTTAAAAGTTAACTTCGGAACCAATTATTGGAAAAGCTAAAGAAGCAAACAGCTACAAAATATGGTAAAATACATAATCAATAAAATAGATAATAAATAAATAATCAATAAAAAATAGATATTCAGGTTAGGAGAACAATTGAGAACTATTCTTTTACACGTATTATCAGAATCTAGTCTAGCACCGTGGCAAAAAATGTAAGTTCAGCAAAGTCTCACTTCACTTTCTCATAAACTCTCTTCAGAAAGGGTATTAAAGAGGAAGGGTATTACTGAGGTAACCTATAACTACTCCCGAAAACGTTGCAACTCCATTTTTTATGTAGGTAGAAATATTGGTGATCTGGGGATAGGAAAACTGAGTCAGGAAGCGGATGTATGGACAATAGAAAAAGCGGTCCAGCTCCTCTATTCTAGAGATGAATTGATAACTACAATGGTGCGTAGCTAAGTGCATGTCAGCTGACCAAAGCTCAAAGGTCATACCCAGATTGTTATCATAGTACTCAACATTGTCATTCCAGGCCTGGTGCTAATGGCACAGGGCACACATACAGACTCTCCAAGTTAAATGCAACCCTGGCTCAGCTGATAACAATGCTAAAATACTGAAATACTAAAAAAGAAACACCTGTTCACGTACTAAACATGTATACACCTTTAAATGACGTGATAATAATAAAACATTACATAATTCAAGAAAGCATCATAACATACCTTGATTCATCATAAGTAAATATATTCATAAATATAGTAATTGATATTAAAAGCATGCATATAAAATGAACAATTATATTTAGTGATTTAAGGGCATAGTTAATTTGTAAAATTATTCACCTTGTAGCTTCTAAACGTTTGAAATAATGATATTCGCTTGCAAGAATATTGAATTATTTGCCTACATATTTGTATTCTAAAATTATACTCAATATATTCATTTATATTCAATGTTCAATGGGTGTTGCTAATATTTACAATTTTGTGAAGGTTCAGATTATTTAATTTATAAAAAATGTGTTAATACCAATATTCTAAAACATTCATAAAGACTCTTAGTTACTAAGTTAATAAGAACATGTTTATTAAATTTTATAATTTATATTTATTAATTAAATTCAACCTGCTTCTGGACGGTAATCATCGTCACTACTATCAGAACCTAATTCTTCAATGACAAATTGACTCATTTAAAAATTGCAAATATATTTAAATATACAATAGAAGTATTTTAAATGAAATAATAAAATTATTTTCAATTAATTTTAATATAATAATATTTCAATAATTATAAATTTAAAATAAATTATTGTTGAAAGCATAGATTTATATTTGGAATAGAAAATTATAAATCTATGGTTGAAACCAAGAATAGGTAATATTGGGTTTAATGAAAATATTTTATATTGGTATTATTCTATGCATGTATTCGATTTTATGTAACTAGAATCATGTTATTCACTTAATAATAGTTAATACGTATTCTATAACTAAATTTATTATTGTCACAAATATTTATTATAAAAATCATTCTTGATCTACTCAAATCCTACTATATAACTTATAACTACTTATAACTGTAAAAACGTAATAAAATGATAAAAAAAAGATTTATTCTGATTTAATTTCAATGTGTTATATTATAGTATATATATTTATTCACATTTTATATTGGCAATATCAATGGAATTTAAATATATGTGTTCATAATAAAATTAATAACTAATATAATGTTGATAAAGTGCGAACTTTTAAATAAATGTTTATATTATATATATAAAAATATATATTTTGTATGTTTAATAATTTCGACTTAATTCCCTAATTATTGATGCATTACACATTGCTACATTACTTACATATTACTACACATTATATGTAAAATTTATATATATTTCTTTATAAAATCTCTTTATACTTCTTAATTAATTATCATAGTTAATGATATAATATCATATCATGGAATATATATTACGTCTAATCCAAATATATGCATTATATACATAAAATATCATATCTATAAAATATCATATCTAATAAAATATCATATCTATACTATAATATTAGTCCACACATATCTATATATAGAGTATGTATATTTTGTAATATTCTAAAATTATTGGTTAATAAAAATCCAAATATTGGATACCAATAAATATATTATCCTGATCCTGATATTCAATGAATATTTTCAGAATTACCAATCGACCTAATAATTAAATATGAATTAGTTATTTTTATATTATTAATAAGTTATAATATTTAATATGGCTAATGATTCAGGTATTAAAATATTATTATATACTATTATTTATTATTAATATTACTATTAATAATAATTAATTCAACTACTTTATTATCAGTTTATTAACAGTTATCATGTTAATAATAATAGTGTTTTTATTATATTAAAAATAATGAAAATTATGAATCCTGATTAAAAATACATCGTTTTCAAACAAAATCGTTACAATAAATTGTAAAAATACTGCAAATTTCACATAATTCCATTACATTTTGTCATAACATTTTTTTATATTATAAGAATGTTGTGATATTTTCTGGGTTTATCCGATTACGTCGACCACGATATTAGTTAAAGTTATAAAATTACTCATACTGGTCTGATGAGAATCATATAATATTAAATCCCCATATACTATTAAAGACATGCAAATGAATCATAAATGGTTAGATGTTTATTTTTGTTTCTCTAGTCTGTCTTTGAATTATATATTTTCCCGTGAAAACTATACAGCCACTTTTTCTCTTTCCGATCTCTTTCCGATCTCTTTTCTGATTTATATACATATAACTATTTGAATTGACTAGAATAACATTACCCGGTATCCAGATACCGTCGTAAAGCTGTTCCAATAGGTAGCTAATCAACGATATATCTATATCTCTATATACCATGTCATTTTACCTTTATACTATGATATTTGTACCACATACAATATGGCACCAGAGACAACGATTGTCACAGTCAAATATGTTAACGATGCAAACAACCTCTCATCTTCAATTATGAATTCAAATTAAATAATTATTTATTCAAATTAAATAATTATTAATTCAATTTAATAATATTACATACTTGTTTGAAAATTAAAACCATATAATTCCCTACCTTTTTTTGCTGGAATCGAATTCTGAGGTGAAAAACTACTCATTTTGCTGTGAATACAGTTCTTAAGGATAATCAAATAAATAAGACAAGAAGTTTAGTGGTTGAGATGATGATGGATAGTAATAGGCAAAAATCTGTATATGTAATAAATAAGGTTAGCTTAAAATCTATCTGGGAAGTTTATATTAATCGTTAGGAACAATATTAACTTTATAAATTATCCAATTATCAGCTCTATAATATCGCTCTCCGTTAATAATATTAATTTGCTAATTTAGAGGATATCTGAGGAATTTTACATATAATACATTCATAAATGAGTTATCATATTCTCACATTAGATTTCTAATCTGGCTTTGATTTTGATATAATCACTATTTCATCGTTCTTTATATTTTATTTTTTTAAATTAAACTTGTATAGAAAAATAATGCATCACATATGCATAACAATTGACTTTTAATGTGAAAATTTAACATAACTCAGCCAAACTCTTACTAATCATAACTCATTACTAAAGACTTTATTATATATCTGTGTATTCCTTTCATACTAGGAATTGAATTGAATTGAAATAATCGAATATGTATGTTATATTATTTATATTTTAGTTAGGATTAAGACTTGAATAAATTAATAGATGAGGATAGAATAAAAGAGAATATATTTATATACTAGCCTAATTATGTTACTGATTGAGTCCACTATAATTAAAATAGTTAAATAAATAAAAATAACATTTTTTGCTCTAAAATTTTTGACCAAAATTAAGTTTTTCTGTGTCATCATTGCACTATAATTTTATAATTTTATAATGGGTAAATGTTCAATTATAAATGATACATTTTTTAATATATTTGATCCAATATATGTATCCATTATATTATTATTTGATATAGTTTCTTCATTTGCAATACTATCTTTAAATTATATGATAAATAATTAACTCAATAGCTATCTTTTATTATTTATTAAATTGATCAAAATGATAATTTCATAAATAATATACATTTCATACTTAATGGATTGATTTTTGTTGAGTTATATTATTGAATATTTATGATTCATATAGATAATGTTACTATAAAATTAAACAATTTGTCATATTTATTTTAATTTATTGCCCAGGAAACCATCCAGGTAATTTTAGTATTTTTGTTATATAATAAAAGAAATGATATTTTTATTAAAAATAGATTATGTTTGTAAAAATCAATCTATGCTCAGCACTGAAAATATTGAATATTTATATATTATATATAAGAATGAATTATTAATAAATTCAATTAATAAATTAATTGTCGTTTCAGATATCTTCCATACTTCTAAAATAATCGGTCTCCTGTCCAGCATACCTCCGACTGAATTTTGGCGTTATTATCCCATTTATTATATCTTCCTTACTAAATAATTGATATGCATATTCTAACCAATTCCAATTTTTATTAATCCATCATTACAAAATTATGCAATATTAATACATAGTGATGTAATACTTAGTTCATAATATTAATGCATGAGTTCATGATAAATTCATTTACAATATTAATATAGGACACTGCTTTCAGTTTCCAAACAAAACTTATTCTAGTGCTCTCACTATATTAAATTTCTAGCTAATATGAACGCACATACACACACACACACACACACATATATACATCTTCACCTATACTCACTTACTGGCAGATATAATCCTATTTACAATCTTTACCCTCCACAATATATATTTCTTAATCTATATCTAACATATGTAGGCACATTTGGCAATATTTCTAGTACATATTCTCACTATATACTCTCCATTTCACTCCTCACTTAACATATTCTCACCATACACTCTCCATTTCACTCCTCACTTAACATATTCTCACCATACACTCTCCATTTCACTCCTCACTTAACATATTCTCACCATACACTCTCCATTTCAATCCTCACTTAACATATTCTCACCATACACTCTCCATTTCACTCCTCACTTAACATATTCTCACCATACACTCTCCATTTCACTCCCCACTCCATACATTCTCAGCTTCTCTAAAACTAAAAATATATATTCTCTTTTAGATGATTTCAGTTTAAATAAAGTATATATTAATATAAAATATAAATATATTTAATATATAATTCATTTCATTATAGTTTATATTTTTTTTAAATTAAAAATTTTATTTTGATATTAATTTAATTATAATTTTTCTTGTTTTGCTGATTTCAGTTTATTTTGACTTCCACACTTCTGATGTCATTTATAATATATATATATTACATCAAAGACTCACACTTCTCAGTCATCGCCCCGCCCCCAACTCTCTTCGCATCCCCACGGCTACTACTCCACCTTTACTAGCTCCACTCCAGCCCCACTCCAGCTCCACTCCAGCCCCACGTCGACCCTACGCCCTCGCAGATATTTTCCAGTACATATTCGCTTGGGTGTTCTTCTCCTCGTTGTTCGTGCACGTAATTGCGGCGGCCATTGCTTTCGGTCACCTGCGACACCACAAATACGGCTGCTACGTGGCGCTGTCTATAGGCATTGTGGGCCTCATATCGCCGCTACTCAGCGGAGCTGCCACCAGTTAGTTATCCCCGGCGACCTTTAATCTCGTATTTCATTTTCGCATATGTATCGTATTATTTCTATTTATTTTGTATCGCGTTCCTTAATCAGTTCTCTCTTTGATCCATTTTCACTCCTCCTGTATTTACCACTCACCGTATTCACTCAATCATTTCTGGGCTATTATTAATGTTTGCAATTGATATCAACAGAATTCACCGATACCTCTACGTATTATCATATATGATTATGAAGGCGTACTCTCAATAGATACGATTACATTGATTGCTTATCCAATATTGAATTTCTATTGAATTCAAGCAAACCAACAAACATTGTTCCTATTTTCATAGACTTTCATAAATGTGGTGTATATAGATATTATATTATATACGTCGGATTCACATACTAGTCTTTAACGGTACCCCCACTCAGCCCCCCACTCATCCACCTACAACCCACACAGGCGCCATCATCGCATTTATTTACAAGGCCGGATCGTACCCTATGCGAATGGAAACGGCGTTGCTGTGGGGTGTAGGTCAGACCATTGCGATCATCTTCTTGTCATTTAGCCGTATTCTGGCGACGCTTTGACCACTCCTAACACCACCTGGTGTTGAATCCTCACTGACATGTGACTACCCATGCGTAAACGTTTAAATGGGTTTATTTGTATATAGAGACAATTTTTATAATAAAATATTTATATTCATGTTTTTATCAATATTACTTCTATATAATATCCTACTTTAAATACTGTGATGTATTTATTATAATTTAATTACATATAAGCATTTAAAAATATTTTAAATACTATTTTCATATTTATTAATTAATATATTACCAAGAAATATATAAATATATTTATAAATATATCTGAATATATAAAACAAAGAAATATGTATAAAGTTTATTAGAATAAATAGTAAATTGATATCAATAGTACATTGTATAAATCTAGAAAGAATAAATTTTATTTTATAAACGTGTTATATAATACTTGCACTTTAAGTAATATTCCTAGAATGTGGAGTATCCCTGTGAATAATGGATGCATATATAATATGCGTATAAGAAAACTATATTTACCATTTACTGACGTTATTATCTACTTTCTGTGTAAATGATTTCATTTGTTTATTGCGGAATATGGAGAAGTTCAAAAAATTGAATATTGCGAACATTATTCCCTAATTATGTGTAAGACTAACTTATTTTGGTACTTTATCGTCGGTACCAGCTTGGGTCATGAGGTCGGCGATGTTCTTTTCAAGGTCATCTATACGACCACCCATATCATCGAGTAAACAAAACAGTTAAGAATATAAAATTAATCTTTCAAATCAGATAATTCTATATAAAATACAGGGTCGTAATGTTAATTAATATAAATTTGAATTTATTAATTAAAAGATATAATTATTATTACAAATCACTTAAAACATATAAAAGCAAATTTAATGTTAATATTGTATTATCAACCAGCTAGAACTGTATTAATTACCTTCACATAACTGTATTAATCTCCTGTCTGAAAAATGACTAAACCGGGATTAATTAATTTGATTAATTAAGCTAGGTATTAACAAAGGATATTCCTATTTATGACTTGATCAGACATGCTCTGGAAACGGTCTTGCATTTGTTGTAACAGTTCTTGTATCTGTATGTAACGACAAACGCAAACATTATTTAATAAATATTAGAATCTAGAATTTACGTTAGCAAAAAATATTTAATATAACTCCTATGTTTATATATTGCAATTTACATTGTTTGCATATAAATCGCGAAACATTTACAATACCGTTTAGTATGACCCTACATAACACACTAAAAATTATATTTTATTTCCATAATCGTCATTGCAATAAAACTCAGAGAAAATATTATTTACTATATTGTGGTACTCGGAAAGATAAAATATTAGTAAAATAACTTTGTATAGCTGTTTAGAATCACTCTATCACATTTTATTTTGTTAAGGTCATGTAATTTATGTCTAGCTACAATCATTTATATCCTCATATACATACAACTCAGTTACATACTACTCGAGGAAAATAAAATATTGACTTCAGATATAAAATCTTGACATCAATAATATAGAAATATTCCACTTTTTTGTTCAAAATATTTAAATTAATGATAGTGATGGTAATATTTTTTAATTTATAAGTTAAGTAAAATTTAGTTTACAAATGTATTACAAAAATATAGTTAAATATCCAAAATTAATTATATCATGTGATATTAATTTAATAATTAAGTTATTATAACAATTATTAACAAATAATTGTAAATTAATCCGCAATTTAAAAAAATATTTTATTGATTCTATATGATAAATAACTGTATTTATTCTGGAATAAACAATTATAATATTAAAAGTAATAATTATTTAAATTATAAATATTAAAATAAATAGAGGTTTGTAAAATGATATTCGTAAAAAGTACAAAATTTAATAAAAATAATATGTGAACTATAACATCACCATATTAGGTTATAACTAGAAAACTATTTTTTTATGTATTTAAAATTGTAGACATAATCGACAGATGTCTTATAATATATTATTAATATTTCAAAATACTCAAATTTACCAATTTTCCAAAACCCTTAATTTTATTATAATTTATACATTGTAATATATACTTTCACATTCACACTTTCAACCTCTCGATAATAAGAAAATATTTACATTATTTAAAATGTTAATGCCGTAATGGGATCTGTCGCCATTACGGCAGATATTTTAAAATTTAATATGTTTAATATATTATAATGTTATGTAAATTATATGAACTGATATTACAAGTGAAAAGTAGATCAATATAATTTAATTACACAATAATATATAGTTTCTAGATACTTTGTTATAATAAATAATGATATATACACTCTATTAATAATAAATGTTTTAATATAAGTATTTATATTGATTTTCGAATAGCAACAGTGGATTTTGAATCATTATTGTTTAGATTTTCTTTAAGAGTTAATAATCGACATTTAACAAAATAACTTACAATATCACTAATTAAACATGAATTACAATATCACTAATTAAACATGAATTACAATAGCTAATTAAACATGAATTACAATATTTAATTAAACATTAATTACAATAACTAATTAAACATGAATTACAATAACTAATTAAACATGAATTACAATAACTAATTAAAATTGAATTACAATAACTAATTAAACATGAATTACAATAACTAATTAAACATGAATTACAATAACTAATTAAACATGAATTACAATAACTAATTAAACATGAATTACAATAACTAATTAAACATGAATTACAATAACTAATTAAACATGAATTACAATAACTAATTAAACATTAATTACAATAACTAATTAAACATGAATTACAATAACTAATTAAACATGAATTACAATAACTAATTAAACATGAATTACAATAACCAATTAAACATGAATTACAATAACTAATTAAACATGAATTACAATAACTAATTAAATATGAATTACAATAACTAATTAAAATTGAATTACAATAACTAATTAAACATGAATTACAATAGCTAATTAAAATTGAATTACAATAACTAATTAAACATGAATTACAATAGCTAATTAAACATGCATTACAATAGCTAATTAAACATGATTTACAATAGCTAATTAAACATGAATTACAATAACTAATTAAACATGAATTACAATAACTAATTAAACATGAATTACAATAACTAATTAAACATGAATTACAATAACTAATTAAACATGAATTACAATAACTAATTAAACATGAATTATAATAGCTAATTAAACATTATTAGCCTGAACAATATGGTTAAATAATATATAAATATAATTTTTATAAATAATCTTACTGATATAGATGTTAAATAATACATATAACTTATTTACATAAGAAATACATATTGGCAGCGGTTGAATACGATTTAATGTATCCATGCGTAATACATGAACATTTGTGAAATTAGAACTAAATATTTAAACACGCAATAGGTCCCTGGTCTCATATTACAACTTTTGGTAACTATTTCATTCCTTCATAAATCTTATGTACTATTGTTTACTATAACATCTGTTTCATAGGACCAGATGTCAACAAATAGCCGACCGATCGCTTCCATGTTCCAATAATACTTCCGATTGTGAACGTTGTCGGGGGGGTTAGCAATTCTGCAATCGTTGTAATCATTTCCAAAAATTCTAATAACCAACTACTTTATCTAACCGTTCATTATAATACAAAGATGATTTAATCGACATTACATCACAAACTAGTAATGAGAGACACCTATCGAGTGTAAGTTGTGGCCTTCTCATTGATTCCTTAGAGGTTAAGACTATGAAAGACTGGTCTCATATCGATATAATGAATTAATTATTACAATTGATAGCTGAACATTTTGTCCCTTTTTAATCGTCTTGGACATTATTAATTTATAATAGGTATTATATATTTTAAATGAATATAAAGAGTATCTGCTCCAATGGACGCCGGAGTATTTTTGTTTACAACTATCACTCAAACGGGGTGAATTCTCTAATCCGCGTGAGTGAGAGCATTTGTTATAAATTATATGATTAATATAAAAATTGTTTTTTTTTTATATTTTGAAATTTGTATTAATATTTTAATTAGCTTATTATAGTTAAATTATGCCATTACTTTATATAAATACTATTATTTTAGTATCGAAAAATAATTAAAATGTACTATAATAGTATTATGATAACAGTAATATAACATAATAATATTATGATAATTATAATATAATATATTTTAATTTTTAAATGTTACATTAAACAACACTTTTAATAACATAGTTTGTTAGATCTTCTTGATTCTTGGGATCTGCATTGTTTGCAATGTATTCTTTACGCGTATCAGCCATTATGAGTATAGATGTTTAAGATTTTTTAAATAACTTATATATATAATGACAAAGTAAAAATGATATTAAATTCGGATGTTATTTTGTTCGTTTCCCTGGTACTATTCTATTGTTGTTGATTAATTGATTTTAATATATAATTAATCTATATATCAAATAAATAGGGCATTTAAAAATTTATAATCTACTTGTTGAATATTTTATTTAAATTCTAAAATTGTAAATAATTATAAATAATATACTGAGATTTTAGTCATATAATATTTAAAATAAAAATAAAATATGAATTAAATTTATATAAAAATACAGTTTTAGTTATGCCACAAGATATATGTAATATCGATATTATATATAATGCTTTTAAGAAATCTAAATGTGGAGAAAATATAGAATTAGAGTCATACTTAATTGCTTATCGCGAACTAAACAGGTTTATATAAGATTATTTAATTAAAATTAATAATTAAAATCAATATATTCATATATAGATAGTGTTATTAAGATCGTTACATATTTATTTATACTCTAATTTAAGATATATTTAAGTAGTTATTCGTAGCGTTTTTTTATAATTTTACATTATAATAAGTCGATATTTAGAACAATCATTCATACACTGGATATTATAAACACATTATATTCAATATGTTTTAAATAAATATTCAATATTATATATAATATCAATAATCAATATTATATAAATCAATATTCAATATGCTATACACCAATATTCAATATAATATAAATCAATATTCAATTTAATATTAATAAGAGTCAATATGATATGAAAAATATAATATAAATACATATGAAATCAAACAATAAGTCTCAAATATGATAATCAAATGATTGTCCCATTTGTAACATTCATCATACATTTGATCATCACATTTTTAATATGAAACTTTCTATATATATTATTAAATCATAATTTTAATTCTCGAGATTATTTCAAATCAGTGCCTTATATATAATAGTAGTAATGTAAACCATATATAATATTACATTTTCAAATCAATTATTTCATTATTACCAAAGTAAATGCATATGGCAATGCGCAAGTGTTTATATACCTTGCTTAATATTTTTAAATGTATTCGGTTTCCTAATTTTGTTAAAAAATCATAAATTTAATTTGTATAACAACCTTTGATAGTGAAACCCATATCAATCCTGATCACTACAATAGAATTATTATAAATATATATTAAATTCGTGTTGTAATAAATAATGTTTATAAATAATATTTATATTATATTAATAAATGATATTTTTAAATTTTAGATTATTCGATATACTCGGTCCTATATTTAAGTTTGTTTCAAAAGATCTTAATACAAAATTGGATATCTTGACAGATTATCATTGTAAAGGTAAATAATGATAATTATATACATATTTATACAATATTATTAATGTATATTCTAATTGACCTATTTACCATATTTCTTTATTTAGATATATCGTCTCAATGTTTGCACATTTTTTAAGTGGATCCTATGAGCATTGTATTGTTCCTAATCTTGATTACCAATTAAAAAGTTTACTCGAGAGATCCTATCAATAGTCCAAGAGCTGACGCTATACGCAAATAGTTTACGCTGCATTAGAATAACAATCTGCGCGAGACGCTTTCTTAACGTTACCGAAACAGTAAAATCTAAAGATTTACGTACACGGAACCTATGCAACATTAATGGCCACTTTCCAAATGTTCTTTCCCTATTTCAGATACAATCAACTACATGAATTTCGAGTCGATGATGTATTTCGAGAAAGACAATATAATTCAAATGAAATCGAAATCCGGCTCCAGAAATCTGCTGAGGCTGCACAGGGCGCTCCGGTTCATCTACGAATTTATCGGCGGGGTCAGAGGTCGGTTGTGTGTATACTATAGTATACTACAGTAGTACGAGGTGGTTCTAAAGGATATCGCGCGTGTATTGGTTCCGATTAAATTGATATCAATTGATATATATCGACTCGAGATAAAACTAAACCTCTACATCGTTAACTAGAAGTATATTGATAACCAATAACCCCTAGAAATCTTATACCGGCAGTTATTTTATATAACTAATTTTCGTATTCATTATATTTAATGTCGGGGCTTATGGGTTCCAAGTGTCTTAGCTCTTCTAGCTATTTACAGAATTGGTGAATTCATTCATCTGCTGAAGTGAAATACTATTTATTCCTAATTAATGAACTATAGTTAATAGTAGTATTGTTAATGACATTTCGTAATAAGTATGAGTGGTTTTAAAGAGATTTAGAACTATCGTATAATGAATCAATACACGTATTAATGTACAATGTTTGGTATTTAGCTTATGCAGACTAAATTCTGTGAAATGTACAATGTATATTTCATTAAATTTAGTTTATGAAACATATTAACAAATGCTTACCAAATGTGACACCTACTGACAGGCAATATATACCTTAACCAATGTGACACCTATTATCTAGCAGTATATACCTTAACAAATGTGACACCCACTGACAGGCAATATATACCTTGACCAATGTGACACCTACTGACAGACAATATATACCTTAACCAATGTGACACCTACTGCCAGGCAGTATAATGCCTTAACAAATGTGACACCTACTGACAGGCAATATATACCTTACAAATGTGACACCTACTGACAGGCAGTATATATCTTAACCAATGTGACACCTACTGACAGACAATACATATCTTAACCAATGTGACACCTACTGACAGACAGTATATACCTTAATCAATGTGACACCTATTATCAGACAGTGTATACCTTAACCAACGTGACACCTATTGTCTGGCAGTATTTATCTTACCTATAATGTCACCTAATGTCAGTCTATAAACACATTAATAATAATGCTATATATTTTATTAAATTCTAAACCTTACCCAGTATTCTATAGAATTAGTCCTATGTCTTGCATAAGAATAATGTATTATACACACATTTGATCTCTTTATTATAATAATGTGTTACACATATGTTACATTTTATTTTAATAATAATATATGTTACACACATATTATCTATTTTTTCTAAGAATTATTTTAGAAAAATCATTGTTTTTTTTAATTCTCAATGCTACTCTCCCACAGATCTGCCTAAGGATGAAAGTCTATCCACCATTGCCGGTAACACCTACACAAATACCCTGGCAAACTACCATTCGTTTCTTCTCAGAAAGGTTATCTCTTTTACTAAGTGATTATCATGTCTCTTATGAAAGCTTAGTTTCATCATCGAGTTATTTTTATAGAAAGTAAAACATGATCCTTCTTGACACATTCATTCTTAATACGTTTTCAAATAATGATTCATTTATTTTCTTTAAATTTTCATCTAAAAACTAATCATAGGAAATGTTTTGATATTTTAGTAAATTAATGTTTTTTGGGGAGACTAATTAATTAATTATTTGTTGATCTATTTAGTTTAGATTAAAAAAGAACAATTATTAAATATCATAGAATAACTTGTATACAATTATTATTATCATATTTTCTAATCTGCAATAATAATGAAATGAATTTTTAGTGTTAAATTGTAACCAGTTATGTTTTTTTACCAATATAATTATTCACGATTTGTTCAAGAAAGAATATTTAATTTTAAACTATATATTGAAAAATGTCATAACGCAAATATACTAGCGCAAGACCTTTAATCTCATCGACCTCTCCGCTGGCAGGGAGTTCAGATGGCTCTCTACACCCTGCCCACGAAGTCTGCGTTGATGTCTCGATTCACCTCCGACACGTCCATCCATCGAGGTCAAGACATGGAACAACAGCTCAGCACACTCTACGACATCTGCAAGGAGGTGTACGCGTGCACCCAGAATATGTTCCAGAAGCGCGGTTGGCTCGAATTACCGTGACCCGCGAATTCTCGCGACCTCCGAACTCCAATGAACCGGCGAGTTACCTTCGATCGGGCGACTTCTCCAACCACTTCCGTTTGCCCTTCGCCGCAACAGTACAACGTTGCAAAAACTCCTCTCGCAGTTACGCGAGATGGACGAGGAGATGCCGTATCTTTGTTATTTATAAATCTAGCAAATTCAATTTGTACACTAAACTCGCCTGTCAATTCACTTATTTCATATCCCTTGGTAATTCTACCTACACACATATCATCATTGTTTTAATATCAATTTTAACTATTTTAACGATCATAAATTATTAATACTTTGTCCGAATATATCAAAACATATGTGACCGTAACAATTGGATTAGTTCCAATTGGTATATGCTTCCGATAACATATCGCAACTACGATATCTGAAACATTGCAGGCAGTATTAGACAATTCCAAACATCTAATGAAATACTGTTTTTAGGACAATTCAAAGTAATCTCTACATTCCGCAGACCTATTATTATTATTATTATCATTATCAGCGCCTTATTACCGAAAACAATAAATACCGAAAAAAAAGAATTATGGATGATTTTATTATAGTGTTCCTAAACATCGGAAATGATTAATAATTACTATATTTCTATACTATATCACTGAACGATGTAGATATTTACAAGGATTTATTTACATGTATTATAAAAAGAATTGTAAGGAGATGTCACGTGACTCTCAAACTCGGACGCTCGTCGTTTACGATACTGCCTCGGTAACGTTAAAAATAAACACTCGCTCAATTTCAAAGGTTTTCACTCGTAGGTCTGCTGCGGTTGCGGTTGGTTGCAGCGATTGACTCGCGAAGTGCCGTCCACTACGTCGACCTTTTGAGCACATAGTTGGCCAACATGGACTTGAGACACTTGAGGCAGGGACCGTCTTCGTCGTCCTGATCGCAGGACTTCATCAGCATCTCGATACACGTTCCCTTCGATGGGTAGTTAAATGTAATTAAATAAATGCAATAGTCGGTTTGAAGGTAGAATGTATGAATAACTGAGATTATGGTAACACTGGTAAGTTATAATAATTGTAATAAATATATTAACTTCAGTAGTAACATTTTTAATAACATATGTGGATATCAATTTATTGGAATAATAGTTAAAAATTAGAAATACTTTTCACGTTAAAATCAACACAATTTCCGCATTATAGGAATAATATTAGACTTACCAGAGTCTACTCAATAACTATGAAGAGAAGATAATATATAGCATTTCATTAGCTGAGCATATTACAAGTTTGACTAGATTATGTTGTAATAGTTAACGTAGAATGGATCTACCTTATTTAAATAAGCTATACATAAAACAGAAAATGTAAACAAAAGATTGTAAACTCATAGAAAATAATATGAAAAAAATAGAAATAAGAAATCTATAAATAATCAGATAGCGATTTCATTTAAAATGAGATTTAAATATTGTAGAGATCATCTTGGTGTACTCCTTGGAGGAGTCCAAGCAGTTTTAATTGCCACAAAACACATACACTAGACACACCGATGCATCATTAAATGGCGGCGGACATACATTTGGAGACAGGCAGTTGCCGCCAGTGTGTGTACGTGTGTGTGTGTGTGTGTGTGTGTGTGTGTGTGTATGTGCATGTACGTGGGCGTAAGCGAATTGATCATTCAGCGCCTATATAGCGGCGGGAAGGCGGGTTTTCGAACGTAAACCGAACTGCGTCTCAAGACGACATTCGGGTAACTAGCCGGCTGTAGCCATGGAAACGCCACGGCAGTCGCCATAGCAACCGACTCGGCTGCGGTAGCGCGGAAACCTGGTAGGTCGATTTGCGTTCGACTCCTTCCTCGCCGACGTCTCCTGCGCCGCCTTCTGCCGTCCTACGACGCCTCTGCTGCTGCTGTTGCTGCTGTTGCTGTTGCTGCTGCTGTTGCTGTTGCTGTTGCTGTTGGCGGTGGGCCTCGATTTCGCGGCCGATAGCCTGAACGGTGCACAGACGCCATTCGCGTAAAACGGCCAGTTCGCACGACGAATGCACGTCGTCGTCGGCTGGGTACGTGCGCCCGATTTCGTAAAGTCTCCTGCGAAGGGGTTCGTGAGCCGAAGTCAACGTCAGCCGCACGAGACGTCGACACATCTCGGCGAAGTCGGGGTTGCTGTTGGCGGTGGGAGGGGCTGGAGCAGCAGCCGCAGCCACCGCCAGGTGGTGGTGGGGGGTGTAGTCGCGAGGAACGACGTCGGCGGCGGAGGCGGAGTCGGGCTGAGGAGCCGTCGTCGAGTGGTCGGGGCTGGCGGGGCTAGCCGAGGCTTCGAGGTCGTGGGTGCTACTCCTGGGTACCACGGGGCAAGACGGTGTTTTGCGCGCCAGTTGACCACGTCTCCGAAGATAATCACTAGGCACTGGTGATTTATCGGTAAATATGGGATTTTATTAATAGGTTAGAATTTAAAATAAATTGGTTATTTTATAGGAATTAGAATATAAAAATTACAAATTAATTTAAATTACAGAATAATATTTAATTAAATTTAATAAATTCATTTATTCTTATATTTTATTAATATTTTAGAAAAAGTATATTTAATTTTATTTTCTTTTATAATTTTTAAAATTTATTATTAATCATTTTATTAAATTCATTAATAAAGTTCCTAGGAAAAAAAGCCTCATGGAAAATTATTTTCTCATGTAGATGATGCAGAATTCCCATGGAAATAAAAATCATGTTTCATATTTTCATCATAATTTATCGAAAGCAAAATCAATGACTTAATAATATTCTTGTTTATAAATATTAAATTCAAATATCGCATGATTTTATAATTGAGTTTCAAATATAATCTTTATTGAATATACATTCGATAGATTATTATAGGATCCAAAAAATATGAATTATCAAAATAGATATAAAAAGATATGTATTCTAACAACTCAAACCAAATACTTGGTCTTCTAGGTTAACTATCTAAATTCTTTGAGTTAAAATCAAATATGTTAATAAACAATGACATCAAATTGTTACAGAAATTTCGAAATCAAATATTTTTCTATTTTAAATTATAATTTCGATATATTTGAAGGCTTGGCAGAATCACTGACAAAACCACAACAAAACTATATCGTATTTTCGTTCATAGTTATTTTCAGTCAACAATTCCACATGATTTCGATAAATGTAAATGGGCTTTAATATATAAATTCAATTATGATATCATATTTTCGTCAAGAATAATAATTTAGAATAAAATATAAAATAATAATTTTGTAATAGTAGTGAACTTATAAAACTATAACATGACACAAACAACTTAATCATGACTTTAATTGTCAGCAATTTAATGATACTTTATTATTATTATTAATAATTTATAATTTATTGAGGTCATAATAAATAACCTATTTGTAATTTGGAATTGAAAAGATGTTCCTTGAACTTCAAAGGTTGGCAAGGGGCATTTTTTCTAGAAATTACAGATATTTCTTCACTGCTACTTGTAACTGGGATACATTTGTGGTCATTTTCTGTAGAACAACATAACATATTAGAGAGAAGATAAATAAGATAGCATATCGTCAAATGGCATTGAAGGTGTATGTAAGTTTTTTAAGATAACCAAACCTTGAGGCAAAGAAAGATTATTTTGAGGAACTTTCAAATCTTCAGTTTTTATTGGTGATTCTAAGGAAAAATGTAATAAATACATTTTTTAATAAAATATATAATATAAAATTTAAATTATTAATAACTTCATAAATTTTTAATCAAATGTATAAAATATTGCAAATTTAAATTGTATGATAGATTCAAATAACACAAAACCTTGCAATGGAGTGAAATCCTTTTTCTCTTCCTCACCAGATATATCGAGTCCAGTTTTATTTTGCAATTCTTAATGAGATTGTAATAGTTAATAAATAATAATGAATTTATCATGTGACTATTTACTAGAACAATGTAATATAGGTACTAACTCTCAATATTTTCTATATCATTTAGAATATCTCTCTTGGATTCCTGAGTCTTATCTTCAAGGTTTCTGTTTTGAGATGAAATGCTAGGTAGAGCTTCTACTTCTTCTTCTTCCTTAAACTCATTCCTATCCTTGATCGTGTCCTTATTATTTTCATCCTCATTGTCAGACTTTATCCTTTTATCCTTTTCCTCAATTACTTCGTTTTCTGCACGATCTTCACGACCGGCACTATTTCTCTTGGTTCTTTGTTCTTTTGGAGACTTGTCGGAGTCGGCGCCGTACTCGGTTCTACGACGCGGGATGCGCTCCTCGTCCTCTTCCGCTTCACCTTCCTCGTCCTCGTTCGGCTCCGCTCCTAGATCCGCGTCCATGGGCGCAACGGCTCTAGGAGACGGAGCGACATTCGCGGGCGATGTCGCGGGGGATGTCGCGAAATCGGCGTAGTTGTCGATTTCGGGAGAGGCGTCGTTGTAGTCCATTGCGTCGGACGCATTTTCGTAGCGAGAATCGTTTAGATCCGACGTCGGTGAGGCGACGTGCTCTTCGATTTCATTTTCGTCGCTGCGATTTAGTTCCCGGGATTCCGCGAGAGATTCTTTAGTTTCTTTAGATTCTTTACTTGTGGTATCTTCGTCATTTTTTTCGCATGTTTCCAACTCGTCTTTTTCGTTGTCGCCGCCAGGGGTTCGATCGGTCGGCGATTTAGACGGTATTTCCGCCGCCGCCGCGGAATCGGTGACTCGTGACATACTGTCGCCGTACGAAGACGACACCGAACACGACGAGGTCGCCGACGACGTCGAAACGCTCGTGGTAGCGCTGGTAACGCTGCCGGCAACGGCGGCCGATTCGCCGGAATCCGATTCGCTGTCAAACGATCCGCTGCCGCTACTCGTCAAGTTCGCGGAGTGTCCGTCGTCGTCGTGGCAACTGGGCACTCGCTCGTGGTTCAGCAGTTCGGCTTCGACTTCCCCGATGGTGCTGTCCGAGAGATCTTCAACCGAGTCCCGGCGAGAACTGACATGTTCTGAACTGCTGTTGCGGTCGACAATGGAGCTTTTGTTACTGTGGGCGCCGTCCGTCTGTCTCGACACGTCTTTGTCTTCGTTGTCTTTGTCTTTTTCGTTGGCTTCGTCGTTGGCTTCGTCGTTGGCATTGTCATTAATGTCGTCTTCGGATAAATCGCTGTAATCGGCTTCGTTCAAATCTGCTGTATGTAAACAATGCAGTAAATTCATATGAATGCGATTGTAAGTTTAACGGATAACGCTTATTAAATGTAATTCGATGCAATATTAATATTATTGAAGATTATAAATAGAATCAAACCATTATCAGATTTGGTACAAGAATGTTCTTCCTGAAATAACAATGGATATTAAGAATAAAATGCACTTAATTTCTAAATATAATATTTCGATTAATTTAATGAAAACTGGAAATGATGATGATTCTAAAACTTTGTTTACTATAAACCATTTTATGATAAACCGTGAAGGCGGAAATCCTAGAAATCTCACGTAATCTATCTCTCTCTTCAAGTGAAGGCAGCAGTCTAGGGGATGCAGTCTACAAAACAATAAATTTAGATCAAACTTACTTGCTTATTTACTTTCAAATAAAATAATTAAACACTATTTAGTTATAAATATTATAATCGAAAAATTATATAATTTATGCTATCTTTCTAATTCTAATATTATTCCGATAGTAATAATAATTAATGAAGATATGGTTATATATATTATGGAAAAGAACACTAGAATTGTATAATTATACATACAAAGTAAACTGATAGAGTATTTATTATTCTCGTTTGTTCTATCCTACCTTTGCTACGCGATTCTTAACGGAGAGACGACTGACGCCGGTGTCCATTTGAACCGGCGTCGAGGGTTTCACGTTCGCGCGGGGTTTACGCCTGGAGCCCAAGCGATCGCGTACGCTGCGTTGGGCAACAGGTGGCGCCGGCGGCGCTTGACCGGCGGCGGATTTCGGCGCGGTCCGACGGAAACGGCCGCCGAGGCGTTCGTGGGCGGATAAACGTTTGACGGCGCCGCCTGGCGTTTGATGCGGGCCCGCCGACTCCGCGTATCGACCAATCGGCTTCGAGAGCAACGGCGGCGGATAGCCCGGAGCATCGTTGGCGACGACTCCGGAGAAATCGCGAGGTCTTCGTCGCGACGTTGCGCAGGAGTTCTTGGAGTTGCGAGCTCTCTCCGCCTGCCGGGCGACGAGGAGGTCGTTGGCGCGGCCGAAGCCGCGTCTGGGAGAGGGGTCGGGACGAGTCGTAGATTTCGGCCGCGTGTTGATATCCCGCCGATGTTGCTGTTGCTGCTGTTGTTGTTGTTGTTGTTGTTGCTGTTGTTGTTGTTGTTGTTGTTGTTGTTGTTGTTGTTGTTGTTGTTGATGTTGTTGATGTTGATGTTGTTGGTGTTGTTGTTGTTGATGTTGATGTTGATGTTGTTGTTGTTGCTGTTGATAGGCGCTGTTGTTGCGTTGCAGGAAACGGTCGACGCTGTTACGATAGCGTCTCTCCGCCTCGTCTCCGGTGGAGTGTTCGCGTTGAGGTCGGAGTCGATCGCGGCGGCGAATTCGGCGATTCTTGGGGCGCGCCCTCGGCAACGGAAAAGGCGGGTGTTCGGGCGGCATCGGCGGCACTATGGGAGTCAGGTAAGGGTCGCGATTCGAATCCGGGGACGACGAAAACGAACGTCGTCTGTATTCGCGAGACCTAGAGGCCGGACGCGCGATTGGAACGTTTCGCGGTGGCGATCTGGAACTCGGACGTACGAGACTTCGCGGAGGCGACCTCGAACGGCGCCTCGTTTGTTGGAGCATCCGAGGTGACCTCGAACGCGCTCTAGCGAGTGGCAGATTCCGACCCGGCGACCTCGAATGCGGTCTTACGAGGGAGTGGATATGAGGCGGCGACCTCGAAAGTAATCCGGCGGGCGGAAAGTTCCGACCCGGCGACCTCGAGTGCGGCCGCGTAACGGCGAGATTCCGCAGCGGAGATCTCGATCGAGGCCTAGGCGGCGGTAGGTTACGCGGGGGCAACCTATCGCGACTGTGCGGCGGCGGCGAGTGGTTTCGAGGCGGGGTTCGTCTCCGCGTCGAAGTCGGCATTCGAGGCGATTTCGACCGGCGACGCGCGCCGTCGAGGTTACGAGGTCGAGGAACCGACGACTCCGGCTTCGGGGCCGTGCGATTCAAACGCGTCTGAGGTCCTCGCCTGTCGGCGGCTAGATTTCTCGGAGATTTTGAATGCCGCCGGGTTCTCGGCGGTAGTAGCAACGGCGGCGGAGGTACGGGCCGAGACCTGGGCTGCGCATTACGCGGACCGCTGTATCCTGTTAAGGCTTCGAGCCTTCGCTCGGAACTGTAATTGCCGTCGGTGGCTCTATTGAGGCGGTCGGAGTTTCGAAACTAATGGAAATTTGATTTTAGAATATATTTATATTTAGATTTATTTTATAAATAGTATATTCTTCAATATATAATAATAATTTAAATAATATGCAATAATACAACAAACTAACAGATATATCATCTAATTTAATTTTTTCTTTCCTTATTGTTCCTGTTTTATTGAAATTAATAATCAAACAACAAAATTAATGTAATAATATATAATTATTATTGGTTATGTTTACTAACATATATAAAAATGATTGATAAATTATTATGATACCTACATTTATATTATATATTACCAATAATATATAATATAAATCCTGATGTATATATAAAAATAATAAAATTTAGAATTCAATAAATACAGACTATAAATTAATACAGAAAATTAAATTTATAACCATAAATTAGAGAATAATAGATAATTATATTTAAGAATTTGACATTAATATAGTCTATTACTCAAAATATGTTCACATAATATGAGTATCTTGAAAGCCTACTTGATCATATATATCTTATTAGAAATAGAGAATATAGGATATAGAAAAATTAAAATTAAAATGTACTTTATTTTGTGATAGAATCGCATTAGCGACGAGTATCAAATATAGATGGTGCATTATTTGTAAAATCAAATAGTAAAAATACTCAAGTATTAGGTAATAAGTTATTTTTAGATATGAAATATCAACGCTGATATTATAAATATTGAATTTAGGAATTGGAAGAATTTCCAGTTAAAAAAGCATATTTTAAGATAAAACATTTATTTAAAATAAATTAATCTTTATATAATAAATCATATCCTATGAACTATTTTGATCTATTTGATATATATATTATGTAAAGTGAACATGAAATTTAATGTATTATTTTTTATTTAATATGATTAATACTTACTATATGATTATGATTAATACTTACTATATTAAATTAATTTTAAACTATTTATTTTCTCATGATTGTTTGAACAAATTAAAACGTATATTTAAAGATAAAGGAACATAAAAAAACAATAACACAGGGTAGTTTTTGAATAACAAATAGTCATAAGTATATTTAGTGCTCATAGTCTGGGAAAAAGAAATGGATGGAAATTTTAAAAATTATATATTTCATATAATATTTATGTGAGATTTTTATCTGTTACAAATGTTATCTGTTACAAATGTTATCTGTTAGAAATGTTATCTGTTAGAAATGTTATCTGTTAGAAATGTTATCTGTTAGAAATGTTATCTGTTAGAAATGTTATCTGTTACAAATGTTATCTGTTACAAATGTTATCTGTTACAAATGTTATCTGTTACAAATGTTATCTGTTACAAATGTTATCTGTTACAAATGTTATCTGTTACAAATGTTATCTGTTACAAATGTTATCTGTTACAAATGTTATCTGTTACAAATGTTATCTGTTACAAATGTTATCTGTTAGAAATGTTATCTGTTACAAATGTTATCTGTTACAAATGTTATCTGTTACAAATGTTATCTGTTACAAATGTTATCTGTTACAAATGTTATCTGTTATAAATGTTATCTGTTACAAATGTTATCTGTTACAAATGTTATCTGTTAAAAATGTTATATGTTACAAATGTTATCTGTTACAAATGTTATCTGTTACAAATGTTATCTGTTACAAATGTTATCTGTTATAAATGTTATCTATTACAAATGTTATCTGTTACAAATATTATCTGTTACAAATGTTATCTGTTACAAATGTTATCTGTTAAAAATGTTATCTGTTACAAATGTTATCTGTTACAAATATTATCTAATACATACTTACTCTAATATCACATCGCAAATGTCTAGAGTTTCACGCTAAATTAAGTATAAATCATAAAGCGAGTAGCTCAATAGCTCATAGGAGCTATTGAAATAATCGCGAATGCGAATAAATCTCACAAACCTAGCGAATCGTTTTGAGAGCAGAAATTATTAGATCGGTTTCGTAATCCGTTGTTGGCTCCGTACGCCTGACGCCGATTGTCGGTGCAGTGCGGCGACCTTCGACCCCTTCGATTGAACTCGAACCTCCGTCTCTTGTCGACGTCGACGCTTTCGCAGCTCTCGCGTCTACGAAACTCTTGTCGATTGCCCGGGTCACGTTCCATCTTCACGCGATTCCTCAGTTGCTGTTCGTTTTCGCCTTTAGCCGTTCGACTTTCGGACTCGCTGCCGAAACAATTAGCGTGTACTGAGATAGACATGCCTGGGCATTCCCGTGTATACTGAGATAGACATGCCTGGGCATTCACGCGTATACTGAGATAGACGTGCCTGGGCATTCGCGCGTGTACTGAGATAGACATGCCTGGGCATTCTCGCGTATACTGAGATAGACATGCCTGGGCATTCACGCGTATACTGAGATGGACATGCCTGGGCATTCGCGCGTGTACTGAGATAGACATGCCTGGGCATTCGCGCGTATACTGAGATAGACATGCCTGGGCATTTGCGCGTATACTGAGATAGACATGCCTGGGCATTCGCGCGTATACTGAGATAGACATGCCTGGGTATTCTCACGTATTAGAGTCCAAATGTTTTGGAAATTTTTACAGGTTCAATAATAAATCAAAAAGAGAGGAGTGCAATTCTCCCAACTAACAAAATGAGACTAACAATTGCTTTATTATAGAATAATGATGTAGATGCATGTGATATTTATATAAATATATTGAATGTATTGAAACTCACAATCCTTAACAAATATGATATGATTTCATACAATGAAATGATATAAAATCACCGAGTTAAACTGTTGATTGGCTCACCTGATTAAATGATTGTTTTTCTTACTTCTTTTATGTCTGAAATGTGAAAATGAATTTTAACAATTTTTAATCAAATAAATATATTCTCCTTGAATTTATTTTTTATTAGATAAGAAATTTTATAAGAAATTTGCAATAAGAATTTATTAAACTTCAATTTCGATTTTTCTATTTACAAACTTCTTTAATTTATCTTTGTTCTTCTTCTTATCCCTTTCTCTACTGTAGCTACGATCCTGCGTACAGTTAACAGATGTACATGAAAATCATTGTAATCTCTAATTTATTGCGAAGTACAATGCTGAATTACACTTCACATAATGTATTTTATAATACAATACAATAAAACATGATCACGGATGTGTAGATTAATAAAAAATAAATCGCAATATATTTAAAGTAGAACTCGAATAAATTTATCGAGGTCGCCATAGATCTAAGGTATTGCAATAACTAAGCGAAATCATCGATAGCGACACTGGTCGAATAGCTTAAATACTCCACGTCATACCGTCGCGACAAATGAAGTTCTGTATGTGCCGTCTGATTGGCTGCGTGATCGTGACCTCGACCTCGACCTCTGGCGTTTGTTCGTAATATGCTGCTGCGATTTCACGCGCATTTCGTTCTGGCGGATGGTTTCCTCTACGAAAATGTAAATATTGCAGATAATATCAGTAGAAATAGTAGTAGAAATAGAAATAGTAGTAGTAGCAGCAGCAGCAGCAGCAGCAGCAGCAGCGGCAGCAGCAGCAGCAGCAGCAACAGCAGCAGCAGCAGCAGCAGTAGCAGCAGCAGCAGCAGCAGCAGCAGTAGTATTAGTATTAGAAGTAGAAACATTTGATACAATGTCTTATTATATATGTTTTAATCATTATAAGGTTGTGGTTCTCAATAGTTTGTGAGAGAGGCACGTTGAAAGTAGCTACATCAAGTGCATCATAGCGTTGAGTAGTCAGTTTTTGTTGTCTCTAAAGCGCGAAGTCGTCGCTTTTGGTTTGGGAAAGTATAACTGGCAAGCGACTATTCGAAGGTCAGTAATGTACTCGCGAACATGGGTATTTGAAATGGTACCCGTAGAATTCGAATTTGATCAAATCTGATCAGTTACCGCAAGACAACGAAAGTAATTTCACCTATTGAGTGTTAATGACACTAATTAATTCATTACGGCAAAAACGTTTACCGCTAGTATTACATTAGTGGTAACGGTGTTCGTTAAGTTGTCAATTTCATAGATGAAATGGGATATTGAGATCTATTGTGTTCTATAAATAGTTATTATAGCGAGTTGTAGTGATTGCATAAGATGAAGAGTACCTTTATATAAAGTGCGTCAAAGGTGCCACTATAATGGGGGTCAGGGAGAAGGAGACAGGTGAAGTTAGTTACGCTATTAATTAAGGAAGCTATTATTGGTGTATCAATATTGGAAAGCTAATATAAGTTAGCATAGAAGATCTACAATTATGTCAACTTTGCTTTGTAAACTTTTAATTATTAATTTTCTCATAGGGACTGTTGGTTGAATGAGTTGCAGATCAGAGTTGATAGGGACAGTTACGATTGCAAGTAGTGGAGTTAGATTGCATGATAGGGTGAGTTAATTCTTAATGTTTATGGAGATATATCGAGGATAAGTTCCAATCAGTTTTTCTATGGAAAATCTATGTGCAATTTTGAATGTAGATATTAGAGCATCTGTATTTATTTGTAATATTATCTATAGATCATATGAATGTATAAAGTACGTAATTGGATGTAAAGAAGATTACAACTAAAGATTTTGCGAGTTATTAGCCTTCAAATGCTTCGGGGATATATTTGCATATAATAGAAGAACATTCAGAAATCCTTAATTAGTTTAATTTAATTAGTTTGTTTAAGTACATTTATAAAAACTTCTACAATGTAATGAAACCTTTATATTTTGAGATCTCGCTTTGCTTTGAATACTGTTAAAAATTATGATTGATGTGAATTCAAATAAAATGCGCAATTTATAATATATGACTATTTTCAGATTGAGACTGGTTGTGATTTGATCAAATAAACCTTCGAAGTTGACATTTTATCGTTAAAATAATATATATTATTATATAAAATAAATTAATAATCAATTAATTTTAATTATATGATTAATTATTGATAAATATTAATAATTCCAATTTATTATACAATACGATACGACATATATAAATATGATAATATATAAATATATAACATATAAGAATTGTTATGATCATTAAACAAAAACGATAATATAATTACCTTTAAATTATTTGCTTTATTCTTATTTCTATTATCTCTGCCTATAGATTGAAAATTAAACGATTTATACTCGTCCACTTTTGATTTACTTGATAAACCTAGTGAAATTTTCTTATGTGCTTCCGATAAACTCATTACTGTATAAATGTAACTATTATTATATTAATATATTTTTAAAAATCTAGATACTATCTAATATACTTCTGTATTTGTTTTATTTTAAACCTAACAAAATAACCTATTATAATAACCTATTATACATATATATATTATCAGATATCTTATATATATTGTGATTTTATGTGTATTGATAATATTTAAATACATATAGATTTTGATTTCCCCTTTAACCATAAGCATTAATTTTTAAAATGTAACATTATATTTTAAATAAGAATAACTTAATGAATTAGTAATACATTTATTTTTTTAATTTTGAAATACAAATTTCATTATAATATTTAGAGATATTAGAAATATAAAAATAATTGATTAATAAATTTATGAGATGCTTAAATAATCTAAAATGATTTAATACATTTCAGAGTTAATATTATATAGAATTTATTTTAATTGCATCATATAAATCATATTATATACTAGGATAATATTGTTTAGTTATAATTATATATACATAATTAGTATAATTAATTATAATTAATTAATTATAAATATTGATGTTAATAAAAAATTTCAAATATAATATAATGTGTTTTGGAATTATAATAAACAATACAAATAATTAATTGAGTAATATATTATTTCGTTATTTATAATTTTAATCAACGCAATACTAAACATTGTGATAATATAATATCTAAAATATTAAGAATTTAAATTGCTCGTTAATTCGATCCAATAATAAATAAGTTACCTTATATAATTAGTAAAAATATTATAAAAAATAAACAATGGTGTTTATTGTTGAAAATTAAAATATAGTTTATTTTTTAAAATATTCTTATTTACAAAAATAGTAGACAATATATATCGTTAATTACTAATTTCCAGTAGTAATTCAGATGTATCACATGAATGTTTATTATTTTATTATCTAAATATTTAAATATGATTTAGTTTCTCCTATTAAAAAAATTCATATAAATATATAAAATTAGTTCATAAAATATCGCTAAACATTAATCTGCAATATTAAATAGTATTTTCCTAATTTAGTTAATCGATATAAAATCTTCTTCTATGTATTGTGTATAATATATTATAATAGCATATAAAATAAACCTTAACTGTATATTTGGTCCTTTTATATTAAAAATATGGTATTGTATAATTGTAGTTAAATTCCTTTGATTTGTCTCAGAAAATGTAATCATTGGCATCATATATGTTTAGCTATTTATGGTCAGGTGCATATATAGTAGAGTAGATTTTTATAGAGATAACTGTTGGTTTATAATGAGGAAATATAATTTTAATATAAGTCATTAATTATTGCCTACACATTACACTACAGCATATTCATATATTAATTAATTAATATACATTTCACTTAATTTTAGAATGGTAATGCATAGCTAGTGATATTCTAAAAGTTATATCATACCAGATATTATATTATACTATGCTCTAAAAGTTGCCGAATAAATAGTAGTAGTAGCAGTAGTAATACAAGTAAATTTTATAATCTGTCATCTACTAAATCCTCTATGTATGGTAGTATTCAAGGTAATATTTGGTATTAGTAATATCGTATTACAAAAGATAATCTTGGTATTCTTAAATTATACAAAATAATAATTATTATTATATATATATAATATATAATTATATCTAAGTTGGCAATGTGGTTTAGCTTATTATAGTCATACTTCGAATGCGAATATAATACTATTCTTAACTAGGGGATTGCTTCTGTATAATTGTAAATAGTCAAATGTTAATAAATCTTTGTAAACATTTTAGCATGGATATATTGTTTCAAATTAAATGTTTTGTATTAATATAAAATAATTAATAACTATAGTTATCAGATTATTTTTAAAAATATTATTTTATATATAACCCAGTTTACATATTTATAAGCTTTCGTTCATAGTTTGTGTTATAGATTTTAACGGTAAATAATACATTAGTCTTGTTATATATCTACTTTTTTCTATTAAATAATTAAATATATTGAACTATATAATATTAGTGCAAAAATTCTTATTATAATTATTAAAATATAATTGTAAGCTTTTAATAGTAAATGACTTATATGACTTATAATTGATAAGTTAATAAATATATTATATACAATTATGTTCATATTTTTATAATATAATTATTATAATAATAATAATATAATATTCAGTAAATCTAGGAAAGTCTCAATTATATAATGTAACATTGAGCATAGCTAACATATACCAATTACAAACACAAATACATAAAATGATGATATATCGTGGTCTACACAACATAACTAGTTTATTATTATTATGAACTTGTTACATATATTATATTTAAACTATAATATGCTGATTATCTATTATAATAATTATATTAGATATATTACAATTTTCTTACATATATTATATAAATAATATAATTATAGAAAGATTATTATGACATCCAAATTACTATTTAATTTAAATCAATTATTTAAATCAACTCCCTTATAGTATCTTATTTTTTGTGTACAATACTCTATACAAATTTATTATTATTTAATAGTAACATAATCTGTAATTAAACAACTTAAATTAATCACTTTCAATATAGAGAAATAAATACATGAAACCTAACATCACTTAAAGGGTTTTGAAATTTTCTATTATTTCACTCTCATATCAGAGATAAAATTATTAATTTACATTTTAATTTTCTTTGGTAACCTTTGGCGTTTATTATTTTTTACCTATCTCATTGATCCGATAAATCAAGTAATTAAAATAACATTGAGATACGTTAAAATACAATATCTAAATTGATATGGTATTGGTATTGATATTATTAACTCATTTTATAAAATAAGATTAATTAAGAATAATTTGATCTTTTAATCGTTAACAATTTAAACACATCATTTTATATTTAATGTAAATTTTAAATAAGTAACTAAAAATCTACTTTAATCATAAAACAACAACACCAAATATGCCATGTATTTTATAGGTATTGGTCAACTACTATGACGCCTGGTAATGCTACTAACGATACCCATGATTTAATGGGAAGTGAATTATTCGAGCTAGTTCGCGGAGTCTCTACGGATCTTGCCGGAGAACCCAACCCATGCAATTTAGCCGCACTCGAACGGCTTGTCGATTCCGGCCAACTGTCACGACTCTCCGACAACGAAGACGTCGAAGGAAAGCTAGATGATAACGAAGGAAGGGTAACCGTAAGAAGCGTAGACAATGAAAGTAGAGGGGATCGAGAGGGTAGCGATGATTGGAAACCAACTGTCTTCCAGTATTTGGTGTTCCCCGTACACTTGATTCTAAAAGACGAAAAGACGTTAGCTTTGCAGATGTTTCATGTTTTGATAAGTATATAAACCAATAATTAATTTAACCAATATTCTAAGCTACTAGTTTAATTAAAAGTTTGGTAAGAGCAAATTAGTTTAACAAAAAAAAACATCCCGATGGATAAATTAAATTTACTTTTTAATAAATATTACTGAAATTTGTAAATTATATAAACTCTTATGCAAAGGATCCGCAACAGAATTTCATCTTTTTCATGATAACTTATCTCCTCTCCCGATTCTCTAAATAAGCAAACGCCTTCGATATCCTTACAAATGATCTCCCCAAAAGCCACCCTTACCCAGTTTACAATCTTTTCAACCTCTATTTAACTTCACTTGCTAATCCCTTCATCTACCAAACGTAAACTTCTGCTCGTGTACAGTTGCGATGCCGACATGAAGCAACACGCGGTGGTAGTTCTCGGTAAACTGTTTCACCTCCGTCGGCTCTCCGGAGGTCCAATATTCGTCGATTTGATCTCGACGCTCAATTCGCTGCTCATCGACAATACATCTGCAGACATACAGAGTTTGATTTCTTACTTCCAATTCCTTACTTCCTTACTTCTAATTACTTACTTCCAATTACTTACTTCCAATTACTTACTTCCAATTCCTTACTTCCAATTCCTTACTTCCAATTCCTTACTTCCAATTTCTTACTTCCCATTCCTTACCTCCAATTCCTTACTTCCAATTCCTTACTTCCAATTCCTTACTTCCCATTCCTTACTTCCCATTCCTTACTTCCAATTTCTTACTTCCAATTCCTTACTTCCAATTCCTCTTTATAGATCTCATTCGTCGTGTAATGCTTAATGCATACAGCAATTAATTTAATCGTTCATTTACTGATATTTATCATTCCCTGTGTTAATTTCTTTTGATAAAAGTCTTAATTTCATGTAGATAAGTGTTAATTTCCTATGATATTAGTGGCTATTTATAACAATATAAAAGAGTGGATTTCCTTGCAGTTAAATGGAATCTCCCAGAACAATTCATTTGCTCCGTGTTCAACACAATATCAGATTTACTAAATACTGCGGAAATCAGGTTTTCGTTTTATGTATTGTTAAGTAATCTTCGTTGTTCTGCGATGTAATTAAATGTAATTTATTTTATTATGTAATCTTCGCTGGTATTTCAATAACATCACTCTCGCCGCCTTCGTGTGTAGTACTCTGGCCTACTTTTATCGCGATCAATTTCTACGCCTCTTGCAACCATTCCTCGTCATGCTCGTGAATTGCATCTATTCGAAAATCAGCAATAAACAGATCAAGGTCAAAGTACACGCGCAGCTCACTGCTTGATAAGTTTTATAAAATCTATATATTTCGAGAGCGTAGATAAAATGATGTTATCGATATTAGGTCGAGGTAAATGTTAATTCATCTTTTTTGTGTAAATTTTGTATATATCAAAGAAATAGCGAACTATTGTCTTGCAACGGTTAAGACCTGTTTACGTCATGTGACCCCGTATGAGTTTATACTAAGCCGTCTCTAGCGACTCTACATTCTCCAGGTGGCCGCGTTGAAGTGCCTGGCCGCATACAGCCTGGTAGCACGCAGAACCACGGCCTACATTCTCAGTGAAAACGGTGAGATGTGTGTCTTGCTTCCGGTAGTCTTGCTTTGGGTACTCTTGAGGTGTGCGGTGGAGAGTGGCGTCGAAATAAAATAACAATGTTTTTTTGAGGTGTTGAATGAATTCAGCGTAAGAGAGATTTGAAACAATAAGGAAAAGAAATAAGAAAGTCTAGATACTTTATAATGGATTATGTTTATTGTGCACTTATTGTTAAGCTCGTAGTAGAGTACCGAGTACTTACTATATAGTACAGTAGTTAATAAAGTCGTATTAATGGTCAAAACTAAATCCCGATAAATATTAAATAAACGAAGATTATTATTACGAGCATATTTCAAATTACAAGCTTAACAATAACTTCCAAAACATTCAGTTCATATTAGCTGACCCTCATTTCTACACACCACTAGCCCTCTACCTATCTAATACTACTTATCATTCGATATCACGTCTCCAGCCTCACTATTCCTTAGCTTCCCCCATGCACCTTCTCAGACCACAAGTTCCTATTTCTCCGGTGTCCCTGGCTGATGAGCAAAAGTGCTCCCGGCATCTTTGCTGCCCTCTACCATGCCATCTCATCGGATACTAAGTACTCTGCCATCGCTACGGTCAGTTGAATGTCATTATGGTCAGTTGAATGACACTATGGTCAGTTGAATGTCATTATGGTCAGTTGAATGTCATTATGGTCAGTTGAATTTCATTACGGTCAGTTGTATGTCATTACGGTCAGTCTAATGTAACTACGGTCAGTTTAATGTCATTATGGTCAGTTGAATGTCATTACGGTCAGTTGAATGTTACTACGGTCAGTTGAATGTCATTATGGTCAGTTGAATGTCATTACAGTCAGTTGAATGTCATTACTGTCAGTTGAATGACACTATGGTCAGTTGAATGTCATTATGGTCAGTTGAATGACACTATGGTCAGTTGAATGTCATTATGGTCAGTTGAATGTCATTATGGTCAGTTGAATTTCATTACGGTCAGTTGTATGTCATTACGGTCAGTTGAATGTTACTACGGTCAGTTGAATGTCATTATGGTCAGTTGAATGTCATTACAGTCAGTTGAATGTCATTACTGTCAGTTGAATGACACTATGGTCAGTTGAATGTCATTATGGTCAGTTGAATGTTACTACGGTCAGTTTAATGTCATTACGGTCAGTTGAATTTCATTACGGTCAGTTGTATGTCATTACGGTCAGTCTAATGTAACTACGGTCAGTTTAATGTCATTATGGTCAGTTGAATGTCATTACGGTCAGTTGAATGTCATTATGGTCAGTTGAATGTCATTATGGTCATTCAAATGTGACTACGGTCAGTTGAATGTCATTACGGTCAGTTGAATGTCATTACGGTCAGTTGAATGTCATTACGGTCAGTTGAATGTCATTACTGTCAGTTGAATGTCACTATGGTCAGTTGAATGTCACTACGGTCAGTTGAATGTCACTACGGTCAGTTGAATGTCACTACGGTCAGTTGAATGTCACTACGGTCAGTTGAATGTCACTACGGTCAGTTGAATGTCACTACGGTCAGTTGAATGTCACTACGGTCAGTTGAATGTCACTACGGTCAGTTGAATGTCACTACGGTCAGTTGAATGTCACTACGGTCAGTTGAATTTCATTATGGTCAGTTGAATGTCACTACGGTCAGTTGAATTTCATTATGGTCAGTTGAATGTCACTACGGTCAGTTGAATGTCATTACGGTCAGTCGAATGTCATTACGGTCAGTTGACTGATATTACGGTCAGTTGAATGCCATTATGGTCAGTTGAATGTCACTATGGTCAGTTGAATGCCATTACGGTCAGTTGAATGTCATTACGGTCAGTTGAATGTCACTACGGTCAGTTGAATGACATTACGGTCAGTTGAATGTCATTACGGTCAGTTGAATGTCATTATGGTCAGTTGAATGTCATTACGGTCAGTTGAATGTCATTATGGTCAGTCGAATGTCATTACGGTCAGTTGAATGTAGCTTAAAGCTCACGGATTAGCTTTTTAAAAAGATTCTGCTATTCCATTCCAATTTGTTTCTTACGTAACATGTTGATAACATGCTAATAACATGTTGATAAGTATATATTACAAAATACATTTACTTTGTAGACCTAAGTACTTTGTACATCGAGGAGGTCAATATTCTGATTTTAAATGTAATTTTATATTTTGTTAAAAGATTTTAGAATCATTATTTGTACATAATATTTTTCTATTCTTTTTTCTTCACCTCATTAATTTACTAACCTACGTTTAAATAATAATAATATAAATATTCAAGAATTGTCATTATATTTGATGTCCTCCGTTTACTATCTAACATACCTTTTTACAAATACAATAACAAACTATTCACATCATATCATATCAGAAATCGTTATCTCTTGTTACAAAATCTCTGTTACACTCAAATTTGGATAAGCAAAGTAACAAAGAGAATTTGTTCAGAATAATTTCATGGTATTTGCCGATGCTCTAATGCATATTGGAATAATAGAAACATTGTTTTGAGGAATGATTGAATATGAATAACCATTTTTGCAGAACATAATATTTTATCTGCTCAGATGTATTTTGTTATAATATATATATATATATATATATATATATATATATATATATATTATAGATTCATAATAGATTAATCCATTTAATTCTAATGATGTAAAATAAATTAAAATTAACTTATTTATATTTATATGTATATATAATACATAATATTTATACATATAAATGTATATTTATTAAATTTTATTAAAATACATTTTTACTTTATAGATTGCGTAATATATTTTAAAGTTTGTTATTGAATTATTGAACTTTTCATATCCAATTTAAGTGTTGCCTATAGTCATTAGAATTAATAAAATATCTAATGGAAACTTCCTTTAATATCTCTGACAATAACTTGCATTAATTTTCGCTTTCTTAGCTAAGAACATTCTCGGGACTATTATTAAAATCATGATATTCCACTTTATTAAAATTTATACAAATGAAGTCTTATTGAGTTTTAACCAAAATCATTAAATTATTTACGATGTTTAAATTCGCTTTATTGTGTTAATTTTGAACCGCCCGTTGGTAACCTTAAAACTAATAAGATTTCCATCGCTAGGTGGCGTTATCGTGCTGGTCACAGTTCATCGAACTCCTATTTTGTGACAAGTGTTTGATGCAAGGTTTGGTAATTCTCAATAATAAAAATGATAATTAAAGTAATCGTATTTTGTATTCTAAATTCTATAGAATCTGTTAAAGTGTTTGAATTGCCATCTAGGTCATATGTTCTATATCTGTGATGCATGATAATATTAATACAATACTACTTGAGCATGCAGTCAATCTACACTATATATATATATCAAACTGTATTTAACATTTTTGATAGAATATATTGTTAAAAATTAAAACCAGTCTAGTACAATTGTAATTCTATTGTTTGCTTATGGAGAAATTTATGGTATTAATGAATTATAATTATATATAATTAATAAATTATAAAATGAAATTGTCTTTAACAATCAATATTTATTGTAAACACAAATGTTCTCTTTTATCTTTAGGTAAAAAATCTGTATTGACCAATCAAAATCGCGTGAAAATATTTCTAAACATTCCTACAAACAACAGAAAATGCCGAAGGCAGGGATTGGACACTTCTCGCTTCACAACGAATACAACCCCTGGTGGCAGCTTTACTAACGCGAGGAAATAGCTATTTCGACCATTCGAGGGCTCTACGCCGAGCGTTGTACCTTCTGACCTCTGACCTATTGAACAAGTGTAAGAGGTGTGTTGCAAACTTTGTTTTTACGAATCCAGTCCCGTGGAAATTCTCGGAAGCTCACATTCCGTTACCAATTCTGCAGGCGGTTGGAACCTTACCTGTCACTCATTGTCCTTTTCTTTTACACTCATTGCTTAATCTACCTTATCAGCCCTCCTCACCCCTCCCCACCCCTCCCCAACCCTCCTCATCCCTCCTCACCACTCCCCACCCTCTTCATCCCTCCTCACCCCTCTCCTCACCCCTCTCCTCGCCTCACCCCTCCCCACACCTCCCCACACCTCCCCACCCCTCCCCACCCCTCCCCACCCCTCCTCACCTCTCCTTACCCCTCCACACCCCTCCTCACCCCTCCCCACCCCTCCCCACCCTCCCCACACCTCCCCACACCTCCCCACCCCTCCCCACCCCTCCTCACCTCTCCTTACCCCTCCACACCCCTCCTCACCCTCCCCACCCCTCCCCACCCCTCCTCACCCCTCCTCACCCCTCCTCACCCCTCCCCACCCCTCCCCACCCCTCCTCACCCCTCCTCACCCCTCCTCACCTCCTCACCCCTCCTCACCCCTCCTCACCCCT
>OZ038317.1:18878921-18931940 GCA_964035775.1 Osedax frankpressi
AAACCCGTGGACGTCGTCGCAGATTTCTTAGAAATGATGAAAGACTCGAATAAAGGATCTCTAAAGAAAGACGAAGGACTAATCCTGGAAGATGTCTCAGCCGAAGATGGTAACCATACTACATAGGCCTCATTATGATCCCCATACTATATAGTCGTCAGTATGACCTCGTACTACATAGGCCTCAATATAACCCCCATACTATATAGGCCTCATTATGATCCCCATACTATATAGTCCTCAATATGACCTCGTAATATATAGTCCTCAATATGACCTCATACTATATAGTCCTCAATAAGGCCCCCATATTATATAGGTCTCAATATGACCTCATACTATATAGTCCTCAATAAGGCCCCCATACTATATAGTCCTCAATAAGGCCCCCATACTATATAGGTCTCAATATGACCTCGTACTATATAGGCCTCATTATGGCCCCCATACTATATAGGCCTCATTATGGCCCCCATACTATATAGTCCTCAATAAGGCCCCATACTATATAGGCCTCATTATGACCTCGTAATATATAGTCCTCAATAAGGCCCCCATGCTATATAGGCCTCAATATGGACCCCATACTATATAATCCTCAATATGACCCCCATACTATATAGGCCTCAATATGATCTCGTACTATATAGGCATCAATATGGAACCCCACTCCATTACTAATAAGTGACAGAACCCCACTCCATTACTAATAAGTGATAGAACCCCACTCCATTACTAATACTAGACATAACCCCACTCCATTACTAATACTAGACAGAACCCCACTCCATTACTAATACTAGACAGAACCCCACTCCATTACTAATACTAGACAGAACCCCACTCCATTACAATACTAGACAGAACCCCACTCCATTACTAATAAGTGACAGAACCCTACTCCATTACTAATAAGTGACAGAACCCCACTCCATTACAATACTAGACAGAACCCCACTCCATTACTAATAAATGACAGAACCCTACTCCATTACTAATAAGTGACAGAACCCCACTCCATTACTAATACTAGACAGAACCCCACTCCCTTTTTATTTCTTAAATAATTTACTTATATGATTATAACATTCTATATATTTCATTTGGGCCCACTATGTTATACACTTCATTTGCGTGAAACGGAACTGCCACCTTATTGAGGATTAATTACGCCCCCTTATTATAAGACACGCCTCCTAATTTTACCTACTTACATACATCCTGAAGGGAGCGTCGATATTCAGACTGCTATAGCTGACCTACGTAAAACCGCTGACCTCTCCGACGAATCGGAGTTGAAAGGTCAAGCTGAGGACGGATCTCTTAACGATGATGAATGTGAATCACCGAAACTCCATCCGATTCACATCGAAATTGTAATTTTGGTTGGTTGAACTTATCGTATCCTAATTTATTGATTTGACTTCATTTGCAACTCAAATCATACCTCTATCATAACAGTTCAAATGAAATGGTTGAAGATATGTATTACTTTAGATAATCATCAAAATAGTATATATATATATATATATATATATATATATATATATATATATATATATATATATGAAAAGATTATAAATAATAACAATGTTTTGAGTTTTAGAGAATTATTACTTATGATAATTTATTACATCTTTTATTATATCATTTATTATTAGGCGACGTCCAGTTAATGAAATCTCAAGTGAATGTTGTTGCATATAACATATTGTTATTCGCCAATTACTTGATGGATTATATAACGGAATACATTACCTTTATTATATATATATATTTCATATTAAATTAGAAATTACGAGTTTCGCACAAATCAGTTGATTAACTTCGTTGACTCCGCCCTACCTCTCCACTAGTTGTTGGACACCTGTCAGCATGTCGTGAGTCACGCATCGATGCACGTCAAGATCAAGTGCATGCAACTCGGACGTCTTTGTTGTCGTGCTCTGACCGACCACCGAAGTTAGAGAGAGAGATGATCATTTTGGATTTAGTTGATTTATAGTAAATAATAACAATACTATTATGTAAATAATAACAGATTAGTTAAGTAATTAGTTAAGTAATTGCATAGTTATGAATGAGTAGAAATGGGATAGATTTATTTTAGTGTAATTTACTTATTTAATAATTAATGGAGGTTAAAATCTCGCATCTATGATCATTGGTAAATATAAACAATGTTTACAATTCGTCTATTTATCGTAAAACGTCGTGCAGTGGATATTAAAGTATATACGAAATGCTTAATTTATGTCCACCGGCCACCCGAAGGTAAATACAACCTTAACAAACTGCAGTATAATTGAATTTAGATACTTTGCTGCCTTTGCTGCACAAATTCTGGATCGCGCTGGTGGAGAGGTGGAATGACCCCAACGACTCCGTCGCTATCGAGGTCAACCTCGGAGTCTAGACTCTCGGATACCGTGTATCAAACATTCCCATACATTTCTGTGTCTGCCTTATAAATCACCCTTACCAGTTAATAAACAGATGAGTCGTTATATTAGTGTCATCGATAGTAATTAAATACCTAGCTAAATAATGATGCTTCTATGTTTTGTTGCTATAGAATATGTATTAGTAAAATTAAACTGGTGTGTGTATAAATATACTTTGTATAGCATTTCATTTCTTCTATAATTACTCAATATTTATCTATAATATTAATGGGTTTACCGACAGTTAAATATATATTATATTTATATAAAGTCCTGCGAATACAATTCTTATCTCAGTTTATATTATATAATCTTTCAAACATTTGCATCTCTAATAAAGGCATTCCACTCCATTGTCGGACTGGCTGAAGATGCCGGCGATTTCATGGCCCGTAGAGTTTACGAAAAGGTTTTTACGAAGGCCATTCAAATTCTGCGATGTTTCAACGACAGGTCAGCTTTATTATCTAGTAACCATGGTAACAAATAATTCAACTATAGTAAAGATAACATGTTTTTGGAGGGAGGAGATATGGATGGGAGAGGGGGAGGGAGTGAGAGGTAGGGCAGAGGTAGAGGGAGGGAGTGAGAGAGAAGGAGCGATACAATTTAAAATCAATTCTATATCAATTCTAAATATATTAAATTATAATTTCAAATCTCCAGTAAAAAATTGAAACTCCGCCTTGTTTTGTTGAGGAATATTGGACATTTGTGTAGTATGGTCAGTGCAGTTATATTCTCTTATACTAATTACCCTAGGTATTTTATTATTAATTATTAATCAGTAATTAAGTTTTATTCCTCAATTATACATTATTTCATAACAAATCATTTATTTATTCTATATCTTGAATTTGAAATAAGATTGTATTCCAGAATATCTAAAGTCATTAATGATTTTAATTATGCAGCATCCTCGACATTAATTAAATATTATTAATATTTATTTTCCAATTCAAACTATATTTAAAATATAACATTAATTCACCATCCTATCAATACGTTTATATTAATCCACTCTCTCGCAGGTCAAACTTGATTGGGTCGACGTTCTTCCCTTAGTCTTTTGTTTATTGGAATATTTGGGCGATGATAACTCCACCAAAGAACAGGATGTTGGTAACTAGTTAATTATTTCTCCGGCGTTAAAACCTTTTCAAATTACGTGAACAGTATGCGTTCAAATGTATTTATATCGCGATATATTTTATGTTATCGTTAATTGAATTCACTTCACTATCTCCAGGCAGCCGTGCAGGGATTAATTGCCATGCAAGATAACTACCTCTTCCTCGTGGACGATCTCTGCAATCATTTCTTACGGTGCCAGTACAAGACGACGAATTCGGACGGGACTAAAATTAAAAATAAAGCTCTTTATGCGAACATAAAATTAATAAAAAAATCTTTCAAGCAAAGGTGAAAAATAGAAAAGTTTTTCTGGACTTATACAATTTATTTAATAAAATCAGAATATTTTTTTTAAAGATTAGAAATAAATAGGAAAATAAACTTTTTCAAAGCAGTAATACAAATACACGAATATACAAACATCGAATAAGTACATAACAAGTACATAGCACTAGGAATCATAATAGTAACTAAGCTAGTGATGTTATTAGCTATTATTATGGTAAAATCTACGATTTAGATATTAATTTGAATACATGGAAATATTATATATTTCCTTTTACACATATTGCAAAACTGAGTATCCTAATTCTATTAATAGTTTTCCAAAATAAACTATATTTGTACCATATTTAGTTATTAATAATAAACTCTCGTTTGCTAGGTACATAATATACCTTATTACTAAATATGTTCACATTTATAATTAAAATATACAAAATCATTAAAACTCATCGGATGGCACTCGTTTTTCCTTGTCTCCCCACTTCCCTCTCTCCGCTATATCTCCGATCTCTCTCCGCCCTACTTAATCCTCCATATTCTGCGGGAAAGCCGTGCCAATACCGTCGCCATGGCTGTAACAAGTAAATTGTACCTGGTATTCGCTGTTGATGTTGACTGTGATTTTAGGAGGATACCTGTGTTTATCTTTTCTCTGCGAGAGGTTATGTGATGACGTTAGAAGTAGGTGGAGACTGGGATACTATTAGAGTTAAGAAGGTGTTCTTGGGTATTAATGTTAGGGGGTAATGCGTGGTAAAGTTTGTGGATATGATGTATGTTTAATTTGTTCAGGAGATTTGGAAAGAAGGATAGAAAGTAAAAACAACTGCCATCTATTAATCTCAACTATTTAATGTTATAAGTAAATTACTAGTTATATTGTTAGAAAATGTATTGACCTCTACCCCATAGTTACCCCATAGTTACGATGTCGTATAGGAATATACAAATCTCCGTCTGAGATACGCGATCGAAATGATATAAATTCAGTAGTTTACATAATATAACAATTACTATTGTCTATGGCCTCGCGATTGTTCCCTTTCACCGAGCGTCCCCGCTCGACGACCCGCCGACCTGTAACAGGAAGAGAACGCTGTACGCGGCGAATTCGAACTCGGGTGAGGTGCCGATGAAAGAACTCCCAATCGGCTTCGCTTTGTCTTCGCCCCACAGGAACTGTATGGTGATGAGGCGCGGGTTCTCCTCGTCGCCCTGCGCACGGGGTCAGGGGTCAAAGTAAGGTCGCGTTGCCAAACAACTAGCGGTAGGCTACGAACACCGAGATTAGTTTAGTAATAAGGTATATTATGTACCTAGCAATTATTTAACGAAAGTTTATTATTAATAACTAAATATTGTACAAATATAGTTTATTTTGGAAAACTATTAATAGCATTTATATTTTATGCGATGGATAAACCTTTTTCGCAATGTAAAAAGAAATATATAATATTTCCATGTAAACAAATTAATATCTAAATCGCAGATTTGTTCCATAATAATTACGATTTGCTACGAGGTTTTGCTAGTAGTGTAAATTTTGACGCAATGCTCCGTTTACCAGCGAGTAGATGTATAATAACCGTGCCCCTTCTGAAGTACCCCCTGTAGTCGATATTGCCGAGTTGCTCTTGCAGGTAGAACTGGATCCAGTTGTGGAAGCCGATGACTTTGTGATCTTTGGTTTCGCCAACGAAAACGTGTTCGAATCCCGACGAATCGTAATCTCTGCGAGAATGAACGCAAATAGATAAAGATGATTTACTACTCCCCATCCTCCTCTCTATTATTCACCCTCATTCCATTGTTAACTTTAATAGATATCATTTTGCCTGAAGGTAATCGCTATTGTTTAAAATGCAATTTATGCTATAAATTTTAATTCTTGATCTCTGCTGAAACCATTACTAATTACTTAATCGCTAATTAACAATAAGTACTTCTAAATCATTGCTAGGATATTAAATAACCTAACTACATACTAAACTTTTGATAATATCCTAATTATACATTAGACATACTAACTATATATTAAATGTCTTTATAATATATTAATCATTGTTATTAAACTTACCAGTCTACGTCTATTTCTAAACATAATAATCATACTTTAAACAGCCTAATTTCACATTAAACATAATAATCATATATTAAACAGCCTACTTTCACATTAAACATAATAATCATACATTAAACAGCCTAATTTCACATTAAACATAATAATCATATATTAAACAGCCTACTTTCACATTAAACATAATAATCATACATTAAACAGCCTAATTTCACATTAAACATAATAATCATACATTAAACAGCCAAAATCTCCCCTAACCTATCTCCCCTGGTCCGCCTGTATAACTTAAACCAGATCGAGTAAAGAAGTTTCCAGAACTCCATTTTATCTTCTGGAGCTGCTCCAGCATCCACTAGGAATCTGTGCGCCCTCTGCAACACCTGATGGGTTCAAGGGGTCGCAGTGGGTCAAAGCGGGTGTTACATAATCAGGTGGATTAGGGCGACGTGTTACCAGCGTTATTATGGGGTGGAAAATATGCGGTGTTTGCGAAATGGAGTTTCATCCAATGTCGGGTGTAAAGCGCATATTCACTTCATCTCAATAAAGTGAGGTAATGTGAGGTAATGGAGTGAGGTGTAGTGTGAGGTAATGAAGTGAGCTGTAGTGTGAGGTAATGAAGTGAGCTGTAGTGTGAAGTAATGAAGTGAGCTGTAGTGTGAGGTAATGAAGTGAGCTGTAGTGTGAGGTAATGAAGTGAGCTGTAGTGTGAGGTAATAAAGTGAGGTGTAGTGTGAGGTAATGAAGTGAGGTGTAGTGTGAGGTAATGAAGTGAGCTGTAGTGTGAGGTAATGAAGTGAGCTGTAGTGTGAGGTAATGAAGTGAGGTGTAGTGTGAGGTAATGAAGTGAGCTGTAGTGTGAAGTAATGAAGTGAGCTGTAGTGTGAGGTAATGAAGTGAGCTGTAGTGTGAAGTAATGAAGTGAGCTGTAGTGTGAGGTAATGAAGTGAGCTGTAGTGTGAAGTAATGAAGTGAGCTGTAGTGTGAGGTAATGAAGTGAGCTGTAGTGTGAGGTAATGAAGTGAGCTGTAGTGTGAAGTAATGAAGTGAGCTGTAGTGTGAGGTAATGAAGTGAGCTGTAGTGTGAAGTAATGAAGTGAGCTGTAGTGTGAGGTAATGAAGTGAGCTGTAGTGTGAAGTAATGAAGTGAGCTGTAGTGTGAGGTAATGAAGTGAGCTGTAGTGTGAAGTAATGAAGTGAGCTGTAGTGTGAGGTAATGAAGTGACCTGTAGTGTGAAGTAATGAAGTGAGCTGTAGTGTGAGGTAATGAAGTGAGCTGTAGTGTGAAGTAATGAAGTGAGCTGTAGTGTGAGGTAATGAAGTGACCTGTAGTGTGAAGTAATGAAGTGAGGTGTAGTGTGAGGTAATGAAGTGAGCTGTAGTGTGAAGTAATGAAGTGAGCTGTAGTGTGAGGTAATGAAGTGAGCTGTAGTGTGAGGTAATGAAGTGAGCTGTAGTGTGAAGTAATGAAGTGAGCTGTAGTGTGAGGTAATGAAGTGAGCTGTAGTGTGAAGTAATGAAGTGAGCTGTAGTGTGAGGTAATGAAGTGACCTGTAGTGTGAAGTAATGAAGTGAGCTGTAGTGTGAGGTAATGAAGTGAGCTGTAGTGTGAAGTAATGAAGTGAGCTGTAGTGTGAGGTAATGAAGTGACCTGTAGTGTGAAGTAATGAAGTGAGGTGTAGTGTGAGGTAATGAAGTGAGCTGTAGTGTGAAGTAATGAAGTGAGCTGTAGTGTGAAGTAATGAAGTGAGCTGTAGTGTGAAGTAATGAAGTGAGGTGTAGTGTGAGGTAATGAAGTGACCTGTAGTGTTATGTAATGAAGTGAGCTGTAGTGTGAAGTAATGAAGTGAGCTGTAGTGTGAGGTAATGAAGTGACCTGTAGTGTGAAGTAATGAAGTGAGGTGTAGTGTGAGGTAATGAAGTGAGCTGTAGTGTGAAGTAATGAAGTGAGCTGTAGTGTGAGGTAATGAAGTGAGCTGTAGTGTGAGGTAATGAAGTGAGCTGTAGTGTGAAGTAATGAAGTGAGCTGTAGTGTGAAGTAATGAAGTGAGCTGTAGTGTGAGGTAATGAAGTGACCTGTAGTGTGAAGTAATGAAGTGAGGTGTAGTGTGAGGTAATGAAGTGAGCTGTAGTGTGAAGTAATGAAGTGAGCTGTAGTGTGAAGTAATGAAGTGAGCTGTAGTGTGAAGTAATGAAGTGAGGTGTAGTGTGAGGTAATGAAGTGAGCTGTAGTGTGAAGTAATGAAGTGAGCTGTAGTGTGAAGTAATGAAGTGAGCTGTAGTGTGAGGTAATGAAGTGACCTGTAGTGTGAGGTAATGAAGTGAGGTGTAGTGTGAGGTAATGAAGTGAGGTGTAGTGTGAGGTAATGAAGTGACCTGTAGTGTTATGTAATGAAGTGACCTGTAGTGTGAGGTAATGAAGTGAGGTGTAGTGTGAGGTAATTAAGTGAGCTATAGTGTGAGGTAATGAAGTGAGCTGTAGTGTGAGGTAATGAAGTGAGGTGTAGTGTGAGGTAATGAAGTGACCTGTAGTGTTATGTAATGAAGTGACCTGTAGTGTGAGGTAATGAAGTGAGGTGTAGTGTGAGGTAATGAAGTGAGCTGTAGTGTGAGGTAATGAAGTGAGCTGTAGTGTGAGGTGTAGTGTGAGGTAATGAAGTGAGCTATAGTGTGAGGTAATGAAGTGAGGTGTAGTGTGAGGTAATGAAGTGAGCTGTAGTGTGAGGTGTAGTGTGAGGTAATGAAGTGAGGTGTAGTGTGAGGTAATGAAGTGAGCTGTAGTGTGAGGTAATGAAGTGAGGTAATTAAGTGAGCTGTAGTGTGAGGTAATAAAGTGAGGTGTAGTGTGAGGTAATGAAGTGAGGTGTAGTGTGAAGTAATGAAGTGAGCTGTAGTGTGAGGTAATGAAGTGAGCTGTAGTGTGAGGTAATGAAGTGAGATGTAGTGTGAAGTAATGAAGTGAGCTGTAGTGTGAGGTAATGAAGTGAGCTGTAGTGTGAGGTAATGAAGTGAGCTGTAGTGTGAGGTAATGAAGTGAGATGTAGTGTGAAGTAATGAAGTGAGCTGTAGTGTGAGGTAATGAAGTGAGGTGTAGTGTGAGGTAATGAAGTGAGCTGTAGTGTGAGGTAATGAAGTGAAGTGTAGTGTGAGGTAATGAAGTGAGCTATAGTGTGAGGTAATGAAGTGAGGTGTAGTGTGAGGTAATGAAGTGAGCTGTATTGTGAGGTAATGAAGTGAGCTGTAGTGTGAGGTAATGAAGTGAGCTGTAGTGTGAGGTGTAGTGTGAGGTTATGAAGTGAGCTGTAGTGTGAGGTAATGAAGTGAGGTGTAGTGTGAGGTAATGAAGTGACCTGTAGTGTGAAGTAATGAAGTGAGGTGTAGTGTGAGGTGTAGTGTGAGGTAATGAAGTGAGCTATAGTGTGAGGTAATGAAGTGAGATGTAGTGTGAAGTAATGAAGTGAGCTATAGTGTGAGGTAATGAAGTGAGATGTAGTGTGAAGTAATGAAGTGACCTGTAGTGTGAGGTAATGAAGTGAGCTATAGTGTGAGGTAATGAAGTGAGCTGTAGTGTGAGGTAATGAAGTGAGGTGTAGTGTGAAGTAATGAAGTGACCTGTAGTGTGAGGTAATGAAGTGAGCTATAGTGTGAGGTAATGAAGTGAGATGTAGTGTGAAGTAATGAAGTGAGCTATAGTGTGAGGTAATGAAGTGAGATGTAGTGTGAAGTAATGAAGTGACCTGTAGTGTGAGGTAATGAAGTGAGCTATAGTGTGAGGTAATGAAGTGAGCTGTAGTGTGAGGTAATGAAGTGAGATGTAGTGTGAAGTAATGAAGTGACCTGTAGTGTGAGGTAATGAAGTGAGGTGTAGTGTGAGGTAATGAAGTGAGATGTAGTGTGAAGTAATGAAGTGAGCTGTAGTGTGAGGTAATGAAGTGAGCTGTAGTGTGAGGTAATGAAGTGAGCTATAGTGTGAGGTAATGAAGTGACCTGTAGTGTGAAGTAATGAAGTGAGCTGTAGTGTGAAGTAATGAAGTGAGGTGTAGTGTGAGGTGTAGTGTGAGGTAATGAAGTGAGCTATAGTGTGAGGTAATGAAGTGAGATGTAGTGTGAAGTAATGAAGTGAGCTATAGTGTGAGGTAATGAAGTGAGATGTAGTGTGAAGTAATGAAGTGACCTGTAGTGTGAGGTAATGAAGTGAGATGTAGTGTGAGGTAATGAAGTGACCTGTAGTGTGAGGTAATGAAGTGAGCTGTAGTGTGAGGTAATGAAGTGAGATGTAGTGTGAAGTAATGAAGTGAGCTGTAGTGTGAGGTAATGAAGTGACCTGTAGTGTGAGGTAATGAAGTGAGCTGTAGTGTGAGGTAATGAAGTGAGCTGTAGTGTGAGGTAATGAAGTGAGATGTAGTGTGAAGTAATGAAGTGAGCTGTAGTGTGAGGTAATGAAGTGAGCTGTAGTGTGAGGTAATGAAGTGAGCTGTAGTGTGAAGTAATGAAGTGAGCTGTAGTGTGAGGTAATGAAGTGAGCTGTAGTGTGAGGTAATGAAGTGAGCTGTAGTGTGAAGTAATGAAGTGAGCTGTAGTGTGAGGTAATGAAGTGAGCTGTAGTGTGAAGTAATGAAGTGAGCTGTAGTGTGAGGTAATGAAGTGAGCTGTAGTGTGAAGTAATGAAGTGAGCTGTAGTGTGAGGTAATGAAGTGAGCTGTAGTGTGAAATAATGAAGTGAGGTGTAGTGTGAGGTAATGAAGTGACCTGTAGTGTTATGTAATGAAGTGACCTGTAGTGTGAGGTAATGAAGTGAGGTGTAGTGTGAGGTAATGAAGTGAGGTGTAGTGTGAGGTAATGAAGTGACCTGTAGTGTGAGGTAATGAAGTGAGCTGTAGTGTGAGGTAATGAAGTGAGGTGTAGTGTGAGGTAATGAAGTGAGGTGTAGTGTGAGGTAATGAAGTGAGCTGTAGTGTGAGGTAATGAAGTGAGCTGTAGTGTGAAGTAATGAAGTGAGCTGTAGTGTGAGGTAATGAAGTGAGCTGTAGTGTGAAGTAATGAAGTGAGCTGTAGTGTGAGGTAATGAAGTGAGCTGTAGTGTGAAGTAATGAAGTGAGCTGTAGTGTGAGGTAATGAAGTGAGCTGTAGTGTGAAATAATGAAGTGAGGTGTAGTGTGAGGTAATGAAGTGACCTGTAGTGTTATGTAATGAAGTGACCTGTAGTGTGAGGTAATGAAGTGAGGTGTAGTGTGAGGTAATGAAGTGAGGTGTAGTGTGAGGTAATGAAGTGACCTGTAGTGTGAGGTAATGAAGTGACCTGTAGTGTGAAGTAATGAAGTGAGGTGTAGTGTGAGGTGTAGTGTGAGGTAATGAAGTGAGCTATAGTGTGAGGTAATGAAGTGAGATGTAGTGTGAAGTAATGAAGTGAGCTGTAGTGTGAGGTAATGAAGTGAGCTGTAGTGTGAGGTAATGAAGTGAGCTGTAGTGTGAGGTAATGAAGTGAGCTGTAGTGTGAGGTAATGAAGTGAGATGTAGTGTGAAGTAATGAAGTGAGCTGTAGTGTGAGGTAATGAAGTGAGGTGTAGTGTGAGGTAATGAAGTGACCTGTAGTGTGAGGTAATGAAGTGAGCTGTAGTGTGAGGTAATGAAGTGAGATGTAGTGTGAAGTAATGAAGTGAGCTGTAGTGTGAGGTAATGAAGTGACCTGTAGTGTGAGGTAATGAAGTGAGCTGTAGTGTGAGGTAATGAAGTGAGCTGTAGTGTGAGGTAATGAAGTGAGATGTAGTGTGAAGTAATGAAGTGAGCTGTAGTGTGAGGTAATGAAGTGAGCTGTAGTGTGAGGTAATGAAGTGAGCTGTAGTGTGAAGTAATGAAGTGAGCTGTAGTGTGAGGTAATGAAGTGAGCTGTAGTGTGAGGTAATGAAGTGAGCTGTAGTGTGAAGTAATGAAGTGAGCTGTAGTGTGAGGTAATGAAGTGAGCTGTAGTGTGAAGTAATGAAGTGAGCTGTAGTGTGAGGTAATGAAGTGAGCTGTAGTGTGAAGTAATGAAGTGAGCTGTAGTGTGAGGTAATGAAGTGAGCTGTAGTGTGAAATAATGAAGTGAGGTGTAGTGTGAGGTAATGAAGTGACCTGTAGTGTTATGTAATGAAGTGACCTGTAGTGTGAGGTAATGAAGTGAGGTGTAGTGTGAGGTAATGAAGTGAGGTGTAGTGTGAGGTAATGAAGTGACCTGTAGTGTGAGGTAATGAAGTGAGCTGTAGTGTGAGGTAATGAAGTGAGGTGTAGTGTGAGGTAATGAAGTGAGGTGTAGTGTGAGGTAATGAAGTGACCTGTAGTGTGAGGTAATGAAGTGAGGTGTAGTGTGAGGTAATGAAGTGAGGTGTAGTGTGAGGTAATGAAGTGAGATGTAGTGTGAGGTAATGAAGTGAGGTGTAGTGTGAGGTAATGAAGTGAGGTGTAGTGTGAGGTAATGAAGTGAGGTGTAGTGTGAGGTAATGAAGTGAGATGTAGTGTGAGGTAATGAAGTGAGGTGTAGTGTGAGGTAATTAAGTGAGCTATAGTGTGAGGTAATGAAGTGAGCTGTAGTGTGAGGTAATGAAGTGAGGTGTAGTGTGAGGTAATGAAGTGACCTGTAGTGTTATGTAATGAAGTGACCTGTAGTGTGAGGTAATGAAGTGAGCTGTAGTGTGAGGTAATGAAGTGACCTGTAGTGTTATGTAATGAAGTGACCTGTAGTGTGAGGTAATGAAGTGAGGTGTAGTGTGAGGTAATTAAGTGAGCTATAGTGTGAGGTAATGAAGTGAGCTGTAGTGTGAGGTAATGAAGTGAGGTGTAGTGTGAGGTAATGAAGTGACCTGTAGTGTTATGTAATGAAGTGACCTGTAGTGTGAGGTAATGAAGTGAGCTGTAGTGTGAGGTAATGAAGTGAGCTGTAGTGTGAGGTGTAGTGTGAGGTAATGAAGTGAGCTATAGTGTGAGGTAATGAAGTGAGGTGTAGTGTGAGGTAATGAAGTGAGCTGTAGTGTGAGGTGTAGTGTGAGGTAATGAAGTGAGGTGTAGTGTGAGGTAATGAAGTGAGCTGTAGTGTGAGGTAATGAAGTGAGGTAATTAAGTGAGCTGTAGTGTGAGGTAATAAAGTGAGGTGTAGTGTGAGGTAATGAAGTGAGGTGTAGTGTGAGGTAATGAAGTGAGCTGTAGTCTGAGGTAATGAAGTGAGCTGTAGTGTGAGGTAATGAAGTGAGATGTAGTGTGAAGTAATGAAGTGAGCTGTAGTGTGAGGTAATGAAGTGAGCTGTAGTGTGAGGTAATGAAGTGAGCTGTAGTGTGAGGTAATGAAGTGAGATGTAGTGTGAAGTAATGAAGTGAGCTGTAGTGTGAGGTAATGAAGTGAGGTGTAGTGTGAGGTAATGAAGTGACCTGTAGTGTGAGGTAATGAAGTGAGCTATAGTGTGAGGTAATGAAGTGAGGTGTAGTGTGAGGTAATGAAGTGACCTGTAGTGTGAAGTAATGAAGTGAGGTGTAGTGTGAGGTGTAGTGTGAGGTAATGAAGTGAGCTATAGTGTGAGGTAATGAAGTGAGATGTAGTGTGAAGTAATGAAGTGAGCTATAGTGTGAGGTAATGAAGTGAGATGTAGTGTGAAGTAATGAAGTGACCTGTAGTGTGAGGTAATGAAGTGAGATGTAGTGTGAGGTAATGAAGTGACCTGTAGTGTGAAGTAATGAAGTGAGGTGTAGTGTGAGGTGTAGTGTGAGGTAATGAAGTGACCTGTAGTGTGAGGTAATGAAGTGAGCTATAGTGTGAGGTAATGAAGTGAGATGTAGTGTGAAGTAATGAAGTGAGCTGTAGTGTGAGGTAATGAAGTGAGCTGTAGTGTGAGGTAATGAAGTGAGCTGTAGTGTGAGGTAATGAAGTGAGATGTAGTGTGAAGTAATGAAGTGAGCTGTAGTGTGAGGTAATGAAGTGAGCTGTAGTGTGAGGTAATGAAGTGAGCTGTAGTGTGAGGTAATGAAGCGAGATGTAGTGTGAAGTAATGAAGTGAGCTGTAGTGTGAGGTAATGAAGTGAGGTGTAGTGTGAGGTAATGAAGTGAGCTGTAGTGTGAGGTAATGAAGTGAGGTGTAGTGTGAGGTAATGAAGTGAGATGTAGTGTGAAGTAATGAAGTGAGCTGTAGTGTGAGGTAATGAAGTGAGGTGTAGTGTGAGGTGTAGTGTGAGGTAATGAAGTGAGCTATAGTGTGAGGTAATGAAGTGAGATGTAGTGTGAAGTAATGAAGTGAGCTGTAGTGTGAGGTAATGAAGTGAGCTGTAGTGTGAGGTAATGAAGTGAGCTGTAGTGTGAGGTAATGAAGTGAGATGTAGTGTGAAGTAATGAAGTGAGCTGTAGTGTGAGGTAATGAAGTGAGCTGTAGTGTGAGGTAATGAAGTGAGCTGTAGTGTGAGGTAATGAAGTGAGATGTAGTGTGAAGTAATGAAGTGAGCTGTAGTGTGAGGTAATGAAGTGAGGTGTAGTGTGAGGTAATGAAGTGAGCTGTAGTGTGAGGTAATGAAGTGAGGTGTAGTGTGAGGTAATGAAGTGAGCTGTAGTGTGAGGTAATGAAGTGAGATGTAGTGTGAAGTAATGAAGTGAGCTGTAGTGTGAGGTAATGAAGTGAGCTGTAGTGTGAGGTAATGAAGTGAGATGTAGTGTGAAGTAATGAAGTGAGCTGTAGTGTGAGGTAATGAAGTGAGGTGTAGTGTGAGGTAATGAAGTGAGCTGTAGTGTGAGGTAATGAAGTGAGGTGTAGTGTGAGGTAATGAAGTGAGCTGTAGTGTGAGGTAATGAAGTGAGATGTAGTGTGAAGTAATGAAGTGAGCTGTAGTGTGAGGTAATGAAGTGAGCTGTAGTGTGAGGTAATGAAGTGAGCTGTAGTGTGAGGTAATGAAGTGAGATGTAGTGTGAAGTAATGAAGTGACCTGTAGTGTGAGGTAATGAAGTGAGGTGTAGTGTGAGGTAATGAAGTGACCTGTAGTGTGAGGTAATGAAGTGAGGTGTAGTGTGAAGTAATGAAGTGACCTGTAGTGTGAGGTAATGAAGTGAGGTGTAGTGTGAAGTAATGAAGTGAGGTGTAGTGTGAGGTAATGAAGTGAGGTGTAGTGTGAAGTAATGAAGTGAGTTGTAGTGTGAGGTAACGAAGTGAGCTGTAGTGTGAGGTAATGAAGTGAGCTGTAGTGTGAAGTAATGAAGTGAGCTGTAGTGTGAGGTAATGAAGTGAGCTGTAGTGTGAGGTAATGAAGTGAGGTGTAGTTTGAGGTAATGAAGTGAGCTGTAGTGTGAGGTAATGAAGTGAGGTGTAGTGTGAGGTAATGAAGTGAGCTATAGTGTGAGGTAATGAAGTGAGCTGTAGTGTGAGGTTATGAAGTGAGGTGTAGTGTGAGGTAATGAAGTGAGCTGTAGTGTGAAGTAATGAAGTGAGCTGTAGTGTGAGGTAATGAAGTGAGCTGTAGTATGAGGTAATGAAGTGAGCTGTAGTGTGAGATAGATGGAGTCTAAGGTGTGATATTGAGTGAGGTGTAGTGAATTTGCGTGGTATTGAGTGAGGTAAAGAGTGAAAGTGATGAGTGGATATTAAGTAGTGGTGTATTTCAATTTATTTGTACGATATTATTGGTGTAGGGTGTGTGCGAGGTAGGTAGTGTGCAAGGTAGGTGGTGTGCGAGGTAGGTGGTGTGCGAGGTAGGTGGTGTGCGAGGTAGGTGGTGTGTGAGGTAGGTGGTGTGCGAGGTAGGTGGTGTGTGAGGTAGGTGGTGTGCGAGGTAGGTGGTGTGCGAGGTAGGGCGTGTGCGAGGTAGGTGGTGTGCGAGGTAGGTGGTGTGTGAGGTAGGTGGTGTGCGAGGTAGGTGGTGTGCGAGGTAGGTGGTGTGCGCTGTAGGTGGTGTGCGGTGTAGGGTGTGTGCGAGGTAGGTAGTGTGCGAGGTAGGTGGTGTGCGAGGTAGGTGGTGTGTGAGGTAGGTGGTGTGCGAGGTAGGTGGTGTGCGAGGTAGGTGGTGTGCGCTGTAGGTGGTGTGCGGTGTAGGGTGTGTGCGAGGTAGGTAGTGTGCAAGGTAGGTGGTGTGCGAGGTAGGTGGTGTGCGAGGTAGGTGGTGTGTGGGGTAGGTGGTGTGCGGTGTAGGTGGTGTGCGGTGTGCTGTGTGCGTAGTGAGAGGTGTACAGTGCGATCTCGTGTTCACCAACACGCATACCTTAGTTTCATAACACAGTTCAATGAAATTTCTATTCTCGGCAACTTCATCCCTGGTCACCACTTCCGCCTCCCCGGTCTCGCTCGTGTAATTATCAAGTAGACTGCGATAGGCTACGTTGGTGTTTACATGTGGAGTTATGGTGAGCTGTGTAGTTGTAGGTAATATATCCAAATAAAATAAATAACATGGGTTCGTAATATAAATAAAACGAAGGATTATATTTGTACTTAACATAAAGTAGTTGGACTGACCCCGGTAGGTAGGCTTTGAGAATATAGTTTCTTCGTCGAATTTCGAGAACAGATTTTGAATTGCTCTGTCTTTCCTCAGGTTTCTAGTACTGGTCACATACCCTACATAACGGTACCATAGTGGGCGTGACTATGGGTGTAATTAGGGAAATAAGTTCAATAAGGGTATTATTATACAAGTAACTAAGGCCCTAATTGGGGGTATAACTAGCAGTATAACTAAGAAAGTATAGTCTGAAGTTAAATACGTCAACTGAATAGCCTGGTGACCTTGAAGGTCGAGTTTGTAATCTTCTCCCCCAATACACCTATTATCGTCAATATTCCAAAGTTCGGTAAACAGTTCTGATAATTCGCTGTTTCTTGAAATGAAATAAAAATTTACTTTTATTTTATTTAAATCATTTAAGTTAATCAATTTAGTTTAAAAGCATATATCTTGTATTAATATATCAATGGTGTAACTTGTATTAAATTAATATTATTTAAATAATATATAGTAGTAAATTATAAATACCACCAACACTATCACAAGCTGTAATCTATAAATATAAAAACAACTGTGTAAAGGCCTTTATAGAAAGGCTATTCTTGATAACAAATGTAATTGCTTTATAAGAAATACATTTGTAATATTTATTAAATTTTTCATATATTATTTATATGTACTAATAAATTATAAAATAATGTTGTTGTTAACAAGTAATAATAAGATATTGGGTTATTATAGATAAGAAATTATATATATATATATATATAATCATAGTTAGAACTTACATTAATATATAATTTAATATGTTATGATTATTTATTTAAAAATAATGTTATCATAAATTATTCTAGACTTCTATCTTTTTATAAGATTGTTTTTATTTTCTTTAAGACCATAGTGAGTGATAACTTGAGATGACGAATTGAGATAAGCTAGACATATTTAAAATTGATCTTACAAGTAAATCAAATTTACAATGTGGGATCATGGAATGTAATGTCTTTGGAAGTATTTGTGTGAAAAGTAACTTCACGCAAATATATACAAAGAGAATAACATTTGACCAACCCATATTGTAAATTTGATTTTCTTTCTACATCAGAGTTTTTATTTACTGAACAATTAAGTCTATATATATAAATAAATATATTGATTAATCAATAAACGTTATCCTTACCATTGGCATTTACATTTACCATTGGCTTCCTATCATTCTTATTCAAATAACTGATGTGATTATATTATATATAATATATTATACACGCATTATTACCATGAAGCCTTTCGTATAATATGTATTATAAACTATAGTTCTAATGTCAGATTGCCTGTACAGGCTATTTTAATTACGCAAACAATCCAAGATATTTTAACTTTCACGTGGTATAATTTTTTTATAATATTGTTTTTGAAACACATCCAAGAGTTTACAAAACTATCGCACCCCTCCACCTACAGTAACCACTAAACTCTATTTAATTATATTACTTCGGAGCTGCTAATGTAAAATTAACGCAACTCGAAAAGAAGAGAGTATATCCCAAGTGATAAACCCAAACAAGATAATATCAATACCTATAAACTAATGCTAGTTACGTAACAGATCGCGTAATACCCGTATCGACCAGCTTTACATAGATACATTATTACGTTATGCAATCTAATAATTTTATAACGACTTTATTATATATGTTAACATTATCAACTAAAACTAATACACTTCTCTTTTTTGGGTGTATAAATGTTAATCACTTTTTCCTATTAATAGAGATGCTATAATAATAAAACTACGAAGAATCAATTGAGGGCGTAGATCAAATAAAAATAGAACATATTCCCTGTTAAAGAAAATGTAAATATTATCCACATATATACTTATTTATCCAGATATTTATTTATCGTGTATTATTTGTTAAAATGTTTAAAAGTATTCTCTTTTACATATATATATATATATATTATTCTCAATTATATCATAATTATCCTGGTTAGAAATTGTATTTGTTTACAATGGGGATAACATATCCTTAATTATCCCTAACAGGATATATTATCATCAATTATCCGTATATTTTTTTCATATCATTTATTAGATAAATGATCTAATCTCAATATGTAGGTTGTTTTAATTTATTTATCTGGGATGGTTTTTTGGATTCGTATTACTTGTAATAACCAAATGATAACTTTAAGAAAATATGTAATTTATGTTTTTTCAATGAATTTAGGGTGAAATGGAGAAAATGCTATAACGACTTGTGTCTACAATATAATTATATATAAGTGCTCAATTACTAATACCGTCAGTAATCGTGCAAGTATTGTTATAATATCAATAAATAATATGTAATAAAGTTTCCTAATAGGTATATACTTATGAATACAAATGCTCATATATGAGTACCAAATTAAATTGAATACATTTACGAAGGAACATTAATTCGCTGTGTATATATTATGTATAATAATGTTATACTCAAGTAAATATATTTATAAACAGTAGTTTGAAGGTATGACTTCCATTGCATATTTTACTATAGTACTTCTTATTGTAGACTATTTACTATATACTGTATACTATATTATATACAGCCATAATTATACAAGTAGGATATATATATATATATCCTAGTTACACAAAACTTTCGGAATTAAACTCATACATATATATATGTATATATATACACATATACATATATATATATATATATATATATATATATATATATATATATATATGCCATGAAATCGGTACATAAATAGCACATTATTGATGTGAGTCCGACTGTATTCTGTGTTTTATTTAAGTCTAGAATGCTACATTTTATTTCGAGGCAATATAAGAACTGAAAACACTGTACACTGTACAATGTACATTGTACATATGTATGTACATATGTACATATGTACATTGTACATATGTACATATGTACATTGTACATTGTACAATGTACATGGAATACAATAGCCTTCATAAAGCTAAAGAAGATCATGCAACTCAATATGACCTATATATATAATTATATATATTATTAGAATTGTTAGTACATTGAATATCGTATAACTGTTTTCATTTCCATGTACAAAACCAATAAGGTTTGGTTAGATATACGCTATATATTATATGTAGAATGTGTAGTATACAGTCTAGCATATATTATATAATTGGCATAGGGATATAATAGGAAAATGGCGAATGTAGCTCCGAGGCGATATCAGAGATCATACTACAATTCATGCATATCGTTTAACATATTTCTATATGCAAACTAATACCCAAGATTACCAAGGTAATAATCCAGGGTATTATGGGTATTATGTTCTCTCCTAGGTAATACCCAGGGTAATCTTGGATAATTCTACAGGATTTATACATATTAGATATTAAAATCTTAATACACATAGTATGTATGTCGTAATTTATTACACCAACTTAAATTACACTACACAAATATTGTGTTATTACACTTAGATTATAACTTATTACACTAACTTAAATTTCAAACTACACATATCTAGTTGTATTATACTTAGATTATAACTTATTACACAAAAGTATTAGGTATACGTACTACTTATTGTTACTTTCCTTTCACTCCGATGACAATGGGTCCCAAATATATAGCTAACTAAACCAATGTCCAACTGTCACTATACAAAGTGCATTAACAATATGCAGTATATTACTATCTACACTAAACTCTCAGAGAAAATGAATACGCCGGTGTTTTATATTTTAGCTTCTGAATGTGACGAAATCAATGAATCTAGTTACGATATGAATTGAAGGCGGGTGTTATTTGAATGAGTTGTTACTTGACAAGATAGTATGATATCTATATATACATGTAGATGTGTAATAACAATTGATTAGGCTATCGTATAGGCTGAGCTATATTATTTATTCTAAATTAAGGTAGAGATCAAGTTTCGATTGAAAAAATATATATATATATATATAATATCATGCATGTATAAATGGAGATACGTCATCATATGATATGTAGCTCCTATTATGGGATAAACATTGCATATAGAATACAATCTACCTTTATAGTATGCTTACAGGTAGTTTGTATACAGTGTATAGTATACAATTTAAGTGTCTTCCCGACAGGGGATCTAGTGACTCGATTAACCATAACTATTCTAAACATAAAGGTTCATAGATATATAATATATATACTGACTAAAATACCCCATAACACTAATTCGTTATTTTGATAATACATACTAATATTTAATTATCATATTCATAATATTCAAATATTCAAATATTCAAATATTCATAATCTATACATCAACGTTATAATAATCTATATCATTTCAGCATAAACTATTTATACAGTAAACTATTTATTTGCGATTAGTAAATATGTTCTCCGTTGATAAAACATTTGTTATTTTTACTAACAGTTTACCACAAATTAACTAACCATAGCCGCTATACGGTGTATAATATATACGCACGTCTATTATCCATATTCCATAGTTTATATACTAACTCGTATGGCATGGTAATGTTTCTTTGTTGTCGCCTTGCAATGGGACTCAAAATGAATATTAACTATACGAAAGTTCAAATAGGGTAAATTGAGTTAGACTAGCTATGTGGAGTATACAGTACTTGTATTGTCTACGAAGGTTTCCTGTGAACTGAATGTCCGAGTTATAATATATACGAATATAAATTGTTATTGTAAGGGGCGTATTATGAATGTCCGAGTTATAATATATACGAATATAAATTGTTATTGTAAGGGGCGTATTTAATGGTATTATGGGCGTTTCTGTAAAATATAGTAGGAACGAATACGTAGATAATATATAATTAATTAATTAATTAATTAAGCATACCATTTTACTGTGGCCTTATTTCTATACGAAGTATATACTCTATAGCCGAAGGTAAAGTAGGTCATATGTATACAATTAGTTTAGCACTAATAACGTATGAGTTAAAATATAATTATATGCATAATACGATCGTGTGAAGATTAAAAATTTTATAATCAACATATGACATATGTATATACTTATATATACTATATAAATATATATATATATATATATATATATATATATATATATATATATATATATATATATCTAATATGTATTTCATACATATATATTTAATTAAGTTAAAAAACTAAATCAATAGTTTCTCAAATATCACACTAATTATAAATATACTATTACTGTTTGTGTTTTCTAGTTTGATAATTATTTTAATGACGATATTTGAAAAATATGAAACTAATTTCAAATTTAAATATCTATGAGCCTTTGATATTATTAATTTCTCGAGATAATTGATTTTGATACAACCTTCAAACAACAATGATATATAAATATATTGTAATCCATATAGAATTTAGTAAAACTCACGTAGTTTAATTGAAATTTGATAAAAAACTATATCTATTGAAAAAATGACTTTACTTTGTGAATTCAGGTTACATTGATATATATATACCTGCACAAGAAAGTTATAAATTATGTTACGGGTAGATTTATAAATAATATTCATTTATAATTACGACTACAGTATGTTGACAATACGATTATATCGCTATCAAACTATTTCAGATTGAAATCGAGTTTCTTCCATATCCGAAGGCAATCTTAATATATTCAAAATCATCTAAATATCGATACATACAATCTATAATATAAATCAATATCCAAGATGTTATATCATATATATATATACTCAGATAACTATTCGTGTAACTCTACTTTAATTAGAATATCTACTTAGAGTAGTTTATCGTGGACCCCTTATATTCACTTATATTCTACTAGCCTAATTTATAGATTTGTGCATGAAAATCTAAATTGGCATAAATAATAATACCGGTAACTAATTAGAAATGTATATGTTTGAGATTTCTATCCATAAAGTGCATAAATAAAATCAAATACAGAACAATGTATACATTAGAAATGCCCTATTGTATACAATAGGGTATTTCTCAAAAAAAAGTACCCCGATATACATCGGTACCCTCCAAATATCATAAATATATATGTTGGCTATTAAATACAACAACAATTAATTGTCTAGAATTATTATCTTCTTAGGAATACAGTCTTTTATAGAATACCTAAAGCACTATTTAGGTGACTTTTTCCAATTTGCATAGCAACCATCATTTTTTACCTCTGGAAGATTTAATATTTATCGATTTCACTTAAATCGTGAGAATCGGAAGGTAATTAACATTTTCCATTGTTCAGCTATTTTATTTTTATTTAAAATATATTACTTGCTGAATAATTGTGATTATAAAAAAATTAAAATATTTATCTTTAGTGTCAATCAAAAAGTGTATTAATTATACTAATACCCAGGGAACCATGCCTAGTTTCCGTACCTAGTACAGTGATAGTTTTATGTACTTAGTACCAAATGAAGTATTTTGTGAGGTTACATAACCTGTTACAATGTACTAGTATTAATCCGGATTTTTGTACTACGTTTCGTAACTAAAGTTATATAGTATATATTAAATATATACATATATATATATATATATATATATATATATATATATATATATATATGTATGCAAATAGTATATTTTATATATACATATATATGAATGTATATAATATATTATAAATGTATATAAAATATAGTATATATATACTATATTTTATATACATATTATAACTGCCTATAAAACATAGTATATATATACTATATTTTATATACATACATATATATATATATGTATACAAATAGTATATTTTATATATACATATAGATAAATGAATATAATATATTTATATATATAGTATATATGAATGTATATAATATATATATATATATTATATTATAATAAGTATATATTATATACATACTATATATAATATATATATTATAAATTTATATAAAATATAGTATGTATACCTGCATAAATACACTATATATACATATATATTATTTATGCTTGTAGCTATATATACATATGCATACAATAAGTAAATAAAATAAAAAAATGAGTACAAATTACCTAAATATAATTTAATAAGAGCATCTATTTGTTAATGCCTGTTAGTATTTATATTAATTTAATAAACAAATTATAATTTATATATACACAGTATACAATATACCCAGTGATTATAATATATTATCAATCACGTTAGATATATAGTGAGTGATATATTTACTTCTCACCATATTTGAATAAATAAAATAAACATTATATATATGTCATATTTTATTTAAAATATTATTTTGTTTTCTTAATCAGTTAATTTCATATTTTTTAGGGTTGTTCCAATTGATGGCGCCATAACAAATACATTTCCGCATACATCTATTGAAATAAACTAAATATAATATTGATAGAAATATAAATAATTTGAATATGTGTATTATTAAATAAATAAATTGATATAAAAATAGTCTAAATATAATATAATTAAGGTCATTACTACGAACATTGACATGACATAGCGATAATATTATAATTATAATTCTTATATTAAAATAGACTTTATAATATGTATAATATTAAAATAAACGTAAAATTACTAACTTATAAGTTATACAATCATAATTGTATTTTTCTGTTATGTATTTAATTAATTATACAAAGTTTACGTCCTCAATAGATGACGTTGTACAAAAATAAAGATGTCATATATTATTGTTATAATATATTTATATATAAAACTTTAAATATTGTATATAATTTTCTATATAATATATTTTATATAATACGATATTATACAATATATATCAGCATAATAATATATTTACTAATAGTATGTTCATTATTATTTTGTTTTGAAACATTTATGCATTAGTTACAAATGTTCTATAATCTGTAACCTGTTGGTTACCGTTTATAGTATATGTGTAACCAAAACTTTAATAATTAGTAACAAGAGTACTATAAATTATAACCATTTATGGCATAATAAAATTGTATTTTAATATTTAGTTACAAGTGTACTATAGATTGTAACCATTTATGGCATAATAAATTGTATTTCAATAATTAGTTACAAGCGTACTATAGATTGTAACCTGTAGGTTACATCCGTACCAGAAATATGTAGTTAAATATTATCTGGATTTGATTACCTGGGTATATAGTTACAATTTTAAATTGTAATATTTATAGGTGTACTTAGATATGTATTTAAATGCAATTATTATTATATTATTTTAAATTATGACTATAATATATTAAGGACATATAATATGATTTATTAAATATTATGAAATCTACAAATTGAATATTCTTTAATTACCAAAATTATTAGTAAATATATTAATAAATTTAACATATTTTTAAATCATATTTAATATTAATTAATAGTTATTCATTATTGTTAATAGAAATGTTTTAGTTTATAACTAAAAGTGTTTAATAAATGTTATATCATAGATATATTATAATAATATCATAAAAAATAAAAAAAAGATGATAAAAAATGTTATCCTATCACATTTTGAAGAAACTATTTATAAAAATTAGAAACAGCAACTTAGAACCATCCTAAATACATGTATTATATTATATGATATCTATTATTAATATAATATGATTACTTAAGAGCATATACATTTAGTTATTATATAATATTGATTAATTATAATATTCACATTTTAAAACTATATTTATATATCATTAAATTATTTAGTTATTAGGAGTACAAATGAAGATGGTAATGGTGATTATAATGTTAGTGGTGGTAATAATGTTAGTTATAGTGATAATTCTGGTGATGGAGATAATGGTAATGGAGATTATGTTGGTATTAGTGGAGAAGATGTAGATGGTAGTGCAGATGGAGATGTTGAGATCATGTTGGAGGAGATGATATCGATGGTGATCATGATTATTATAGAAATAGTGGATATTTTGTGGTGATGATGGTTGAGAAGGCGATGTTGGTAATGAGAGTAACTATGACGTTTTAAGGCAACATTTAATATGATTGGAGATGTACCAGATATTAGAATGTTTAAACCTTCACTTCGCCATTGAACTATACTCAACAAAACATTAATCGAGAGATGTCGGAATCAAAATGTTACATTAATAAGTAAATACGAAAGACAGCTATAAATTGTGTGTGAATGAAATGATAACCAAGCATTAGTTGAGTTATGGGCTTAGTATTTGGGAATCCATACGACAGTAGCTGGAAAACCTGGATCGATGTCAATTTCAAGATGGATATCTAAATTATATTCAATTAAATTTATTATGGAAATTTACATTCGAGTTAAAAATTATATATAGTTATATATAATTAAATTAATTTATTATATTTATAAATATATTTAGATTGAATTAATTGCTGATGCAAAAGAAGTGATGATGATGATTAATGAAACATTCAATAATATAAAGAAATATACTGAATTTGTTGTTTTATTTTATGTATCACAATGGCTAGAATACAGGTCCCAAATTAGTGCCATTTTAAATGATTTTGAATTTATGTCTCAATTGATTCAATTTAGTGATAATAATAATGTAAATGCTGTTATACAAAAAATTTAAAATCATTTAGATTATATTAATTCGAGTTTAGTGATATTTGTTAACAGAATTCCTTTAAGAAATATATAAAATGGATGTCTAGAGAAGGTAATCATAAATTTAGAAAAGCTGTCGTTATAATCAATCTGCATGCTATTGTAATTTCTTTTAATTAATTTCACATGTTAAATATAGATGTAAATCATATCAAAATGCTTATAAATAATAATGATGCTAATGGATTAGTAAGATATTGGGTAATAAAATATTCATTAATGCTGTCAATGATTTAGTAGAAAGTGTGGGGGAGACGGTTAGAAAAGTATACCATAAAGTTAATAATTACCGACGGTTAAACCATATAGTTGTAACTAGTAAGAATGAGAGAACATTACTGGATCAATCAATCGAAATATTTTAAACTTATTATAATCTGTAAATAAATTATTATCTATTATTTTTCAATTAATTATTTATTGTGTTTAAAAAACCACTATTTATTATATTATGAATATTTAAATGTAATGCAATGTAAAGTATTGTATTCTATTGTATCAAAATAATAGTATAATTACTGTTTAACCATTTACTTCCCAACTGTCGATGTCGTTTGACGCTCGCATTCTCACAACGGTAGACGTTGAAATATTCATTTTAAAATGCTTATAACTCAATAAATACTAATCCTAATATTAAATGATAAACACATATTGATAGATAATTTATTTATCTATTATAATGAATAAAAACACAAAGTAGTTTTATTTTATGTATCATAATGGCTAGAATGCAGGTCCCAAATTAGTGCCATTTTAAATGATTTTGAATTTATGTCTCAATTGATTCAATTCAGTGATACTAATCATCACAAATAGCTTCATATTTTATTTATATAGCTATTACAAAAACACAGGTATCAGTAAAAATATTTATTTGGATTTCGAAAATGCTCATCATACTTATAATTAAATATTGTAATTAAAATGTTTAATTTTAAAATATACATTGTATTTTAAATTTGTTTATTTACAATTTCAATATGATAACATAAGGAATTAAATAGTCAATATTTATTAAAATTATAAGCCTTAAATTTAAAAAAAGTACATAATATAAGTAAGATATATTTAATATATAATGATATCATTTAAAATTGAATTTATATTTTTTTTTAATAAATATAAAGAATTATTATTTATGAATATATATATCTATATATATCTATATATATATTTATGAATGAATATATATGGATATATATATTCAATAATATGAATTCATATCTATTTTGAATTTGGCGGATTGTATGTAAATAAAGAATATGTTTCAGTTTTTAACATTTTTTTAGCGTGTCAATTTTATATTTTCGATGTCAGACTATTGATGAATTGCATCTTATTTTAGATGTCGACGATATATTAAGTGATAGCGATATATCCCTAGAAGATGTAGTTAGTATAATAATGTATTACATTTTAATTGATTGTCATCTAATACAATATTTGTAGTAATATTACAAATTAAAAAAAAAATTATAAACATTACATTTCTGATTAGATTTACTATAATTCTATAAGTATGCACATATTTAAATATATATATATTTATATATATACAAGAATATATAATTAAACTATTGTCATTAATATTAAAAAACAGTTAATACAATTGAAAATAGTATGAAATGTTACAAATAAGAATTGTTGATTTATTTACAAATATTTAGAATTTGATTCCTTGCAATATTATATTCAATTTGATTATTATAAACTTTTATTTTTACAATTCAAAATATAAATATTTTCATTACAGATTGAGTCGGATGATTCTTTTACAGTATCCGATGAATATTTATGTAAAAAAATGAATCTTCGCATTCTTCAAAATGTATAGAAAAGACTGCAGCACCTAAAGCGAAGAAACTTAAATTAGAAAATAAATGTCCTCCCATAAGATGGTCTGATAATCTAATTAATATAACCCATACTAGAAATACACCCTTTACCACAAATACTGGATTAACAGATTTATTTGATGACTACTGAAGCCGATTTATTTCTAAAAATTTTTTACCAAAGATATGATAAGTTACATTGTAGAATCAACAAATGAATATGCGATACTAAAAAATCTTCATTTACTACTTCTTTCTCTGAAATACTCTTTTTTTCTCGGGTTCATCATTTATATGGGTATATCTTCACTTCCCGATGTTGCAATGTTTTGGTCGAAGGATTCGGCATATAATCGGTCATTCATCTCGGATAGGATCACCAAAAATAGGTACATGGATTTGATACGCTACTTTCTTATATCTAAGAAAAATGAAGAGAAAAAGAATAATAAGCTGCACAAGGTATTTTTATTTATCAGATTTATTTCTGCTTTGCTTTTAGATATTATTAAATAATAATATATCTATATAGTCTTTTGTATGTTATATCCGTTATTCTAACTGAAATTAGTTTTGTTGTGTTGTAGCTTCTTATACTAACATTACATCTATTAAATTCGAATTATCAACGGTGTTAGCGGTAATTTCGCGAAATCCTTTTTACCTGACCGAGAAATCGCTATTGATGAATGCATGATTGGATTTAACGGACGTATTTACTTTAGGCAATATCTTCCTAGTAAGTCCGTAAAGCATGGAATTAAGTTTTATACGATTCTGCTACAGGATATTGTCTTAAACTTAAAATATATACTGGTATAGATATTACTTTTGATAAAACATTACCATATAATTATTCTATTGTTATTGATCTTATTTCTCCAAATTATTATATAATAACTATAAATTATACACCGACAACTATTATACTTTACTTAAGCTTGCAACAGATCTGAATAAAAAGAAAACAAATTCAATCGGAACTATAAAGAATGCATGAAGTATGCCCGACATGATGAGCCAGAAGATTAAAATCGGAGAAAGCATTAAACTTGATAGAATTGTAGTATGCAGGTTTGAAATTTAATCTATATAAAATACTGTATATGTATTGAATATAAATAATTATTGTATTTAGATAGTCTATAAAATATAAATTTTTATGATCAATATGACAACATTATTTTGGAAGTATAAAATTTATAATTTTAGAGGGAAAGAAAAAAAGGATGTCCATATATTATCGATTTGGGACAATGTCAAAGATCCAGATGTGAAGAGCAGATTTAATGAAGAAACAAAGAGAAAACAGAACATGATTATAGACTACAATAAGAGTATGGGTGGAGTTGATAAATTAGATAAATTTAGGAGTTATTAGGATGTGACGGTAAAAAATTCTGGAGATATATTTTTTATACTAATTTTAATATTTCTATTATTAATTCTTTTATTTGTTTCAAAAAATCAAAATAGACCAACGCACGCTATTCTTTATTATCTTATTGCTTATTATATGCCTTTATTAACCTTTACTCCAAATCCGTATCCATTTCTATTCCAATTGTAAAATCCGATTCATTTACCAGGGTAGTAACTAGTGATGTACTGGGCAATAGAGTAGTAAAAGATGTGTTTATTGTCGAGATGTATTAAAATGTGTACAGAAAACTTCATAAGGATGTGATGTATGTAGAGTGAGTTTATGTTATTATAAAGGTAGACAGTATTTTAAATTGTATCATGATTCATTATAAGTATTTTATATTTTACTTGTATATATTAAATCACAATAAAATATTAAACAAATATATAGATTATTATTTAAAATTTTATATAAAATCTTTTTAAAAATATATTTAATTAATTAAAATAATTATTATAATATTCATGTATAACATAAGTTTTAGTATTAATAATAGCATAACATATTTAATAAATCAACAGATTATTATTGTAATTTTAATAATTATAATAAAAAATTTATAACATAATTTAAAAAAAATATTTTATAAAATTAATAAAATATATTTAATTAATTAAAATAATTATTATAATGACAAGTGTATAATATTAATTAATATATCTTATTTAAGTGTAACCCAAGTTGTAATATTAATAATAGCATATTTATATTGGTAAATAGTTATTTTAATAGTATTAATTATTCTAATAAATTTAAAATAATTTGGATATTTTCCAAAATATAAATTATCGTAACTTTTTTAATAACAATTATTTTCAAATACAATCAACATATAAAAGTTAGACTATTGTATTACCTATATAATTGTATTAAAAAAAGTATAATTAGTTAATTTATTAATATTATATACATTAGTTGTTATTCAGTATAAAATATATATATTATTTTTTATTTAATCAATAATATTTAATAATTAACTATACATCGTTAATATGAATTTCATTAAAAAGATAATTAAATTCTCTTTAAAAATATGATAACTTATAATTATCGATTATTATTATTTGATAATGTAAAAGTATGTTATGTGAGTAATAGTATAAATTTATAATAAATATAAAAATCGCTGGGTAAAATAGCGCATACTTTTTAAAAATCCGCGGGAGGTAAAGGGTTAAGCAATATGATTTGATATATTAAATTGTATATATAAACTAATAGCATGTCTATAAATTTTAAAAATAAATTTTTTTTAAATTAATTAAAATGTGCTATATGATATTGTATATATTATACCTTGCAAATATTATACACATATGTAATACATTAAATAAGTCTTACTAATAAAAAATTTAAATCTATTAATTTTATTGTTACTAAATTTTAGTCATGACAAATTTAATAAAATATTAGTTTTCAACATATTTTTGTTGGTAGGAAAATTATTTATGATAATTTCAATTAAATATTAATTTAATTAATATATGATATTTATTGAATTCAATATATTTATACTTTTTTTTCATACCATATTATTTAAATATTTGTTATGAAATAATTATAATTAAATATACTAAAATTGAAATATCAATGTTAATATATATATTTTTTAAACATGAAAATTTAAAAAAATTAGATTTTTAAAAAGTGAAATTCCTAATCGGATATTCAAGATAGCATTTTTGAAACAAGTATAAAAATTTCATTAAAATTTAAGTTTTTTGAATTAAAACGTCAGAAATGGTATACTGTCCAAGTATTGTTAAATATAAAATAGGTAATCATTTTTTTAAATTATCAATAGATAAAAAATAATCACTGTCTTCTATTTTACTAAATAAATATTTATGCATAAATTAAAAATAGTTATTTATGGGATGCTTTTGATATATATATCTTATAAATAGTTAAAATTGTATTTTTAAATAATCAGAACTCATCAATACAGTAATTAGTCTATTGAATAAATAACATTATAATATATATAATCTATAGATAGCAATATACATGTAAAATTATAATATGTGTATAAGATATATAGTAAGATTCAAATTCAGATTGATAAATTTGTAGTTCTTATTATTTTACAATCCATTCCGTGAAAAAGTTATCGATACAATTTGTTCAAATATTGTGATATTATCGATAAACAAATCTACAAGTAGGTTTGGTGGAAACCACCTTCTTCCGAAGCATCGCAAGATATACAATATCTACTCTAATATTTCAACAAAGATACTACGAAGCAATCTTAGTATAATCTTTAAACAAATGTAGTGTATACATCATGAAACATGAACTGAATTACTCCTTAATAAAATAAAGCAGTTTATATACTTATTTATATAATAATTATATACTGTACATTGTAAAATATACATATGGCTATATTAATAGTCTTGCCTACTACTTACAAACTAAATATATATATATTGATATAATAATATATTTGTGTATTTGCCACTATAATTATAATTAAATTTATTTCCTTGAATTGAAGTATTTACTTATAAATATGTTCAGTTAAATCATTATTATATTTATATATTATATCATTTATAACTAATTTATTTAAAAATGTTAATTTTTAACTTACAATGCAACGAGCAATATCAAATCTATAGAAATAATATTAATAATTATTAATGTTAACATAGTGGATACTACAGCTATCTCTAATCCTAGTACTGTAAATTACTTACTTCTATAACTTATTGACTCTTCCCTGATGATGATTTCCTGATTAACTAATTATTTAAACACACGACTATATAAGAAAAACAGCGATTTGACTAATATAATTTACTTAAATATTGAATGTTCATTTTTCAAAATGTATGAAAGATTTGCACTATTTATTTATTATTAGACTTTAAATAATCTACCCATTGTTAGAATTAAACTTATTTTTATTTCACAACTATATTTACAGTTACATAATAATAAAACATCTTACCTTGATAAAAAGAGAATGTATTCAATAGTTAGGCGAAATCGTTATAAAAAATATTTTAAGGTATGCAATCCTTTTCTTTTTTAAACTAACATAATTTTAATATTTTTATATGAACTACATACAATTATTCGTTATTATTAGTATTACTTCTAGATCTACATTACTTTTATTGTAATTATTTTAAAAAAATAGAATTAGTATTTTATCAATAAAGTAAACTTTATTGAAATAATAACAAATTATTATTTAATTAATATTTAATATACATATAAAATTGATCGTTAATTAAATTGTATAGTAAGACGCACTTGTTGATTAATCTATATTATTAGTCAACTAGTATTTCAACTCTACACGTTTATTAACATAATTGATATATTTTACTATAATTTTCAAAATTAAAATTAGTCAAATTTTATATAAAATAAAATATTATAATTATAAATAAATAGATTTTTAACCTGTGTTTAGCCTTATCTTTACTAAATATAATAAGTGTTATTAATGTTATGAATACTATAAATATTTCACTGTACATTACTAGAACTAGTTAAATCTTTTACAAATATTTAAATTATATATATTTAAATACTTATTTACCCTTCAAGTAAATATATTTCAACTCCATTTTTGAGCGAAATTAAGTTAATTTTTACGTTATAAAACCTCAATTTTCGCCTATTCATTAAATTTAAATGGCAAATATACAGCCTAATAATAACATCCAAGAAATTGTACACTTTGAGGAAATATACGACTCCGCAATGGTTGAAATAGGAGATGATATAATTAGCGAGACGGTAGAAACAGAGAGCATGGTGGAAATAAATATTGAAGCTGCTCCCGAAGTTGAATGTGGAGAAGTTGTTATTGTTACCGATGGACAAGAAAATGGCGATGTGGAAATTAATGAATATGATGAGGACGATATCGATTATTCTCAATTAACAGAATTAACCAATTTAGATGATGATGTCACTGAGAATCTTAGATTATCTATCGCAATTAACAGGGAACAAGAAAATGATGCCCGAATATACGCAGCATCTCACCCCATTTCAGAAGATAGTTATTCGGAAGATGAAATTGATCAACCATTTTCCCATAAACAAAATTATCACAGTCATAGAGTTGACAAAGATATATATATTAAAACACCACAACCAGCTAAAAAGAGGGGGAGACCGCGTGGTAGTTTGAATAAAAATACAAAAATTTCCAGACTAAGTAATAATACAAAAACTAAAAAAATTATTATAAAAAAAGAAAAGATACCCTTACCCATACAACACCATACTCGTTTATCTTCAAGCGATGAATCTATATACGAAAGTGAAATTCTATATCAAAAATACTCTACCAGAATCAGAAAAGAACCAAAAAAAAGAGCTTTCAGACATAGGTTTTTTATATTATTTTTATAATTTTAATTTATAAAATTAACATATTTAATACCATTTTAATGATTAATAATTGTTAATTATAATAATAATTTGAAATATAATTAAATACATACTGTTTATTAATATGAAATCATATATAACTTGTATACTAATGATAACCCGTTTCAAATTGTTTTGGGAATATATTAATACAATTTATAATTATTAAATTGAATTATAGATTACAATGGAGGGATCTGGATATGCTCGAGGCTTTGAAGTCTGTACAAGAAATGAAAACAACAATTCGCGGAGCAGCCAAACAATTTGCAGTTCCTTACAGCACGCTGAAAGTTCGAATCCCTTGACTAACGAAGCTTGTCCTTCAATAATGTACACTGTTTTTTTATAAAGTCGCACCCCTTTTAATTGAAATGAAAACCAATGCTGCTAAAACCGTCGTAGGATAGAGTTCATGGCCGAGTCAGGCATGGCACCAAGCCTGGCGTAAAAACTGCTTTATCTCCTGAAGAAGAAGAGGAACTCGTTAGATATGTGATGGTAAGTATCAGTGATAGTTTTTCTTATAAGTTATATTTTCTCACTAGAGAATTATTTATTTGTCATATTTATCTACTGAATTATTTAACAATATTCTCTTTTTTTAAACGTTTTTTACCTAGACTGAAATATAAATATTTAAATTTGTAAACATCTATAATAACATTTATTATGTTAGTTTAAATAAAATATATCTCTTCTAATCTTTCCTCATTTCCATATCAACAAATCTTATCTCATCATCATTTTATTTTACTATTCATCTTACTATATATATATTCTTATTTTACTTTAATCTCTAAATAACATTATTTCACCATAATCTTATCTCTCAGTAATCTTATCTCACCATAATCTTATAGCATCACGACACCACTTCAATACGACCCTTTCAGGATATGCAGGGCGCTGGTTTTAGTTTACGCTACGTGGATGTAAGAGAACGTGCTGGAGAGTTATTGAGATTGAATCACGGCACCAACAACCCGTATGGTACCAGCAGTCCTGGTCATAATTGGCTCGCTGGCTTCCTAAAACGACATCCTGGTGAATATTAATTCAAATTAAATTGAATATTTTTTTTCATATAGGGATTTTTATTTTTTCTATGTTTAATTAAATTGCTATATTCGTTAATAAATATTGTATCATATTATAAAATCGTATACTTTTCATTTTCTTTGTTTTTAACGATACTAATATATTTCAACAGGCCTAGAATTCAGACGCCCTTCAAACAAATCAATATTGCCGAGTATTCAGAAACAAAAAAACATGCTGAGAAAATTCTACGAAATTACATCGACGGTAATTTAAAAAAAATTCTTAATCTATTTTATCTAGTTAAATAATAATCTATAATTAGTTAATCTTATTATTACCATTATACCTCTTGACCCGTTTGTATCCACAAAGTTGCATATGGTATTCATATGTCCAGCCACAATACATCACACACATCCATTCAAATACCCCAAACTCTTTTCACATATATTCTAATATCTTTAACCCACATAACACTCTAGTTATACCTACCTTACCCCACATCCCCATCTAGTTACACATATCTTACCCCACACTCTCTAGTTGCACCTACCCCTCAGTGCCCTAGTTTACGTCCTACCTTACCCTCACACAATCCTCTAGTTACACATACCCTACCCTACAGCCCCTAGTCCACATCCTACCCGAAATCTACACTACCCCAAATCCACCCTACCCCCCGCCTTCTCCACTCTAACCTCTGACCTCGTACACCGAAGGTGTTCCGACGTCAGAAGATTCTTCACAAACCCGACCGCATCTTCTGCGTCAGCGAGTTGAGATTGTCCTGCGGGGGTCTGCCTACCACCATCCTGGTGACGATGGCGGCCGACGGGGCTCTGTTGCCCCCATTTGTAGTGTTTGCCGGCGTACGCTTGAAACTAGGCGCCGTGAAAGATTACTACCCGGAGGCAACGTTCAACTGCAGCCCCGATGGTCATGTTAGTTCAATCTTAGCCCCGCATCCGATCTCTATCTCAACGCACTTCTCTTAGCCTCTTATCTTATCCACCCTTATCTTAGCCTTTTATCTTATCCACCCTTATCTTAGCCTTTTATCTTATCCACCCTTATCTTAGCCCCTTAATTAGCCTCTAATCTTATCCACCCTTATCTTAGCCCCTCAATTAGACTTTTATAGCTACATTACATAGCTACATTAAATAGCTATATTACATAGCTACTTCACATATCTACATTACATAGTTACATTAATAGCTTCACTACGTAGATCCATGCAATAATACCCCTGGATTTTATCGTCCACTCAACATTGCCTAAATGCAAAATCCTATAAATTTCACTATAGGTCAACGAGGAAATGTTTAACTGGTGGTTTCGGGAGCATTTCCTGAAAAACACAAACTACAAGTACATTACAAACAATGGTTCATGTAGAGGTTGAAATCTACGTAGGAACTAGTTCATTTCTACAACTATTCATTTGTTTGCATTTCTATCTAAACAATATGCATGTACGGAGGCTAATTTACATTGTTGTTTTAGTTTTCAATTCCTATTAGAAGTATATAGATTCTTTCTGAAAATAATGAAACAATAATGCATTCACATTTACCAACTGCTGACACTCTACAATTCCGTCTCCCTTAGTGATACGTAAACCGATGTCTTTGTTTGTGAGTCGTTGGGTAGTGGACGTCACGCTTCAGCTGTCGCAGAAGTCCAAGGAGGAGCGTCTGAGTCTGGTGTGCATGCCCCCGGGAATTGCTCATCTCCTACAGCCCCTGGACGATGCAATTGTTCATAATATAGAAACTCTCATCGAAAAGAAGGTTAATTAGACTTCCTTCCTAAGACACCTTCTTTCATAGACTTCCTTCCTAAGACATCTCTTTACATAGACTTCCTTCCTAAGACACCTCTTTTCATAGACTTCCTTCCTAAGACATCTCCTTTCATAGACTTCATTACTAAGATACCTCTTTTCATAGACTTCCTTCCTAAGACATCTCTTTACATAGACATCCTTCCTAAGACACCTCTTTTCATAGACTTCCTTCCTAAGACACCTCCTTTCATAAATGTCCTCCCTAAGACACCTCTTTTCATAGACTTCCTTCCTAAGACATCTCCTTTCATAGACTTCATTACTAAGATACCTCTTTTCATAGACTTCCTTCCTAAGACATCTCTTTACATAGACATCCTTCCTAAGACACCTCTTTTCATAGATTTCCTTCCTAAGACACCTCCTTTCATAAATGTCCTCCCTAAGACACCTCTTTTCATAGACTTCCTTCCTAAGATACCTCTTTTCATAGACTTCCTTCCTAAGACACCTCTATTCATAGACTTCCTTCCTAAGACATCTCCTTTCATAGACTTCCTTCCTAAGACACCTCTATTCATAGACTATCTTCCTAAGACACCTCTATTCATAGACTTCCTTCCTAAGACATCTCCTTTCATAGACTTCCTTCCTAAGACACCTCTATTCATAGACTATCTTCCTAAGACACCTCTATTCATAGACTTCCTTCCTAAGACATCTCCTTTCATAGACTTCCTTCCTAAGACACCTCTATTCATAAACTTCCTTCCTAAGACACCTATATTCATAGACTTACTTCCTAAGACACCTCTTTTCATAGACTTCCTTCCTAAGACACCTCTATTCATAGACTTCCTTCCTAAGACACCTCTTTTCATAGACTTCCTTCCTAAGACACCTCTATTCATAGACTTCCTTCCTAAGACACCTCTTTTCATAGACTTCCTTCCTAAGACACCTCTATTCATAGACTTCCTTCCTAAGACATCTCCTTTCATAGACTTCCTTCCTAAGACACCTCTATTCATAGACTATCTTCCTAAGACACCTCTATTCATAGACTTCCTTCCTAAGACATCTCCTTTCATAGACTTCCTTCATAAGACACCTCTATTCATAGACTTCCTTCCTAAGACACCTCTTTTCATAGACTTCCTTCCAAAGACACCTCTATTCATAGACTTCCTTCCTAAGACACCTCTTTTCATAGACTTCCTTCCTAAGACACCTCTTTTCATAGACTTCCTTCCTAAGACACCTCTTTTCATAGACTTCCTTCCTAAGACACCTCTTTTCATAGACTATCTTCCTAAGATACCTCTATTCATAGACTTCCTTCCTAAGACATCTCCTTTCATAGACTTCCTTCCTAAGACACCTCTTTTCATAGACTTCCTTCCTAAGACACCTCTTTTCATAGACTTCCTTCCTAAGACACCTCTTTTCATAGACTTCCTTCCTAAGACACCTCTTTTCATAGACTATCTTCCTAAGATACCTCTATTCATAGACTTCCTTCCTAAGACACCTCTATTCATAGACTTCCTTCCTAAGACATCTACAAGATTGTAATTCTGCTTTTCCGCAATATATTCACCACATGCTTTACAATTCTGCGATTATACTTAACTTATAACCTATAACCTTAACCTTAACCTATAACCTATAACTTATAACCTTAACCTATAACTTATAACCTTAACCTTAACCTATAACCTATAACCTATAACCATGTACATCAAAATGTAATTGCAATTAAACAAAGTACTATAGGTTCAATTCTCTTATAACATCGTTCAAATCTCTCGTTTACACACGTTACATTAATTTCAAGGTATCCAAACATCTCGAATCTTCAGGAGAGAAAATTCTATCTCACAAATCTTTTGCACATATTCTTTCTAAGGTTAGTAAAGCTTTCAATCTCCTCAATCTCCTTAATAGGAATCTGATTTAATAATACGTTGAAATATGTATATATCATAAATCCTCCGATTCCACCATCTCACAGTTTTATCCCTCTTGCATTCTTCCTTATCTCTCTTACGTACTGTTCTACCAATATAGTCAGCTCTATACGCACTACTCATACCTTATAACACTGACCTTACCATTGTACTCCCCTAGGTGTGGAGACGTGCCATCACTTCCGAACACATCAAATTGAAATACAATCGTAACGGCCTCTTCCCCCTCAATCCGTTTGCAATTAGTAATGACCGCATAGCGTCGGCCAATCAGCTCATGGCAAGGGCACAAATGGCAGCAGATAAACAAGGTCGGTGTTGATAACATGTATATTATTGAATTCATCCATTTCTTGAAACGAGATTATTAATTTAGTATTAGCAGATATATCGTCAGTATTTTTATAATCCTCTATGAAGTGCCTGGATTTAAACTATTCCCAGGAATCCATCCAGGTCATTTTAGATTTATTGTTATAAATAAAAGTGTAAATATATTTTATTTGCATTAAAAATATATTATTTTTATTTATAATAATAATTTCATAATAGTTACATCATCGGGTTTCTAGACTAATATTGCATAAGTTATTTAAGTCACATTATCTTCATGAAATAAATTAGTTTATTTTTATTTTAAATTTACATTTACTTTCAATACAGCATAACATATTCTAAGCGTCCTACATATCTACATTATACTAGATTGCTATTACAATTGATCTAATACAATTCATACAGCTCAAGAATCCGAAAACATGTCAGATATTGATAAAGGTTTTAAATCCTCAAAACTTTATTAATGTTTACTCATAAATTTTTAATTCTTCATAAATTTGTATCATTTTATATCATTTTGTATAATTTGGTGTCTTTCTTTCTCTATTACATTATGATACAAAATGCAGATGATATGTGTCAGTTATCTGGCCGCAGTATTTTGAGTGTTTTGGCCTCACATGAATTCACAAATCAAAACCAAGAAAACGATTGTTAGTATCCTATTATTAAATCGTCATCAAACTATAAATATATTCATATAAATACAAGTAATATCTCTATATATATATATATATATATTATAATATAATTTTAGAACTCTTCAATTTATCAGTAAATATTCTGCTTAAATAATTAATAAGGATGACAAAATAAAATTTGTATTTTCACTAAATTTGTGTTTATTAAAGTTAATATTAATTGCATACAGTTTTATTTTTTTAAAAAACGTATAAAAGACTCTACGCAAATTTATTTGTTCTCCCGCTGCCTCGCAGTGCTTCAAGAGGTCAGCAACAAGGAACTCGACTATATTCAAGAGGCGTTGACCACATCCCACGTACCCCTCGATGTAGAGGCGCTGGACTCGCACGATTCCGACTGCGAGCAAACCGACGAATCGTCCGGCCGTCGCCACGGTTACCAATCCTCCGGCCAATCGGACGCCCTGCGTCGCCTGCAACGTCGACAACTCGAAGCCGCCGACGACGCCGTCGCCGCCGCCGACTCCGGGGTCACCGTACAGTCGCAGCTGTGCAACGCCCGCGACAACGTCGAACAAACCGACCTCGCCATCAACTCCATCCTGTCGACGGCTCGAAGTCGAGGGAACGCCGTCGAAGCCGCCGCTCCGGGTTCCAGCGACACCGACGACGCCGAGGAAACGTCGTGGAACATCGAACACCTGAACTCGCAACACCAAGAACAACAACAACACCTACTGCAGAGCCCTGGCGGCGAAGTAGTACACTACGACGACCTGAACGTGGTTTATGAAGAAGATATCGCCGCCACCGTTGATATTTCTTCAACGAAGTCAGTCCTAGATCCACTTTTATTTTCTCTTGCTCCAATTACTCTTTCTCTCAACATTTATCCTCAGATTATATGATTAAATTAATGTTCAGATCTTATCTTTTGTTCATAAACTACAGTTACATAAACTCTACAAATAAACAATTGTTAATAATCACAATATTTATACAAATTATTCTTAAAACAATGACTTCTTTACTCAGGCACGTGCCGGTCTCGAAAAAGCGGGAACCGTTGAAACGCGGCCCCAAAAAGAAGAAGAAAGTGACTCCGTCGTACGAAATCCTCGACGACTATTCATACGGCCCGGCCTCCACGTCGATCTCGGCGAACGACTCGACCGGAAACAACCTTCTGGTGCAGGGTTTCGCGGCAACGGATTCGATTGTTTACGACGCCTCGCAGCGCCTGGCAACGCAAGGTCAGCGTTACTCTGGCGGCGTCGTCGAGGAGGAGGAAGTAGTTTACGACGACGCCAGGTACCCGGAGGAAGAGGAGGCGCGGATCGTCGACGATTCCGAATACATGCACTACATTTCACAGGTACCTTTACAATGAGCTGCGATTGCTGTTTGTAGATATTTACAACTAAATCTCTTATTTACGATTTCATTATTTGATATCGTTTCATTAAATTGCCGTCGAGTAAAGTGGATTCGTAAAGTAATATTAATGTTTGTTCTTTTAGATGAAGAATCAACCTCAACAACAAATAGAATACATTGATACAGCTCAGGTTATATTCATTTCCACTTTACATTAATACATAGTAATAATAATACCTTCTAAATAATTGATCCTAATATTGTATTATCTTATAATTTTAGATTAAACATGAATTTCAGCAAGTCGAATATATTGATAATACTCAGGTTATTTATGTTTAATATATTTTTAATAATAACTTTTAATCTTAATCAATTATTATTATATAAGTTTAAAACATTTTAGATAAAGGAAGAGTATTCGCAAGTACAATTTATTGACGGATCTCAAGTTATTGAGACTGATGAAAACTGTGTTATTATCAATGCCTGGAATTCATGACCAAGCAATCCTTATTTACTTTCAAAAACTCAACTAGGCACAATATTACAAAAGTTTCTTATTATATCAGAACATGGTATTTACATTAAAACTCTGTATATTAATTATTACCATCATGATGCCTTTGGCCATATATTTTTTATACACAAAAGATTGATACAATAAAGAAAATTTACTATATATTTTATTTGATCAATTTCGATAAGTCGTTGTCAAATTTCCGTACATCGACAACCGCATCCCGTTGGGCACTGCGAATGACCTTTGAACCAGTCGGCCATATGGTGCGTATGACCTCCGTGCCCACAAAATAGACAAAACTGGGAAAGACCTTGAAAAGTAACGTAAAATGAAACTGTATTCATTATATAAGAGATCTATTAGACTATTTGCCTGCTGTTAGTGATTAGGGACATATAAGTATTTTATAATACAATTATTTGGGAAATAGAAATGCATAGACTTTATATAAATAAATAATTAATATTGTTTAAAATCACCTCCGGAGAAATAACAACAGTTTTATATTGAAAATATTTGTCTATTTATTTCTATTAGTCGATGATTGAATGTTTGCTTACCTCGAATGGTGATGTTGCAAATTGAACAACTCAACATATAACTTTTACAGTGGTAGCATTGAATTCCACGATTTCTACTCTGACAGTTTTGACAGTAGGAGTTCAGCACTGCGTAAAGGAAAGTAGCATCGAGATGAGTGTTATTTGGAACGATGTGTGTCGATATGATGATAATAAACATCTTATCTATTCTAATATCGACTTGATGTAAACTGAGTAAAGATAACAATTATTTCAGATACAGTTTGTTTGGAAGATAATTAGTTTTACTAAAGTTCATGTCAATATTAAACAAAAGAATAATATTATATATACATTATATACAATAATATACATTAATAATGACAATGACGATTCAATTAGAATAAGTTTTCTTTAATTTAAATAAGTCCAACATTGTATAGTATACAATGTATATAGTTGAATATTAGCATATCAATGTTATCTAAATAACTATTAAATATATGTATTATATTGGTAAACTTTATCAATATAATTGTCGAGATATAAAAGTCAGTTAAAGTTGACATTTTATTATTTATTTATAAACTCCAAATGAGAATTGAGATTTGCGATGAATAGCCGCTGAGCTAGCGATAATTAAAATAACTTCGAATGACGTATAGACCATGGAAGTAAACCGCAATGCCGAGTGGATAAAAGGTAAACACGACGTTAAGGTCGAATTACACTAAACGCGGGAGATAGCTAGAGATGACCGAGTTTGACCGATTGAACTGACCGAGTCCCACGTGAGGAGCTGCTGGTTTCGACATGAATTTCAATACTTCGATACGTTTGTTCAACAGACCCCATCTGTACAGCAGTTCGGCGTAGCATCTTCTGTATTCGTCGTATTGGTTCAAGTACTCCGGATTCAACAACCTTAATCGTATTGCATTGTATTCGGAGTAGCTACTTCAACGCAATACTGTGCTCGAATGTATAGGTTTTACGTTTAATTAGGTGTTCTAAATACTATACGATATGATGTATCAAATTAGATCAAGTCCTCTGTAAGACAATATAACGAATAAAAGTTGTCAATAACTTTCATAACTATTAAAAAACTAATTCTTTAAGATAATGGTTATGACTACAAAAATAATTTTGTTTGCATTAAAAAAAATAAATTTTGTAAAAAATAAATAATTATTTGACAAAATACTTAAAAAATAAACATTAAAAAGTGAAACAAATATTTGACATTGTATCAACAAACCAATTCTCCTTAATCCAATCTTTTTCTGTGATATAACCGCCCAGAGTGTCCTTGAAATGTATATTGTCCCCGTTGAGGTCAACGTTACTGCATACCCTGTTTACTGGTCAAAAGGTCAATAGAATATAATATAAACAAAGGTCTTATGAATATAGTCTAATCTTTATACATCTGAATAAGAACATATCTATTTCTAATAACTGTGTTGAGAGGAAATGTCCATTGGATGAGAACGCGAATGATTGAGACCAGGGTGTGAGGTCTGCAAGGTGTGAGGTGCATTCTAAGAGTGGGGTGAAATTGTGAGAGTGAGGTGACATTATGAGAGTGAGGTGACATGAGAGTGAGATGACATTATGAGAGTGGGGTGATATTGTGAGAGTGAGGTGACATGAGAGTGAGGTGACATTATGAGAGTGAGGTGACATGAGAGTGAGGTGATATTATGAGAGTGAGATGACATGAGAGTGAGGTGCCATTATGAGAGTGAGATGACATGAGAGTGAGATGACATTGTGAGAGTGAGGTGACATTGTGAGAGTGAGGTGACATAAGAGTGAGATGACATGAGAGTGAGGTGACATTGTGAGAGTGAGGTGACATGAGAGTGAGATGACATGAGAGTAAGATGATATTGTGAGAGTGAGGTGACATGAGAGTGAGATGACATTATGAGAGTGAGGTGACATTGTGAGAGTGAGGTGACCTTTTGAGAGTGAGGTGACATTATGAGAGTGAGGTGACATAAGAGTGAGGTTACATTATGAGAGTGAGGTGACATTGTGAGAGTGAGGTGACATTGTGAGTGAGGTGACATTATAAGAGTGAGATGACATGAGAGTGAGGTGACATTATGAGAGTGAGGTGACATGAGAGTGAGATGACATTATGAGAGTGGGGTGATATTGTGAGAGTGAGGTGACATGAGAGTGAGGTGACATTATGAGAGTGAGGTGACATGAGAGTGAGGTGATATTATGAGAGTGAGATGACATGAGAGTGAGGTGCCATTATGAGAGTGAGATGACATGAGAGTGAGATGACATTGTGAGAGTGAGGTGACATTGTGAGAGTGAGGTGACATAAGAGTGAGATGACATGAGAGTGAGGTGACATTGTGAGAGTGAGGTGACATGAGAGTGAGATGACATGAGAGTAAGATGATATTGTGAGAGTGAGGTGACATGAGAGTGAGATGACATTATGAGAGTGAGGTGACATTGTGAGAGTGAGGTGACCTTTTGAGAGTGAGGTGACATTGTGAGTGAGGTGACATTATAAGAGTGAGATGACATGAGAGTGAGATGACATTATGAGAGTGAGGTGACATGAGAGTGAGGTGACATTGTGAGAGTGAGGTGACATGAGAGTGAGATGACATGAGAGTAAGATGATATTGTGAGAGTGAGGTGACATGAGAGTGAGATGACATTATGAGAGTGAGGTGACATTGTGAGAGTGAGGTGACATTGTGAGAGTGAGGTGACCTTTTGAGAGTGAGGTGACATTATGAGAGTGAGGTGACATAAGAGTGAGGTTACATTATGAGAGTGAGGTGACATTGTGAGAGTGAGGTGACATTGTGAGTGAGGTGACATTATAAGAGTGAGATGACATGAGAGTGAGATGACATTATGAGAGTGAGGTGACATGAGAGTAAGATGATATTGTGAGAGTGAGGTGACATAAGAGTGAGGTGACATTGTGAGAGTGAGGTAATATTGTGAGAGTGAGGTGACATAAGAGTGAGGTGACATTATGAGAGTGAGGTGACATTGTGAGAGTGAGGTAATATTGTGAGAGTGAGGTGACATGAGAGTGAGATGACATTATGAGAGTGAGATGACATTATGAGAGTGAGGTGACATTGTGAGAGTGAGGTAATATTGTGAGAGTGAGGTGACATTATGAGAGTGAGGTGACATTGTGAGAGTGAGGTAATATTGTGAGAGTGACATGACATGAGAGTGAGATAACATGAGAGTGGGGTGACATGAGAGTGAGATGAAATAATGAGAGTGAGGTGAAATTGTAAGAGTGAGGTGATATTGTGAGAGTGAGGTAATATTGTGAGAGTGAGGTGACATGAGAGTGAGATTACATTATGAGAGTGAGGTGACATGAGAATGAGGTGATATTGTGAGAGTGAGGTGACATGAGAGTGAGATGACATGAGAGTGGGGTGACATGAGAGTGAGATGAAATAATGAGAGTGAGGTGAAATTGTGAGAGTGAGGTGATATTGTGAGAGTTAGGTGACATGAGAGTGAGGTGACATTGTGAGGGTGAGGTGACATGAGAGTGAGAAGATATTATGAGAGTGAGGTGACATTGTGAGAGTGAGGTGACATGAGAGTGAGGTGACATGAGAGTGAGATGATATTATGAGAGTGAGGTGACATGAGAGTGAGGTGACATTGTGAGAGTGAGGTGACATTAGTGTGGGGTGAAATAAGAGTGAGGTGACATTATGAGAGTGAGATGACATTGTGAGAGTGAGGTGACATGAGAGTGAGGTGACTTGAGAGTAAGATGATATTGTGAGAGTGAGATGACATTATGAGAGTGAGGTGACATTATAAGAGTGAGATGACATTATGAGAGTGAGGTGACATTATGAGAGTGAGGTGACATGAGAGTGAGGTGACATGAGAGTGAGGTGACATTGTGAGAGTGAGGTGACATTGTGAGAGTGAGGTGACATTGTGAGAGTGAGGTGACATTGTGAGAGTGAGGTGACATGAGAGTAAGATGATATTGTGGGAGTGAGGTGACATTATGAGAGTGAGGTGATATGAGAGTGAGATGACATGAGAGTAAGATGATATTGTGAGAGTGAGGTGACATTATGAGAGTGAGGTGATATGAGAGTGAGATGACATGAGAGTGAGGTGACATTATGAGAGTGAGATGACATTATGAGAGTGAGGTGACATAATGAGAGTGAGGTGACATTATGAGAGTGAGATGACATTATGAGAGTGAGGTGACATTATGAGAGTGAGATGACATTATGAGAGTGAGGTGACATTATGAGAGTGAGGTGACATGAGAGTGAGGTGACATTATGAGAGTGAGGTGACATGAGAGTGAGGTGACATTATGAGAGTGAGATGACATTGTGAGAGTGAGGTGACATGAGAGTGAGGTGACATTATGAGAGTGAGGTGACATGAGAGTGAGGTGACATTATGAGAGTGAGGTGACATGAGAGTGAGGTGACATTGTGAGAGTGAGGTGACATTGTGAGAGTGAGGTGACATTGTGAGAGTGATGTGACATTGTGAGAGTGAGGTGACATGAGAGTGAGATGACATTGTGAGAGTGAGGTGACCTTTTGAGAGTGAGGTGAAATTGTGAGAGTGAGGTGACATGAGAGTGAGATGACATTATGAGAGTGAGGTGACATTGTGAGAGTTAGGTGACATTATGAGAGTGAGGTGACATTATGAGAGTGAGGTGACATTGTGAGAGTTAGGTGACATTATGAGAGTGAGATGACATGAGAGTGAGATGACATTATGAGAGTGAGATGACATTGTGAGAGTTAGGTGACATTATGAGAGTGAGATGACATGAGAGTGAGGTGACATTATGAGAGTAAGGTGACATTACTCTCCTCTGTTTCTCTCACTCTCCCTCGCCTGATCTCTCCCCTCTTCCTTCCCTCTGGTTAGGGCACGGTATCCACAGACGGACCTGCATTTCGTACGATGAGCAGTACGTACGCGGATTAAAAGAATAAATGTGTGCTCCTGACACCTGTTGCAGACGACGCTGTTTACGAAGCATCTTCGTGAAGAAACAAGACAACATCGCCAACGTCTGCACGTCTTTATGCCATTGGTAGTACTTGAAGCTGCGCGAGGTGTGGCGGGAGGTGTGGCGGGGGGTGTGGCGGGAGGTGTGGCGGGAGGTGTTGTGGGAGGTGTGGCGGGAGGTGTGGCGGGAGGTGTGGCGGGAGGTTGGCGGGAGGTTGGCGGGAGGTGTGGCGGGAGGTGTGGCGGGAGGTGTGGCGGGGGGTGCGGCGGGAGGTGTGGCGGGAGGTGCGGCGGGAGGTGCGGCGGGAGGTGTGGCGGGAGGTGTGGTGGGAGGTGTGGTGGGAGGTGTTGTGGGAGGTGTGGCGGGAGGTGTGGCGGGAGGTGTGGCGGGAGGTGTGGTGGGAGGTGTGGCGGGAGGTGTGGCGGGAGGTGTGGTGGGAGGTCTGGTGGGAGGTGTGGCGGGAGGTGTGGCGGGAGGTGTGGCGGTAGGTGTGGCGGGAGGTGTGGCGGGAGGTGTAGCGGGAGGTGTGGCGGGAGGTGTGGTGGGAAGTGTGGTGGGAAGTGTGGCGGGAGGTGTGGCGGGAGGTGTGGTGGGAAGTGTGGCGGGAGGTGTGGCGGGAGGTGTGGCGGGAGGTGTTGTGGGAGGTGTGGCGGGAGGTGTGGCGGGAGGTGTGGCGGGGGGTGTGGCGGGAGGTGTGGCGGGAGGTGTGGCGGGAGGTGTGGCGGGAGGTGTGGCGGGGGGTGTGGCGGGAGGTGTGGCGGGAGGTGTGGCGGGAGGTGTGGCGGGAGGTGTGGTGGGAGGTGTGGTGGGAGGTGTGTTGGGAAGTGTGGTTGGATGTGTGACGGGAGGTGTGGCGGGAGGTGTGGCGGGAGGTATGGCGGGAGGTGCGGCGGGAGGTGTGGCGGGAGGTGTGGTGGGAGGTGTGGTGGGAGGTGTTGTGGGAGGTGTGGCGGGAGGTGTGGCGGGAGGTGTGGCGGGAGGTGTGGCGGGAGGTGTGGCGGGAGGTGTGGTGGGAGGTCTGGTGGGAGGTGTGGCGGGAGGTGTGGCGGGAGGTGTGGCGGTAGGTGTGGCGGGAGGTGTGGCGGGAGGTGTGGCGGGAGGTGTAGCGGGAGGTGTGGCGGGAGGTGTGGTGGGAAGTGTGGTGGGAAGTGTGGCGGGAGGTGTGGCGGGAGGTGTGGTGGGAAGTGTGGCGGGAGGTGTGGCGGGAGGTGTGGCGGGAGGTGTTGTGGGAGGTGTGGCGGGAGGTGTGGCGGGAGGTGTGGCGGGGGTGTGGCGGGAGGTGTGGCGGGAGGTGTGGCGGGAGGTGTGGCGGGAGGTGTGGCGGGAGGTGTGGCGGGGGGTGTGGCGGGAGGTGTGGCGGGAGGTGTTGTGGGAGGTGTGGTGGGAGGTGTGGCGGGAGGTGTGGCGGGAGGTGTGGCGGGAGGTGTGGCGGGAGGTGTGTTGGGAAGTGTGGTTGGATGTGTGACGGAAGGTGTGGCGGGAGGTGTGGCGGGAGGTGTGGTGGGAGGTGTGGCTGGAGGTGTTGTGGGAGGTGTTGTGGGAGGTGTGGTGGGAGGTGTGGCGGGAGGTGTTGTGGGAGGTGTGGCGGGAGGTGTGGAGGAGTGAGGTTGCGAGTGGTATAGTGAAGGCTTTAGTGAAGGGGTTTACTTATGAGGTATGGTAAAGAAACGCAGTGCCGTGGTTCAATACTTAGGGTTGGGAAGTTATATTTGTTAAGGGTTGTCGTGTAGGATGTAGTTGAGGGTTTTCGGAAGGACGAGGGCTATCGTAAGGAGTACGGTGTTGGAAACATTGCCACCAACATTTCCCGCATGAGATCACAGCCGTATGCGTACTGCGCTGCCGGAGCCTTGGAAATGCTGTTTGAACAGTCGGAGAAATCGTGGCGGCACAGATTTCCGGCGATTTTCCAAACCTAAAATAAATGAATTGCTTCATAATTCAAAGGAAATCGCGAATTTCCGCAGCGAAGATTAAAAATAAAAAATTTGTGAAAAAAATTTAATTTCAATGTTTTATGAACATTTTATTTTCAAAATTAAAACATGATAATTGAATAATATATATAAAATCACCAATTACATATTTTTGAGAAGTCTATTGTGATTAAATTAAAGAAGTTACCTTAATAATAAATGAACAATAACTTTTTATTCTTAATTATTGAAATTATTTTATCAATTTTTAAAATTAATTTATAATTAATTTGCGAAGAATATTGAATCCAACACAGAAATTGAATTATTAAATAATTCATAATATTAAATAAACGAATTATTGGATAATTTAAATATCTCCACGATTTTGTAAATCAAATTAAACTAAATTACAGATAGTAAAATAATCATCAGTATTTGCTTTTTTTTAAAGAATTTATTATTTAACTAGCATTTTAAAAATAAAGTGTAATATTTTAATAGGTGTAATATAAATTAGATATTGGAATATCTTATCTAACGGATTATTGAGAAGTTTACCAAATCGTTGCCCAAAGGAGTATCACAAACGTTTACGAGGTCGTAGCGACCGAAATTCTGTGCGACTTCTGCGTTAGCCAAACATTGACTGTAGATATCGTCATTTTCATCGAGTCTGGTGTAGAAGTGAAATTGGGATGAGCCTCGCACCACGGGGAGAGAAGAGTTTCGAGGTAAGCGAAGAGATGTGGAAGAGATGGGGAAGAGGAGAGATCATAATAACTACTGCAGTGTTGGACATCTGATGAGGCTGTCGTTATTTCAACGGCGAAAGAAGTTATTGGAGGTGAGTTAAGGAGAGATATTAGGTAAGAGATCAAGGTAGGTGGGGTATAGGGTAAGGTAGGGGATCAGGGTAAGGTGATGCATAGGGTAAGGTAGGGTATAGAGTAAGGTGAGGTATAGGGTAAGGTTTGGTTCTTAAGACCAACTGCAGTTTTGTCAACCCTTGGCCATAGAAGTACTTATTTTCATCTAGTCTATCATAAGGTTTGTGGCAAATGAAGATATAAGGTAGAAAAGGAAAAATAGATAAAGAGAGTTGGAATGAGAAAGAGAGAGGAGAGGACAGGACAGGACAGGAGAGGAGAGGAGAGGAGAGGAGAGGAGAGGAGAGGAGAGGAGAGGAGAGGAGAGGAGAGGAGAGGAGAGGAGAGGAGAGGAGAGGAGAGGAGAGGAGAGGAGAGGAGAGGAGAGGAGAGGAGAGGAGAGGAGAGGAGAGGAGAGGAGAGGAGAGGAGAGGAGAGGAGAGGAGAGGAGAGGAGAGGAGAGGAGAGGAGAGGAGAGGAGAGGAGAGGAGAGGAGAGGAGAGGAGAGGAGAGGAGAGGAGAGGAGAGGAGAGGAGAGGAGAGGAGAGGAGAGGAGAGGAGAGGAGAGGAGAGGAGAGGAGAGGAGAGGAGAGGAGAGGAGAGGAGAGGAGAGGAGAGGAGAGGAGAGGAGAGGAGAGGAGAGGAGAGGAGAGGAGAGGAGAGGAGAGGAGAGGAGAGGAGAGGAGAGGAGAGGAGAGGAGAGGAGAGGAGAGGAGAGGAGAGGAGAGGAGAGGAGAGGAGAGGAGAGGAGAGGAGAGGAGAGGAGAGGAGAGGAGAGGAGAGGAGAGGAGAGGAGAGGAGAGGAGAGGAGAGGAGTGGAGAGGAGAGGAGAGGAGAGGAGAGGAGAGGAGAGGAGAGGAGAGGAGAGGAGAGGAGAGGAGAGGAGAGGAGAGGAGAGGAGAGGAGAGGAGAGGAGAGGAGAGGAGAGGAGAGGAGAGGAGAGGAGAGGAGAGGAGAGGAGAGGAGAGGAGAGGAGAGGAGAGGAGAGGAGAGGAGAGGAGAGGAGAGGAGAGGAGAGGAGAGGAGAGGAGAGGAGAGGAGAGGAGAGGAGAGGAGAGGAGAGGAGAGGAGAGGAGAGGAGAGGAGAGGAGAGGAGAGGAGAGGAGAGGAGAGGAGAGGAGAGGAGAGGAGAGGAGAGGAGAGGAGAGGAGAGGAGAGGAGAGGAGAGGAGAGGAGAGGAGAGGAGAGGAGAGGAGAGGAGAGGAGAGGAGAGGAGAGGAGAGGAGAGGAGAGGAGAGGAGAGGAGAGGAGAGGAGAGGAGAGGAGAGGAGATGTAAATGAGATAGGTTTCTAAGTGATTACGGCATTGTCTATGAAATAATATTAGATAACAAATGACATTCATCTGGTTTGTATGATTTGTATGAAGGTATTTTAATATAGGAGTCGGAGTATTAAGGTTTTGATGTAAAGGAGGAGGAAGAGGGATTGGAAATGCATCAAATATATGTCTCGATTAGCAACAAGAGATTACAGTCTCTGATATAACTCTACTTTCTAATCAATGTACCCCTGGGCAGGTACCCGGTATACCCTTGGGCAGGTACCTGGTACACCCCAGGGCATGTACCCGGTCTACACTGAGCATATGCCTGGTGCATACCTGGGCATATGCCTGGTGCATCCCTGGAAAGGTGCCTGGTTCTAACTTGTAGCGTTCACCGAGTTCTTTATGCACCGACAATAGTTTCGAGACATCATAAAGATTCACAGGACCAAGTTGTTCCTTTTTCATTTTCTTCTGCGACTTCGAGCTAACTGTTTGGAGGATTTTCGAACTCTACACACATTCTAGTTGACATGTTATTGACACCCGACACCAGTTATGTTCGTAGAGCATCACTGAAATTCTTACTGTTACTTCTTACATTTCATTATCACCACTGAAATTGTCTCTGTCATCAGTCGCTTTAGCTATGATAAATGATATCACTAGTGATACTTTCCATATGAATTATTATCGCATTTTCATAAACACTTCTCACATATATTCTACTTCGTAAGGAGCAATTGGTGTTTTGGTATTCGATAATGTTAAAAAAAATGTTTAAATCTTAAAAAAAATAATATAAATAAAGACAAAATTATGTTTTTTTAATTTTATATTCTTGCGACAACAATTTAAATTAGAAAATAACAATTTAATGTATGACAATAATAGAATATTAATTTTTTTAAATATATTAAATAACTATAATTTTAAATTTTAGTGTAATACTAAATATAAAACACACTTCTTAATAAGATTTCAAGTTTTATATAAACATCAACATTTTTAAATAAACTGTGGGAAAAAACCTGTTTGGCACTCCACTTTATTCATACTCTGAAAGGAGACAATGCATGAGTACTAAAATGTTACTTACTTCAATGTTAAGTGTAAATTAATAAAACACATAATTATCTATTCTTATTATTTAAAAGGAATTATTATTTTTAGAATTAAATGTCGAATAATTCTCATATTGTTATAAAATGTCACTAAATACTAATTAGTTAATATTTTATAGTTTATAAAAAACTTATAGTGTAGAGGTATATTATTATAATGTACTTTGTATGCGATGGTTCTACAAGAAGGCACCTTGGGTTCTTTGGTTAGCGTTGGGGTATTCGCGATGGTCACGGAGGAACTACGTTCCAAAGTCGTAGAGTTACTCGAAGATCGTGTTTTCTGTTTCATCTAGACGCCGAAATAAACGAGTTACGGGGACGGTTCGTCGAAGGGGGGTTGGTGGTGGTATTTTCACGGAGTGATTTGTCGAGTGGATAGCGGAATAAGTGGTAAATAACGGTTACGACTACGGCTACGGCTACGAACAGCAGTGATTAGATACAAACACAAGTTTTTGAATCAAAACAAATCATCTAAACCGCTAAAGTTGATTCGCATCGCAGTTCTAGAGAATATGAGATGAAACTATTAGAAAACGGGTGATTGACAAAATGAATGCAAGGAAAATAGAGTGAGTGGATAATAAATGAGTGCATAATAAATGAGTGGATTATCGGGTGAATGGATTACGATATTAAGGAGTGAAAATAAAGTGAGTGGAAAAATGAATTAGTCGAAAAATGAGATATTGAAACTTTGGGACTGAAATGGTAAATAAGTGAGAGGATATATAAGTGAGAAGATAAATAAGTGAGAAGATATATAAGTGAGAGGATAAATAAGTGAGAGGATAAACAAGTGAAAAGATAAATAAGTGAGAAGATAAATAAGTGAGAAGATAAATAAGTGAGAAGATAAATAAGTGAGAAGATAAATAAGTGAGAAGATAAATAAGTGAGAAGATAAATAAGTCAGATAACAATGGATAGGGTGATAATATATGTTGTACAAACATTAACGGAACATTTAGACATATACAAACATTAC
>OZ038317.1:18932140-19002341 GCA_964035775.1 Osedax frankpressi
AGGAGGGAGGGGTAGAGTGAGATAAAGAGATAGAGATAGAGATATATAAACCAAAAGCACAAAATCTAGCTCCAGATGTCCTTGGGAAAGGAATGGATTCATCGTTGAGCCAAGCTTCATTAGTATTTCCCTTAAAAGAAATCTGATTCATGTAATTAGTTGGCAGGGAACCTCCTGTGATAATACGGTTAACAAAAGATTTAAACTTCTTTAAAAAGGAGTATTTTGGATTTACAGACTTGTAGGAATGTTTATGTTGGACGTAAAGTGAAAATAGGCAAATGTCGAAATGATAAGCCAATAAATCCGAAATCGATTTGTGAATCGAAATTATACGACGAAATTGGCGAAACATCTCGACGAATGTTCAATTAAAGCGGGACCCTGGCGGGGAGAATGAGAAATAGCCAGAAGCACACAGACCCGCTGGAGCCGTTATCGACTCATCGCTGGATCCCAGCGATGCTGTTGTAGACGAGCAAGCAATAATCCCGGCGACGTTGGTCTTAATGCCGGCTTCAGCAATCGACTTCTTTTCGGAAACTTCGGCCAATTTGGCAACATCTTTATAAAAGATGTGTAGATTAAATTGGCATACGTTTATAATGATTAATGTTACAAAATCTATTAGCACGTGATATTTGTAATTCAAACAATAGTTTTGTATATACATACGCACTGTTATACATACACAAATAACAATACCTTTATTAGTATTGTTCGCAAACTGATTATGTGCATGAAGATTGTGGTTCATCTTCTTCAATTCAGATCGGTTGTTTTCCTGGATTGGAATGGTGGATATGGACTAGGGAACTGGTAATATTGGATGAGGCAATGTAAAGGAGTTTTTAGGAGTATTAGTACTATAATATAACAATAGGTTGTAATAACATGACTCAGGAATAAATTAATAATAATAGGAAATGAATCATTTGTAAAAGTTGAATTTAAGGTTTAAATAAATGTTGATTAAATGATTAAATGATTAAATGGATTGAGAAAATATACAATTTAAAATAAATTAATACAGCATTGAAGATTAATAACTGACGAATTTGTGAAAACAGATTACATAATAAATAATGATTGAATTTTACAAACTACTGTAAGTGTACTGTAAGTACTTCGATATCACAAATATACTTAGTATGACCGAGTACATAATAGTACTATTAATACATTTTGTATTATGTTGATATTTGTAATTATTATTAAGGACTAATGTTCATATATTTAAACGATAGGCTAACATAATATTGTAAGAATATGTTTTGTGGTGATCAAGATAAAGTGAGATAATCTAATTAATAAAGTTTCAAAAGTATCGAATAAATTAAGAAAATAAAGAATTAATTAATTAACTAACTGAATATTTCAAAAGTAAATTCTGTAATTTCCAAAAACAAGATTCTATACAAGATTGAGAATTTCTCACTTTCTTCTTCGCAATGGAATTTAATTCCTGAGAAAATATATTTATATTAACTTTCTCCCTTTCCCTCCTTCCCTATGTCCCTACCTCCCCTCTTCCCTCCCTCTGTCCCTACCTCCCCTCCCTCTGTCCCTACCTCCCTCCCTCTCTGTCCATACCTCCCTCTGTCCCTACCTCCCTCTCTCCCCTTTCTTCCCTCACTCCCCTTCCCTCCGTCCCTTCCTCTTTCCCTACCTCGCCCTCTCCCCTCACTCTGTCCCTACCTCGCCCTCTACATCTCTCCCTCTCTCCCCTCCCTCTGTTCCTACCTCTGTCCCTACCTCCCCCTCTTCCCTCCCTATGTCCCTACATCCCCTCCCTCTCTATCCCTAACTCCCTCTGTCCCTACCTCCCCTTTCTTCCCTCACTCCCCTTCCCTCCTTCCCTTCCTCCCTCCGACCCTTCCTCCTTCCCTACCTCGCCCTCTCTCCTCACTCTGTCCCTACCTCTGTCCCTACCTCCTCCACTCCCCTCACTCTCTCCTCTCCCTCTGTCCCTACCTCTAACCCTACCTCGCCCTCTACCTCTGCCCCTACCTACCCTCACTCTCTCCCTACCTCTGTCCCTACCTCCTCCACTCCCCTCACTCTCTCCTCTCCCTCTGTCCCTACCTCTAACCCTACCTCGCCCTCTACCTCTGCCCCTACTTCCTCTCTCTCTGTCACAACCTCGCCCTCTCCTCTCCTCCCCACTCCCCTTCTTTCTTTCCCTTCCTCCCTCCATCCCTTCCTCCCTCCGTCCCTTCCTCCTTCCCTCCTCTCCCTTCCTCCTTCCCCTCCCTCTGTCCCTACCTCCTTCCTTCCCTCCCTCACTCCACTTCCCTCCCTCACTCCCCTTCCCTCCCCCTCTACATCCCTCTTCCCCTCCCTCTTCCCCTCCATCTGTCCCTACCTCCCTCCCTCCTTCCCTTCATCACTCCCCTTCTCTCCTTCTCTCATCTCACTGTCCATCCCTCTCACTCCCTTTGTCCCTAACTCGCCCTCTCCCCTCCCTCCCTCACTCCCCTTCCCTTCCTCCCTCCGTCCCTTCCTCCTTCCCTCCTCTTCCTGTCCATTCCTCTCCCTCCTTCCCTCCCTACCTTACATCAACCTCCTTCTTTCCCTATCTCCCCTCCCTTCCTATCCCTTCCCTCCCTTCCTCTCCCTCCCTCTCCCTCTCTCACTCTCCCTCTATTTCCCTTTCTCCCCTACCTCTCCATCCCTACCTTCCCTCACCCTCCTTCCTTCCCTCTCTCCCCTCCCTCATTCCATCTCCCTCCCTCCCTCCCTCTCCCTTACCCTCCTCCCTTCCTCTCTCTCCCCTCCCTTCCTCTCCCTCCCCTCCCTTCATCTCCCTCCCCTCCCTTCCTCTCCCTCCCTCTCTATCAATCTCCCTCTCTCTCCATCTCCCTCTCCCTCTCTCTCTCTAACTTTTATCATATACTCCTGCATCTTATCACTGATTGTAGTATCCTGTCCAAACTTGAAGATAGGCATTGTATTAATCGGATAAGATTCGGGGAACACAATATTTAGTTCTGCGGAGAGGTAGGGTTCGACGCGGAGGAAAATACGAAATCGACGATTCGATCGGTCCACCTGTCAATCAAAACCTCATGATAAACTACGCTTAGTCAAAGAGCACTCAATTAAAAAGTATATACTCGCTGGGATACGCTGGGATGCCAGATAAGTACTATTACCACTGATCAGTTAGGTATATACTCGTTACTAAGCCGTGAAGTGATTGCACCTTTACTAAAAGTATAACGGAGGTTACTATTTTTACCTCTTCGATGCTCAACGGGATATTCATCTTGAGCATTTGGAATTCCCTCTTCAGGATACTATCTTCTCTGCTTTTAATCTGCGGTTTAATGATCCATTATATAGGTTAATATAATTATATATATATAATATATACTGAACATTGTAGACATTAGAATTTGTCACCATAATGATGGGACATAAATTAGTGGTAAGTTTATTTTATTAATAATTACAAATGATAATCAAATTCAAAACCTTGGCTTTAGTAGTTTCATTTAGCAGTGGATTGGTTTCAGAAACTGGGGATACCTATAATGAAATGTAGTTATGTTAAATCAATGTTTATTTGCATACGGAAATCTAGATTTTCTAATATTCATCGGATGTAGTGTAATTCTTTAAATATACAACAATAAAAATAAAAATAAAGAATGCAATTATAATATAAAGTATACGAAATATCAAAATTTGAATTCATATTTAGAATTAAATTTAGATCTTATTTGAAAAATAAAAAATCATTGTGTAAATATAAAAAATGAAAATACGAAATATATTGTTCTATAAAGAATTTAATAAATTCAACTTATCAATAATGGCTATTTATATTTTATTTATTTAATATTAATATTAATTTGTTATATTATTATTACCAAAATAATTTAGATAAATATCTTGAGATTTATTTTGTTTAAAATAATATTATCCGGAATAAAAAATTGAAATATGAAATTAATAATTTAACTCTAAAGTCATAGATTATAATTAATACTGAATTAAACACAAATTAGTACAGTTTTAGATCAAATCTAATATTCGAAATTACCTGTAGATAGAGATACTTACAGAGTTCTGGAGATTTTCGTCAATCCTCCACATTCGCAAAGACAAATCTTTAGACCAAGTCACCAGATGGTAGTCCGTTCTCTCTGAGGTGGTAAGCAATTAACTGCGTTAGCCTGATTAAAGTTGTAATTTATATATTTGATACAAAGTATTATTTTTGCTAACAGTAACAACAAAATAATATCATTTTCCACTAAAAAAAGAGTAATAACAAATATATATGAAATTGTAACCTAATAATTAAATAAAATCTAAAAATTCCGAAAAACTAAAATAAATATAAATTGTATTGTTAATTTGCATTGTTCTTGTTAATAGCAAATGCGACTTTGGGTTCGGGCGCCGGCGTAAACAGCCAAACATCCCAACTCCTGTACGTCGGACCAATAACCTACTCGGGTAACAATACTGGTGGCAACGTACCCGGAGGAGGTGGCTTCCATTGGCATTTCAACACCTGCTCCAGGTCTTCGGAATAGAATGTATGCACCTGTCTCGGTTGACCGATTGTCTCCGGTCTGTTTGCGGAGTGTTTAGTCGGGGTCAAGTCGGCTATTTATTTAGGAACAAAGAGACTGTCGTCGTAGTCGTCGTCGGGGGTTTTATTTCCCGGGTTGATCTGACGTTGTTCTTTCTAAACGGCTACAAGATGTGTTTCTAGATACGACAATACTTTATTTACACAATAGCTTTGCTTTTAAACTGCAACTATATACAAATTTCTACGGCAAATAACTTCTCTAAAGCTTTTCTCTTAAAATCGGCTCTCAAAAGCTCAACCGTAAAGACATGAGCTTCATATCTAGACGTAATCTTTATATCTGACATAATCTTTATATCTGACATAATCTTTATATCTATACATGAGCTTTATTCTGAAGTTCTATATTAAAGATCCACTGTTAAGATATAATCCAAACTTCTAGGACAAGTTTCTCAACGAGGACTGCATCGAGACGATAACCTGCAAGAATTCTTGTCCAGAAGAGACCAAAGGCAAAGACTATTCTCTCGACGGTGGTTCGGAACTGTTACCGTGATTAGCCCCTCCCCAAATGGCTGCAGAGCGGAAATAGGCGGGGTTGCGGGGCGGGGTTGCGGGGCAGGGTTGTGGGGTGAGGAAAGAGGAGATAGCGGAGTATTAAACAGTTATAGAGCGGAGATGAGAGAGAATTGAGGAGTAGAGCTTTACGTTGTAATGGTGATAACATAATTATTATAACTCACAAGTGACGATGAAATAGATTTGGTATTACATAAGGAAAACTATGCAACAACTGTGAGATAGCTGTGAGATAGTAGTGAGATAGCTGTAAGATAGCTGTGAGATAGTAGTGAGATAGCTGTGAGATAGCTGTGAGAGCTGTGAGATAGTAATGAGATAGCTGTGAGATAGTAGTGAGATAGCTGTAAGATAGCTGTGAGATAGTAGTGAGATAGCTGTAAGATAGCTGTGAGATAGTAGTGAGATAGCTGTGAGATAGCTGTGAGATAGTAGTGAGATAGCTGTAAGATAGCTGTGAGATAGTAGTGAGATAGCTATGAGATAAAAGTTAGATAGCGGTGAGATAGTAGTGAGATAGCTGTGAGATAGCTGTGAGAGCTGTGAGATAGTAATGAGATAGCTGTGAGATAACTGCGAGATAGCTGTGAGATAGCTGTGAGATAGCTGTGAGATAGCTGTGAGATAGCTGTGAGATAGCTGTGAGATAGCTGTGAGATAGTAGTGAGATAGCTGTGAGATAACTGTGAGATATCTGTGAGATAGCTGTGAGATAGTTGTGAGATAGCTATGAAATAAAAGTGAGATAGCGGTGAGAGAGCTGTGAGATAGTAGTGAGATAGCTGTGAGATAGATGTGAGATAGTAGTGAGATAGCTGTTAGATAGCTGTGAGATAGCTGTGAGATAGCTGTGAGATAGTAGTGAGATAGCTGTGAGATAGCTGTGAGATAGTAGTGAGATAACTGTGAGATAGCTGTGAGATAGTAGTGAGATAGCTGTGAGATAGCTGTGAGAGCTGTGAGATAACTGTGAGATAGCTGTGAGATAGCTGTGAGATAGTTGTGAGATAGCTGTGAGTTAGCTGTGAGATAGCTGTGAGATAGTAGTGAGATAGCTGTGAGATAGCTGTGAGATAGCTGTGAGATAGCTGTGAGATAGTAGTGAGATAGCTGTGAGATAACTGTGAGATATCTGTGAGATAGCTGTGAGATAGTTGTGAGATAGCTATGAGATAAAAGTGAGATAGCGGTGAGAGAGCTGTGAGATAGTAGTGAGATAGCTGTGAGATAGCTGTGAGATAGCTGTGAGATAGTAGTGAGATAGCTGTTAGATAGCTGTGAGATAGCTGTGAGATAGTAGTGAGATAACTGTGAGATAGCTGTGAGATAGTAGTGAGATAACTGTGAGATAGCTGTGAGATAGCTGTGAGATAGCTGTGAGATAGCTGTGAGATAGTTGTGAGATAGCTGTGAGTTAGCTGTGAGATAGCTGTGAGATAGTAGTGAGATAGCTGTGAGATAGCTGTGAGATAGCTGTGAGATAGCTGTGAGATAGCTGTGAGAAGCTGTGAGATAGCTGTGAGTTAGCTGTGAGATATCTGTGAGATAGTAGTGAGATAGCTGTGAGATAGCTGTGAGATAGCTGTGAGATAGCTGTGAGATAGCTATGAGATAAAAGTGAGATAGCTGTGAGATAGCTGTGAGATAGTTGTGAGATAACTGTGAGATAGCTGTGAGATAGCTGATAGATAGCTGTGAGATAGCTGTGAGATAGTAGTGAGATAGATGTGAGATAACTGTGAGATAGCTGTGAGATAGCTGTGAGATAGTTGTGAGATAGCTGTAAGATAGTAGTGAGATAGCTGTTAGATAGTTGAGAGATAGCTGTGAGATAGTAGTGAGATAACTGTGAGATAGCTGTAAGATAGTAGTGAGATAGCTGTGAGATAGCTGTGAGATAGCTGTGAGATAGCTGTAAGATAGTAGTGAGATAGCTGTTAGATAGCTGTGAGATAGCTGTGAGATAGTAGTGAGATAGATATGAGATAACTGTGAGATAGCTGTGAGATAGCTGTGAGATAGTTGTGAGATAGCTGTAAGATAGTAGTGAGATAGCTGTTAGATAGCTGTGAGATAGCTGTGAGATAGTAGTGAGATAACTGTGAGATAGCTGTGAGATAGTAGTGAGATAGCTGTGAGATAGCTGTGAGATAGCTGTGAGATAGTTGTGAGATAGCTGTAAGATAGTAGTGAGATAGCTGTGAGATAGCTGTGAGATAGCTGTGAGATAGCTGTGAGATAGCTGTGAGATAGCTGTGAGAATCTTATTTTGCTAGACGTCTGGAATCAATAATACAGATTTCTAGGTGCATTTTATGCGGACATTAAAAATAATTGGTTTTGGACAAAATCTGGATTATAGTAGATGATTCGGGGATAGATATTTTATACAAATAGAGACATTGGTTACTCGCCAACTAAATTTTAGACTAACGGTGAAGTTGGATTGCCACACGGGGTCACCACAGTCCAGTTTCAGAAAGTGGTCTCGTGTCTCATTGATATTCCAGAACTAGAAGATAAGGATGATGAAATGCTTGCCGTAACTAATCTATCGCATTACTGACCGAAGGTCAGCTATATTCCCAAATACCAAATATATGTTGCATTTAGTAATAATTGACATTTTAAATTGTGCATATATATAATGTTAATGTATTCCATATTGAAGTTAGTGAATTTAAATTAATCTATAATTTAATATTTCACTTTCGTAATGATTTCGCTACTACCTTACACACACACTCCAACTGCAACACTCACATACATTCCAACTACCACACTCACACACTCCAACTACCACACTCACACACTCCAACTACCACACTCACACACACTCACATACACTCCAACTGCCACACTCATACCCATTCTCACACACACTCACATACACTCCAACTGCCACACTCACACACACTCCAACTACAACACTCACACCCAGTCTCACACACACCAACTGCCATTCTCACACACACTCCAACTACCATACTCACATACACTCCAAATGCTACACTCACACCCATTCTCACACACACTCCAACTGACACACTCACACATACTCCAACTGCCACACCCACACACTCCAACTACAACACTCACACCCAGTCTCACACACACACACACACACCAACTACCACACTCACATACACTCCAACTGCCATACTGACACACACTCCAACTACCACACTCACACCCACTTTCACACACACTCCAACTACCACACTCACATACACTCCAACTGCCACACTCAAACCCACTCTCACACACACTCCAACTGCCACACTAACACACTAAAACTACCACTCACACACACTCCAACTGCCACACTCACACACTCTAACTACCACACTCACACACACTACAACTGCCATACTCACATACACTCCAACTGCCACACTCAAACCCACTCTCACACACACTCCAACTACCACACTCACACCCACTTTCACACACACTCCAACTACCACACTCACATACACTCCAACTGCCACACTCAAACCCACTCTCACACACACTCCAACTGCCACACTAACACACTAAAACTACCACTCACACACACTCCAACTGCCACACTCACACACTCTAACTACCACACTACACACACTACAACTGCCATACTCACAAATACTCCAACTGCCACACTTACACCCACTCTCAATTACACTCTCACCAAATCTCCAACTGCCACACTCTTACACACATCTATACATACATCTTCTAATATATATCTCACCATGGTACAATTCATGTCAATCCAAATTCTCACAAATGTCCTTAATATTCATTCCATTCCATCCATCCCACATAGCTCACATCTAACCTCTATCTACTCTATCTATACCACATTATACCTCACCTATACCTTCAACTTTACCTCCTTATCCTTACCTCCCATTTACTCATATCACTCAGTTAATACCTACTCAAGGCTATCAGCTAAACTACCCATCAAGTCTAACGTATAATTCCTTCCCACCCAAGAACAGGTAATATGTCGAACCCATGCCGTAACCACCCTTTTATGGAAAACAGCGCCGCGCGACCCCCGGTAACCTTTACGGTGCCGTCCTGGCTGCTGGAGGTCAGAATGTCCTCGTTGGAGTAGGACCAGTCGAGGCAGGAGATCTTCGACAAATGAGCGGCGATGAATTTCACCGGAGTTGAAGGTTTCTGAAGCGAAGGTGAAGACGTCGGTTAATCAAAGTTTGTACTTCGTACGAATGTCAGAGTAAGTAAAGTACAAGACATACGTAGAACATAAATAAATAGATATACTCGAAACTTGTGCATTCCTGTACATTATTTATATGATAAATCAAACTTATAGACATCGAAATCAAATTATATTATATTTATTTAATTTTCAACCAAACTCATTTTACTTTTAATATATAATTGTTTATTATTATCTACTAATAACAATTAATATCAATTTATATATATTTATATCTATTTATATCTATATATATATATATATATATATATATATATTTAAAAGCAAATTGAAATATTCTCAAAAGTAAAAATATCAAAAATTAATAATTAAGATTAAATAATATAATTGTAATCTTCAATTTTTAAAAATTAAAATATTTTAAAATGTCAATATTTCTCGATGTTAGGGTTTTTTTTAATATCTAATATTGACAAAATTTCAACATAAAATAATTATTGAGTAGAATAAAATTTTGTTCTAAAAAAATATTTAAATGATTATTAAAAAAAATCTTAAAAGGGCATTTTTTAAATCAAATTTAATTTACAATTCCTTATTTAAATGGTTTTGTTATGGTGTTTATATTTGTATTACAATAATATAAACTATATTACAAACAAAAACAAGATTTTATTGGTTTTATTCAGTTTTTAGTTAGTTGTTAGATATTTAATATATTTGCATACACAATAAATATTATTTATTGTTCTAAACTATTTTTAGTTTGCTTTTAATCATCTTAATTAAATCCTATTTTAAATGTTATTTAACTATCTTAACTAGGTTTTGCCTTGTCATAATACAGCACATAATACAGTCATAATACATGTATAGCTATACAGTTGAGGTTATGCATAACCTCAACTGTACCATCAGATATCAGTTTATATTCGATATGGATATCATTCCTTATTCCCGGTAGACAGATATTTATCTACAATCTGTTTTATTACTTCATCCGTTCATATATATTATAGAATATTCGTGGATAATCAGCAAGTAATATGTAAACTAATATCCCCACAAGATATAAAATACATATAAAATACATATAAAATACATATAAAATACATATAAAATACATATAAAATACATATAAAATACATATAAAATACATATAAAATACATATAAAATACAAATCTCCCCATTATGAATTGCCAAGTTATTCAATCTACACATAATTGAATCTATTAAATTGCTGTGATATGTCTAGTGGGAGCCAGAACTCTATTCTAATCTCGTCGGCTGGAATATGCTTCCAGACAAACGTCCGTTGCACTAATTATACACAAACTCGACAGCCGGCAACGTTACGTCCTCCTCGGATTACGGAAATAAAGATCGGTTGGTCGAGTTCGATTTTACGAAGTTGCCATAGAAACCCTCGTATCCCAGACTCTGATTTGTCCTTCATGAGACGTCGCGATGCTGTGTTCCTTCGTCCGGTGCCATTTCACTTGGGATATTGCACCTGAGGTGGAGACTTGGCGTTAATTGTAATTTATGAAATATAATATCACCTGCGTAGTTAGGAGAAATTTATATTTTAGTATAATTATCAAAATAAAAATACTCATATTTATATTAAAAATGTTCATTTATTTAAATTATATTACATTAGTTTTGGATGAATTAAAGAGGTAACTAATTAACTCATTATTATCATACTAATTAACTAAATAACTTCCTAATTGAACTAAAGACAAAGTCTTTCAATTTTACATATTTATTATACTTATCATCAACATTTATTTATATTTCTAAATAAATATTCTGTAATTGTTATTTTTACTAAAACTAGAATATATTATAAAAAGTATTATATACACTAACATACGGATATCAAGGAAGATACAGGTTTTCGGTGTTCCCTGTTCATGATAATAATCGTAATGTAAAATAAAAAATAATATGATATATACATTACAATTACTAACAATAGAATATTATGTTTCATTATAATCTACCCTATCTTCTCGGTACGAACTAAATGCATCGACTATTGAAAGATATTGGCACTGCGTCGAGACCATGCACCGAAGTAAGGGCTTCACGTGAATAGCAAAAGGGAACTAACCTAAGGTCCCAGATCAAGGTCATGCAGTCGTAGGAACCGCTGGCTACCAGATTGTGTTCATTTGATGAACCGCACCAATCTATATCCCTGCAAAAGAAATGGGTACGCGAAATAAATGATCAACCTACAAATGCTTACATCTTATTCAAAATAGGCTTTATTACACATTACTTCAGATGTCGTATATTAAATAGCATTTCACCTCGATATAAATTATCGCGTTTTCGTTACACACTAGAAATTTTATTAATCAATTTGATGTTTTTTTGAAATAACATTAAATTGCCAAACTACAATTTAACGAGGACGGATTCGTGGCTCTCGCGAGGCCGTCGATTGTAAACAAAAGCGATGGTGGGTGTCGAAAACGAGGCCGATGCCGGAGGGAATGCTAAAGCAATACGTACGTGATGACGCGGGTGTGAGCCTTGAGTTGAGCTTGACGAACATATCCCTCCTTGTCCCACTTGCAGATGTGCGCGAGTTCAACGCACTACGCGATTGTAAACGGTTACTACGGGAACAGGTATGTACGGGGCCTCGTTTGTTTACTAAACCGATACAACGACGAAATATGTCTCTATATATAACATATTATATAAATATATCTACGTATCTATTTATAAACAAGGGTGTGTATAAAAAATCATTAAATAAATATGGCATCGTCGTAGAAATGAAAATACATTATAAAAAGGAGAAATTGAACAGTGATAATTAGAGGAGAGGAGATAGAGGAGAGATAAGAGAGAACATAAACAATAATTGCGTAGAATGAAATCATCGCTCTACATCGAATGCGTCGCCAGCGTAAAGCAGAAACCAACGGAAGTGATGAATCTAGAAGTATGACCACTCCACTTGGCGTTGGTTATAGCGTTCTTGTTGTCGCGGGATACGCTGCGGTCGATTTCGCACTGATCGTTGAGGTCGATGAGCATCATGAGCTGCTTCCTGCGAGGAGAAGGCACAAAATACGACGTATTGAATTAAATACTGCGTACAAAAGTATGCATCTAAATTCATTTATTATCTTCTGTTTTAGGTTGCGTTTTAGAAATGATATTAATAATATATGTAATGGGATGATGTAATGACTGCGAATGTAATAAAAGTGTATTATATCGACGTAGGAACATACAAACCCTGCCAAGAGAGCATAATCTCCTTTGTTATCTACGGCCAAAACTGATTTTGCCTATTTAATTATTTCAAAAGTTATACAATTTGATTGCTAGTAGCAAAATTAATCGGTTATTCAATACATTTTATTTTACTAAATACTTTAAGGTTCTTTTTAGTTGATTTATTACTTACATATCAAATATTACTGGCTATATTTATTATTATATATATATTTTATAGGGTTATATATATAGAGAGTTAACTATAATCAATATAAATTTAATAATATACTACTTGTATCTTAGCATCCTTAAAGTTGAGGACAGAAACTGACGGAGAATTTGATAATCGGTTGTTTACCGTCATTTAAAACTGGGAAATAGAAGTTTAACAATTAATTATTACAAAAGTATTAGTTTCAAAATTAAAATTTTAGTCTTTTATATTTCTTAAAAATATTACAATTTTATATATATAATAAAATGATTAAACACATCAATAAATTACTATTAATCATATATATATATATATATATATATATATATATATAGGTTTAATTATAACTGCCATGAAATAAATACTTTAATTGATGTGTTAATTGTTTAGCTTTCTCAATTATTATTTATATTTATATTATTTAATAATAACTTATAACATACGCACGTTTATTTCTTTACAAAAATAGGCTACGAAGCTTCTAAGAAAAGAGATAAAAAACATAACACTTAGAAATACTTTAATTTACAAAGGAAAGCAGGTAACGACTACTTTGTAACAATTGATTTTGCTATTGGACATATGGGCTGAGTTACATCATTTTAGGACAATTCGACATAACTGGACAGGAGCTGGCAGTACAGAGATCAACACAGAGGGTACTGCATGTCAGATGGCAAGTTATTAAGTATGTATGTGTAAATGTCAATATTTGAGTATTAAATACTTTATTTATAGAGAACCACGAGAGATTTGATGGGTAGCTTTATCTGTATGTTCAAATCAATTTAGATTGAAAGTCACTAGATGTCAGGTCTAGTAATAAGGTTAAGTAGTTAATACTATATGTCAAGTCTAGTAATACGGTTAAGTAGTTAATAGAGGTAGTGCGAAAGTTCATCAAAAGTAGTTAAAATGTAGTCGATTCGCTATAAAACTAGATTTTTTACAAGTTTTTCTATCAAATTTGTAGTAAGGGATTTTATACGGAATATTTGCTAGCGACTGTTATGTAATGTATGCGAAAAATAGCGGAATCCAATACAACACAGAGGAAAGAGTATTCACGTTGTAATTATTGATTAGTAGGAGAGGGATATTATACAAGAGTAATTACAATACAAGTCGGCTGCTAACGACATTAGGACATCGAGGTAAGTGTTTTTTGACTAAATTAATGAAATGTTTGGGAGAATTTTAGATAATTATGTCATCGGCATTAATGTGAAAAGTAACGATTATAGAGGATCTGTATATAGTGCAAATAATATTGCAACAATAACTGAGCCTGGAAGTAACCCATATTTAACACATTGGTAACGGGAAATTGCATTGAAAATATTAGCACTGGAATAACGGTTATTGATGTAGGCCTTGAAATACTATGATCCACAGCATAATATCACTAAAAGGAACATCAACATTATAAATTGACAGTACTCACGGTAGTTTAGTGAAGAGGTTACGATGTCGATAACATTAAGAACTGCTGTTTCAGAACGGTATCCACAGCGAAATGCACTGGGACGAAGGCTATGAATATTATTTCGAATAAGGAACCAAGTGAGTTATCTTAATATACGTTTATCTAGAATCTTACTTATTATTATTAACTGCAAAATATGCTAATAATTAATAAGTTGATCAAGTTTCTTATGAATTGGTATCACTATTGTATACTACTACTATTGTACTACTATTGTACTACTACTACTATTGAATACTAGTAAGTAGAAAGTATAATTCAAGATATAAGTAAATTTAAAACAATATTACGTAGTTCAGACTTTAATAGTTGTTTTGTCGCAGTACAAATTCTGAAGGTGATATACACTTATGGGAAAGTAAATAGAATGGTTACAAGAAAATAGATGAAATTGTAACAGAATACAGAATATTATTGCTTTATTGGGTAATTTTAATTATTGTAGAGTTAACAGGTTTGATTTTTTATATTATTAAAAAAATTCCATTTTGACGGTGACAATTTTTGAAAAAACTTTTCTAGCTTTTGTGTAGAAGTTTTCTAAGAAGTTGGAAAGATTGTGGGTCAATGTGGAAAAACTATTGTAGTTGCAAGTTTGAATATTCCCAGTAGAATTATAGTCGAAAGAATTCTAGATTAATAAATCATGCAATTCTCTATGAATCTCATTATTGTGGGAAAAGAAGGATTAATGAAGTTTTATACAGAAATTTCAAGAAATCTTTTAGCTGTTCAAGTTCCAACTTATACAGAGGTATATTGGGGTGAAAATTACCGTTATGCTTTTCAATGTAGTTTGTTTAATCAACAAGTTATATAATGTTAAATTAAGTTAATTACGGAATTGCATGGCGCAGAATTAAAGTCAAATATAATTCAATATCACTCAGTTTATTGATTAGTAAATAGTTGATAGTTATCATTTTTATTATTGCTGATATTTGTTGTAGGTGTAGTTAGCGCAGTTTATGCATATAGTTTAATTAAAGTATATAGTTAATATGAACTAAATAATGCATATATTATTAATTAGTGTGTTTTAATTATTATGTTATTAATATAATAATTGAGCTAATAAAGTACTATGTCAATTTTATTTTAAGTTTTAAAGTATTTGACATTAATAAATAACTAAAATAATACATGTGTAATATTTAAATATAACATATATGTGAAATTATACATTATATATAAACTATACAAATAATATTACAATATTATTAATTAATAACATTTATTAATAGATAAATATATTTAGTAAAATAATAATTAGATATTTTTATAATTAATAAAATATTTGATTTATTAAATAAGTATATTAATGTTGCTATTTTAATAACATTTACTTTTTAATGTATATTCAATATATACAATATATATGTCCGTAGATTATCAATTTTATTAAATTAATTTACAAATAACTTTTTATATGTTGATTTCAATTCAATTCAAAAATATAACTCTTATAATTAAAATCTATATAAATAATAAAATTATCCATTTAGATATGTTATTTTTAATCCCTATAAATAATGAAAACTTGATAAAATTATCATATTTAGTAATATATTTTTGAATTTATAATATATTTTGCATTTAATATTTATTTTAAAACTTAAATTAATCACGTGTTTATCAACGAAAATTACATTTGAAATGTATACATGGATAATATTGTATTTAACAAATTTAATTATAAGTTTGATAATATTTAATTAGTCTAGTACAGAATGTAATATAGTGAAAAGTATCATATTTGTAGTTTACTAATATTGTTACAAATAATTAATATGTTATGTATTTCAAAATTAATATTGCCATCTAATTTATCTCATAGCTTATAAACTTAATTTTAGAATAAATTAAAAAATTGAAATATTTTTATCTGGAACATTCATATCTTAAAATATTCAGAGAAATGTTATTATAAAATATTGAATATATAAATGTTCTTAGAATAAATAAATGATCTAATCGTGAAATTATGAGATAATCATCTTAATATTAATTATTTTAATAAACATATATTTAAAAAAAGCAACCGACAATATGCCCAAACAAACACAATCAAAATAATACATTGTAAAACTCATACAAAAGTAAGTATAGCATTTTGGATGTTCGCGGATCCTACATTTCGTAGAGCATGGTGTCCGCGATGGCTTTAGCCTTGACCCCGTCCAGTAGAAGCGAAACGATTCGCAGAGCGAAGTCAAACGTTGTAGCGGGTCCACGAGAAGTTATCAACTTCCGGTCTACGCAAACTTTCTCTTCGACGTAAGTGTAATCATCTAGCAACAAATGTAATAAAATATTATTAAAAATAGATTGGATTGAATTTTGCAATTAAAGTTTAAAGCCAAACACAAAAGTACATATATACTTATTTATATCTATATATATTCCTTATAGTATTATTTTTATAATGGGTCTATTATTATTATTATTGTGAATATTATGACAATAATAAATGTATAATTTGTTATTATAATTACATTGCTTGAAGTAAACTTATAATAGACTTATAATGTCAAACATAAAAATAGACTTAATAGTAAAATGTTTACTCATGATGTAATTTTCATCATAAATATATTAACCACTATTCATATACCCAAATCTGGGTATATGAATATATTAGTTAAATCTTCAACACATTGAAAACAAACAATAGCTTGTACATTTAATAAAGGTACAAAATAACAATTTCAGTACATTTATTAGCATGAGTTAGTGTGAACGCTATTTATTGTTTACTTAACAACTCTAAGTATTTGGCTACAATGTTAAAATGTATGGAATCTAGCTTTATTTATTTATATGAAAGTTTAGAAATATATATTAATGGCCTTGTATATGATTATTCTTTATTAAAACATTTAATTTTAATAACATTAATGTTTCAATTTAGTAACCGTTGGATTCGAAAAGCTCTTTAAAGCAAGGGTACGATGTAATCTTATGTCCAGTGTAAATTTTATGAGAACGTATCGCAGTTGGAGCTATTAATAAGAGAATGTAAGTTGTAAATTAAATATTGATGTCTATTACACATAGCCATTACACACAGGTATACAAATAAACAAATAATAAAATATTTCAATATTTGAAACATGTATACAGATAAATTTATGCGATAAATCAAAATTATTATTTTATTTTCTCCAAAAAAATAAACATAATGCATAATATAATAATCTTCTATTTGAAAGTCCTAGATATACACTGCATATATTTATATATTTTCTTAATATATCCAGAATTTTAAATAGCTAAATATATATATACTTAATATATACATGTTATATATATACTTAAAAATTCAGTTATGTATATATTAAGTATATATATATAACATGTATATTACATATATTACATATATTAACTGAATTTTTTTTTTAGTGTGAAAATTAAATAAATATATATTTACAATTATTATCAAAGTATAAAATTATATAATATAAATAAATAGATTTCTACAAATTATCAATTCATAAGTATAAATAGAAATGATGTAATGTAAATAAATATACTTAATATAGCTAGAGCCTGATATGATATATTTTATAAGTCACGTGACTACCTGCACAAATTGCTGCAATATACGCATTTCTCTCTTCTTGTTTCTTCAGAAATATTCCGACCATTTCTGACTACAAATATAATTTCATATTACTCCAGCATGGTGTATAATATTAAATATTCATTTAATATTTATATATTTCGATAAAAATCATAATTAAAATTAATAAATATAATAAATATAAACAATCTAACATTCTACTATATCGAATGATATTAGATTAAATTAGATCAATTAATATTTATTGATATTCTGAATAACTTTACAATATATACTAATATGATATGTATATATATATGTGTAATCATACATCAGCCATAGCTTTAGCTCCACCTAGACCGCCCGGGCAAACGATGACATCAAATTGCTGATCCAGCATATCTTTGAGAGATGTGTCGGGAGTCATTACTATTCCTTTGGAGCATTTTACTGGAGCCATTCCAGCCAATCCAGCAATGGTGACCTCAATCTAGTAACACATAAATACATTTTGAATACTGATTTTTAATAAGAAATGCAATTTCACTAATTTCTATATGTTTATTTATTCAAATATGCCAATTAAAATAAGTTAGTAATATTTCACTTATAAATAAATGTATTATCATTACTAATATTAATTTAATATCTGAGAGTAAAATCAAATGAATAAAGATAATTAATAATGAGTTTAAAATCGAGCATGATACCCTAATAGCTAATATAGGTATCATATAGGTTTCATGTTAATATGTATTATTTGTATTACACTATTCGTAAAATAGTGGGTTAAATCACCTCAGCTCTTCGCAATATATTTACGGAGATAGAAGTCTCCATGTCCTCAGCACCTTCAGCTAGTATCACTAATGCAGTTGGCATTTTATCTATATATGTATGGTTTTATTAAAAGTTAATATTAAACCAATTTATATATATATTTAAATAGTTTAAAAGAATTTAATTTAGCAGTTATTTGAATATATGATTGTAATTTGGGAATATAGTATTATAAAAAACATATGCCAATCTATACATTATGCCAGGTATTAAAAATTAGGCCAGGTATTAAAGAAATGAAATTTGATTCAGAAATCATTTACAGTTTTGATAAATCTAAATACAGGATATTGTATGATGATTTCTAAAGAATCTAAATAAATTCTAGGTTATAACAAAGTGCTATAAATCGTACCAGTCAATTTGTAACTATTAAGTATACTTATTATAAATCATTTTCACATCATTGGTTATTATAAGTCATGGCTATATTTTATAATTCTCTAGAAATTATAATTGTATTACTAGTCTAAAATAAATTTCTATATATTATTATAGTATAATAATATTATTTTAATTATAATAATTATTTTTAATATTACTAATATTATTGTAGATACCGACTTATGAATATATACATAGGTAATATGCTAATAATATTATAAATAATAATATTTGTTAACAGTTTATTCGTAATACTATCTATAAATTCTATAAAAAGTGTACAAATTGTATTATCCGAAAAGTTAAAAGATTATAAGTAAAATCATGCGAAGTACTAATAACGATATATAAATTATTATCATAAGTTATAAATTATAGCTTTATTTACCTTTAAATTTTAACTAAACAAATGCACAGATATATGAAATAAACTCAAACTTTTTTGACAAATTATTTGAATATTATTAGGTTAAGATATTTATATAAAGATCTTTGTTATTTTATGGTAAATGAATTTAATATTCACAGAAAATATAATATTATATTTTATAAATTTTCTTTGTATTGTGTAACATAAGTTAATAATCAGATTTTTTTATACGAATCATTATAAAAATATAAATGAATTAAATGATAAGCAATACACAAAAAATATAAATATACATATTACATCTTATTAATTGAATTGATTTTTATTTGTTATATATATAGAGTTAAATTCTAAAATAAATTTATAAATATATAAAGGATATATATATAATAATTTGGATACTAACTATGATTCAACTCAACATTTATGGATAATGACGTTATTTTAAATCCTGTACTTTCTAAATATTACACAAATTAACTACTTGAATGTACTCTCTGTGGTTTATTATTAAATATACTAAAATATAAGTTAAATGTATTAACTTTAATATAGTTTTTTGTTATACGTATTATAACAAATTCAACAAATTGTTGAAGTAATTACAATTATCTTTTTAAAAATATATTTATTTTAAATGTTAATATATTATATTTTAAATGCTATTATTCATATTAAAAAATTGCTATTCAATATATTAAGTAGCTTAGTTTAATATACATTACTTTAATGTATATAACATACAAAATGATATGTTATATAATCATTAATTTAATATTAATCATTATTGTAATCTCATTTATTAATTATATCTTGTAAACACATCTATTTGAGCTTACATTTAAATATTCACTGTTATATTTCTATATTACACATTATATTTTTTGGAATGCATATTTTATTATATTATATTTGTAATTATCAAATTCTTCTATATCGTATATAAGATAATAGAAATTTATTATATAGTAAAACATCTTATATACATATTTTGTATTGTCTATTTAATGTCTATATATGTTAGCTATCTTAACTGTATAACTTTTCACAATAGAATGGGTAACGTTTGTGAAATGCTTGATTGAAACATGCTTTATTTTCACTCACTTATAATTGTGGTTACTATTCTAAATTTTGTATTTTAATCTAAAACGTAACTCTATGGATGTATTTAAAATGTAATAATTTCAAATAATAATTATAATGTAGACAAATGCAATGTAGAAATAATTTATTTTTAAATCTATGGAATTTTAATAGAATATATTCCTAAAATTTATAATTAATGATTAGTAAATAATAATATCTGTTAAATTGATTTCATTACAGATTTTAGTGAATGCATTTTGCGGACAACACACAGAAGTTAAAAGAACATGCGGAAGACACTATTCTAGAGTCGTGAGGAGGTACATATACGAGGTTATATAACAAGTTAATGTTAATTCAATTAGATTATGATTTAGAATTATATAGAAATATCTATATGTGTAAATGTAGCGATGAATATTTAAAATGTAGTTTATTATATAATAATAATATTATTATCTTTGATACATATCTCATTTTATTGTCAATGCTATTATTTTATATATTCCAACTAGTGTGAAAAACTATTTAATCCCGCTAATTCGGTTATACAGATCATACAACCACTTTACGGGGATCTAGTAATGCCGGAAACTTGCATATTTCATCCCATTCGAGATACATTCGGAGCTCAGGTGCTCGTATTATGTTCTTGAGAAGATATATTACACTAATATTGTGATCTTGTTGATTACTCACAGCAAATACGCCAGATGATGTTAAACTAAACAAATTAGGATATTAAATACCCAGCAACACTAGAGTATAGGTTTATTTTGGTTTATACAGGTGTTTAGCAGCTACTTTCTATAGTTTCTATGTGTGGCTTAAGGTACTAGAACATTGCAGACCTATATCGTAGATTATATTATGTTCTACATTATCTCGCAGTTCACATTTTACGCAATACTATATCTTACAAAGTACAATTAGTTCTGGTCCGCTCAATACACCGCTAAATGTCCTACATAGTACATTTATGATACCCTCGCCTACATAGGAGGAAATGGACATGACGGTGTCATTCGATGATGTGACGGTGACATGCAGTGCCTGCGGTAAGCAGTTCTACCGACGCGAACATTTGGACCGTCACTACGACAACCGACATGCCGCTCTCGTTCGCAACGTTGGAATAACTTAGAACCACTTTGAAACAGTTAAACCCGCCCGGAAACTCCTAGAATTGCCTACATTCCATTAAAACATCTTGGTATAATCTACATGCAATTAGAAAAACCCTAGTAGTTTATCCTAAATTAACTAATATTATAACTTATAAAATATACCTTAAAATTCGATAGAAATTCTAACAATCTTACTAAAAGATCCTATAGATAGACAATTATAATCCCCATAAAAATACCATAACCTTAGCCCACCTACTAATGAGTAATAGCATAACCTTAGCCCACCTACTAATGAGTAATACCATAACCTTAACCCACCCTACTAATTAGTAATAATATAATCTTAACCCACCTTACTAACTAGTAATAATATAACCTTAACCCACACTACTAAAGAGTAATAACATAACCTTAACCCACCCTACTAAAGAGTAATAACATAACCTTAACCCACCCTACTAATTAGTAATAACATAATCTTAACCCACCCTACTAAAAAGTAATAACCTTAACCCACCCTAATAAAAAGTAATAACATAACCTTAACCCACCTTACTAACTAGTAATAATATAACCTTAACCCACCCTACTAATTAGTAATAATATAATCTTAACCCACCTTACTAACTAGTAATAACATAACCTTAACCCACCCTACTAAAGAGTAATAACATAACCTTAACCTACCCTGCTAATTAGTAATAATATAACCTTAACCCACCCTACTAATTAGTAATAATATAACCTTAACCCACCTTACTAACTAGTAATAATATAACATTAACCCACCCTACTAATTAGTAATAACATAACCTTAGCCCACCCTACTAATTAGTAATAACATAACCTTAACCCACCCTACTAAAGATTAATAATATAACCTTAACCCACCTTACTAACTAGTAATAACATAACCTTAACCCACCCTACTAAAGAGTAATAATATAACCTTAACCCACCTTACTAACTAGTAATAATATAACCTTAACCCACCCTACTAAAGAGTAATAACATAACTTTAACCCACCCTACTAAAGAGTAATAACATAACCTTAACCCACCCTACTAAAGAGTAATACCATAATCTTGCTATATCCTACCAAAGGTGTAATAATCTCACCTAAAGGCAACACCCCGCAGACTACGTCCGCTGTTTGTCTTGCTGACCTCTGTGACATGTTGAGGTGTAGCGTGGTCGAAGGTCGTGCTGACCACTTGGCCGCTTACGACGCCCGCGTGGTCTGTCGCAGGAAACACATCAATGCCCTGGCGAGCAAGTGCGCAGTTAGTAACGAGTCGTACGAATTTTATAGGTTTTGATGTTATCACTTCTGCAAAGATAATATACTCTCTGTATCTTTGGTGATCAGTGTTGATATTTTAACCTTTTAAAATTATGTAAATGAAAGAAAAAAAATTGGTTTTGAAACTTTTACAGTATTAGAAGATTGGATATATATACACATATATATATATATATATATATATATATATATATATATATACATATATATATATATATATATATATATACATATATGTATATATATATATATATATATATATATACATATATGTATATATATATATATGTATACCCGTTCTAAACGATTTTATAGTTTCTAATCAAATATAATACATAAACCATGTAAAGATGTATATATCATACATGCAGAACTAAAAATTCGTTTTACTAATACAAAAATTATCCGATATAATGAAATATTGCAATATTACAAAACATTGTAAATTATCTATTTGATGTCTATTGAACTCAAAATTCCTCAATGTCCTTTTCTATATTATTAAATTTAAATTTAAATAGTTTATAAGGTATATTATTATCTTAATTTACATATGCTTTTTAAGTTATATATAATGATTCATATAATATTGAATATATTTACTACTAACTAGTAATACTAATTAGCAGTTAACTTCTAGTAATCGAAATTATGTAAATGAAAGAAAAAAAATTGGTTTTGAAACTTTTACAGTATTAGAAGATTGGATATATATACACATATATATATATATATATATATATATATATATATATATATATATACATATATATATATATATATATATATACATATATGTATATATATATATATATATATATACATATATGTATATATATATATATATATACCCGTTCTAAACGATTTTATAGTTTCTAATCAAATATAATACATAAACCATGTAAAGATGTATATATCATACATGCAGAACTAAAAATTCGTTTTACTAATACAAAAATTATCCGATATAATGAAATATTGCAATATTACAAAACATTGTAAATTATCTATTTGATGTCTATTGAACTCAAAATTCCTCAATGTCCTTTTCTATATTATTAAATTTAAATTTAAATAGTTTATAAGGTATATTATTATCTTAATTTACATATGCTTTTTAAGTTATATATAATGATTCATATAATATTGAATATATTTACTACTAACTAGTAATACTAATTAGCAGTTAACTTCTAGTAATCGAAATATTTGGAGATGTTTTTCATTATAATAGTTTAAATATAAATAAATTCAATTTCATATATATTAAAATGTTGAATTTAGATAATATACTGAATAAACTCAAACGTTTACACCAATCCAACAATAAACTCAAACAATACTAGATTAAATAGATAGTTTAATAATCATGGATAAAGATTTATAAATACAGTTAATAATTAGAACATAATAATATTTCAAAGATAGAAAAATCGATTTCGAAATAAAATATTAACTACTCAAAAGTAAAATTTCAATCTTGAAATCGAAATATTTAAAATAAAACCACTCGAAACTGAAGAAAAATATAATACTTATTTACATCACTAGTTACCATAGCGACCACTACAAATATTGAGACCTTTGTAGCAGTACCTTTGCATAGTTATTTATGTTGAATTTATTGATATATCTACAAATATTTTAATAATACAAATCAAATATTCAATTTATATCTAAATTTCTTTTTAAAGTTATATTATCATACTTGGAATGTCGATGAAATGAATTCTAGTATCTTCTTATCTGTAGGATATTCTGACCACATGTACGCCTCTTCTTCTTTCGGGAGACGATTTGAAGTCATTCAATGGTTACATATGACCAATTTAACAATACTATAACGAATCAATATAATTATCATCGCCGAGAGATCAATTCATGTCATTACAGATAGAATCCATGAGGAGACATGCGTGCATTTGACATGCGCAAAGTACTGGAAACCACTAAAACACAGGGTTATTATATTTCATTGTAAAAGGTCACATCTGTGCTAATTATAATTATACTCATCAATTTGTATTTTATTCTGATTTCTAATTTCGGTAATAATTAATAAAAATTTAGAAAACCTAAAATTTAATATACATTTAATTTATGTTAATTTGTATTATATTTAATAAAGGGTAGGCATGTTTTTTTTGACCAATTTGTATTATCTTTAAGTTTCATTTCACAATCTCTAGATTGTCTATCTACTTATATTTTATAAAACATTTTAATATTTGTATTTTCATAGATAATTTTTAACAAGTGTATTTTAGGAAATTAATAAATATATTGTTTATACTTTCCTCAAATTTTCATTAAAAGGATATATTTATTTAATTTAATTGCTATTTATTTTCTTTACTAAATATATATTTTTCTATAAATTGTATTCAATTTATTTGGTATTAAAACCAAATAAATTTAATTTAATAGAAATTACAATTATATAATAATACTGTACAATAATTGCGTAGTAAGCAAATGTAATTAAATTTTATATAAAATATTAGATTGTGCTTTTAAAATAAAAATACTAATTACATTATATCATAATAAATATATATATATTCAAATTATTTATAAATTAATTATAAAATATTATCTTTATTTTACCAAGCATGACAATTTTCTATTTTATTACTTTTGTCAAAGGATCATATGAATTAAAATCTTTACCTACACTATTTAACTTAATATAAATAAACCATTACAAATATTTTCTCATGTGACAATCGTACTACAAACATTTCTGATTCTGTCCACTATATAAGAGTTGCGTCGAAAACTCCAGCCTTGATTCACTACTTCTTATCACCGAGACATGCCGAAGCTAGCAATTTACTTATTACATCATTATAATAACATCCTCGGAATGCGTTCAGCGAATATATTTACTTGAGAACGCTAATAATCGACTCGATTAATTAATCGCAATTCTCGACTTTTGAACAGTTGACGACCGTCGAGATATGTGGTTACATCATCGGGTACATGGCCCTAACACTGTCCGCCATTACTTACTACACAGCTGCCGTCATGTACTACTAGTTAGTGTTCAAATATTAAATACGGTGTTTATTTTTTTAAGTGTTTGTAATCTTTATAAATCAATCGATATTATGTTATATGGTTACTGTATAACGTACGCAACTATTTACGTGCTATAAATAATGTATTAATATTGATTAATAACAAATGCAGTGGAGATGAGAATCTACTTGATGTGTTGGGCATAGTTTACACAGAAAAGAATCATTACGATTGAATGAAATCAGCTCAAATTTCGTTTATTTATTATGCAATATTTTCTCCCAAATGGTAATATTTAATAATTAATATATTATTTATTTTTGTATACAATTAAATTAAAATTGTATGTATTGTTGTAACATATAGTTATTTTGATATAATCAATGTTATATTAATAGTTTCCAGTTATTTATTTTGAATTATAAATTTACATAATTTAATTATTTAATTATTTAACACAAATCTCAATTTAACTCCGCGAAATAAAATATTCTAGATTTTCATTTTTATATATTTAAAATTAGTTATTATAAATTGTAAATATAAATTAACATATACCATAAATACAATGCAAAGCACTTATTATATTAAACATTTTTAAACTTAATAATATGATTTGTAGTAGAGTTAATTTAAAAAAATGTTTGTAGATACTTCGTATGTTTTAGTTGTACTAACGCAACTGCTAGTCGAGTGTTTATGCTCTACGATTTTATTGCGTAAACGTTTAGTTTCACAAATCGTGGTTTATGGCGGCAGTCCACCCAAAGAATGTTCGAGCGAACGCGACGTTTTGTTTATACCCCTCGCCGGTTACGCTTACGAGCCGATAAAGACGCGCGAAACAGAAGTTTGTAATACGATATGTTTACGGATTGTCCGCGACGTGTTTTCGGAGATTCCGCGTACTACGTCTTGCAGGTAGTAATTGAGGTGATACTTTAAATTCCTCGGCGTCATTAACATTCGATGAGTCATCAGTAGTGTGTTTACATTAGTGATCCGGACTTCTTACTCTCGTAATTATTAAAGTTCGACGTATTAATTCTGAACTCGGATACAAAATAGATGAAAAAATATAATTAGAGTAGTTTTTTTTATTAAAAAGACGTAATAAATATATGTATATAATACTAATATTATAATAAAAAGGTCTGTAAGTGGTGAATTGAGGGTTGTTTAATTATCGTTAAGGCAAACAATTTCGTTCAATTTCTACCCTGTTTTAGATAAGTCCGGATTATCAAATTATAAAGTATTTCAAAATCAAAAATATAGTTTTCATGCAGATACGACTGTAAATAGAAATCAATTTGATTTGTTGTCACGGACCTGTTATATGCGTGGTCACTTCGTCGTCGTCCTCTTCCGTCGCGTCCATGGGGTCCTGGTCGGCGATGGACTGTAGACCTATCGACGAGATTGCGTGAAATGCGCGAATTAACGATGCGATTGCTTCCGCCCGCGTTACTAATTCGCAGAGGTTAGACGAGCACGACGAGCGGCAGACCAATGTTGTAATTAACGACGATACGTTCATAGAAATCATAGCAAAGAAATAACGAACACAATGGCACGGACGGTTAGTCTATAAATAGGTTTAGAAATGGTTTGCAATGCCAAGACGACAATGCCGAGTCCGTGCTAATAATACATGAGAAACGCGTTTCCGGATTGCCGATGATATAATAATGTGCGGCTAACGAAAGGTGGTAAGGTAGCGTTGTAAATCTAGGTGCGATTACATGTAAAAAACTGATTACACGTTGTTAAATTACTACATTTCTATCTTTTTTGATTACAAAAATTTATCGCATGGCAGGTTACATTCGCAAGTGGAATTTCTAAGATACAATAGATACAAGAATTCTCGAATAGCGTTTACACGAGTAAATAGTTAGCGCAAAGAGATTCAAATGGGTGCAGTGAAGAGGAAGTAGGGTGCGATGAACAGGAAGTAGGGTGCGGTGAACAGGAAGTAGGGTGCGGTGAACAGGAAGTAGGGTGCAGTGAACAGGAAGTAGGGTGCGGTGAACTGGAAGTAGGGTGCGGGAACAGGAAGTAGGGTGCGATGAACAGGAAGTAGGGTGCGATGAACAGGAAGTAGGGTGCGGTGAACAGGAAGTAGGGTGCGGTGAAAAGGAAGTAGGGTGCGGTGAACAGGAAGTAGGGTGCGGTGAACAGGAAGTAGGGTGCGCTGAACAGGAAGTAGGGTGCGGTAACTAGGAAGTAGGGTTTGGTGAACAGGAAGTAGGGTGCGGTGAACAGGAAGTAGGGTGCGGTGACTAGAAAGTAGGGTGCGGTGACCAGGAAGTAGGGTGCGGTGAACAGGAAGTAGGGTGCGATGAACAGGAAGTAGGGTGCGGTGAACAGGAAGTAGGGTGCGGTGAACAGGAAATAGGGTGCGGTAAACAGGAAGTAGGGTGCGGTGAACAGGTAGTAGGGTGCGGTGAACAGGAAGTAGGGTGCGGTGAACAGGAAGTAGGGTGCGGTGAACAGGAAGTAGGGTGCGGTGACCAGGAAGTAGGGTGCGGTGAACAGGAAGTAGGGTGCGGTGAACAGGAAGTAGGGTGCGGTGAACAGGAAGTAGGGTGCGGTGAACAGGAAGTAGGGTGCGGTGAACAGGAAGTAGGGTGCGGTGAACAGGAAGTAGGGTGCGGTGAACAGGAAGTAGGGTGCGGTGAACAGGAAGTAGAGTGCGGTGAACAGGAAGTAGGGTGCGGTGAACAGGAAGTAGGGTGCGGTGAACAGGAAGTAGGGTGCGGTGAAGAGGAAGTAGGGTGCGGTGAACAGGAAGTAGGGTGCAGTGAACAGGAAGTAGGGTGCAGTGAAGAGGAAGTAGGGTGCGGTGAACAGGAAGTAGGGTGCGGTGAAGAGGAAGTAGGGTGCGGTGAACAGGAAGTAGGGTGCGGTGAACAGGAAGTAGGGTGCGGTGACCAGGAAGTAGGGTGCGGTGAACAGGAAGTAGGGTGCGGTGAACAGGAAGTAGGGTGCGGTGAACAGGAAGTAGGGTGCGGGAACAGGAAGTAGGGTGCGGTGAAAAGGAAGTAGGGTGCGGTGAACAGGAAGTAGGGTGCGGTGAACAGGAAGTAGGGTGCGGTGAACAGGAAGTAGGGTGCGGTGAACAGGATGTAGGGTGACAAACCCGACGCCGGAGTGTATCCGAGGGACGATGTGTTGTTCCAAGTTTTCCGAGGCAGTGTGTTGCCGAGGTTGTTTCGTTGATTCACAGGCTTCACAGTGATGATCAGGTTATTGCTATTGGCAACCATCATGTCCGAAACCTAGCGTTGATGTTCTAATTAGTATCGATATCATTTTTCGACACCAAATAAAGCCAAACGAATTCGTTGCAAAATCCAAATCTATTTCCGCAATTAGATATTGAAATCCAGTTTTGTAAATATGGCTAGTCGATTTCAAATTACAAATATTACAATTTGAATCAATGTAGAATTTAATTATATTTTATATATTTTATATCACTCTATTTACTCTCACTCTATTTATTTCACTTCACTCTATTTACTCTCACTCTATTTATTTCACTTCACTCTATTTACTCTCACTCTATTTATTTCACTTCACTCTATTTACTCTCACTCTATTTATTTCACTTCACTCTATTTCACTGCACTCTATTTGCTAGGAAGAATCGAAAGAGAACAATTCAGACAATTCACTTTTATTCTTCGCATACTCTTTTATTTAATTTTTATTTGCTGGAAACATTAAAGCTCCACCTACTGGTTACTTAGGTAAACGTAAATTAGAGCTCCACCTACTGGTTACTTAGGTAAACGTAAATTAAAGTTCACACCTGGTCGATGGTTTTACCGCATACGTCGATTCCGTTGACTTCGAGAACTTCGTCATTGACCGCCAGTAGACCAGTCATTTCAGCCAGTCCTCCGGCCACCATGCGCGAGATGAATATAGCATCCACCTGGTGGGAAGCGCAAAGACAATGAGTCCGATGTCGAGGGTTGTTACAATGATGGGTAGTTATATATTACGATGAGGAGAGAGAAAATTGGAGAGGAGTGGATGAAGCGAGGCGATCGTGGGAATCATTTAGAGTAGGTCAAAGTTCAATGTCGAGTCGACGATATTAAATTTAGCGACATTGTTTTAAAACGTATATGACGCCGCAGTAAAAGAGACAACCGCGAACGCAGTGCCTTAACGGAGAAGGCGTGCCAGACATCAGAAGTTACTAGACAGTTAGAGCGGCGGGGGGTCAGACGAGGGCGGATAACTTACCGTCACCAGTCCGGACATTGTGCAGCGAACCCCTGAGCCGTCGCGGATGTAGAAACCAAGAGGTCGGCCTTCGCTGCTCTTCATTAGTTGAACCTGGAGTAGAGGTCAATAAGTGCATTAAGTTGTGTTCGTGCGAATGTAATTTTAATTTATATTTTAAACCAAATTAATATTGAAAATAAAGAGTTAAATGGTTAAATAATTAATAGTTAAATAGTTAAATATATATTTAACACTTTGCGCTGATGAATATACTTCTCAGTGTAATGATTATAGATAATAAGGCAGTCTGTGTACTAATAGAATTCGTAGATGGTATATATAGATTTTAAAAAAGTTAATTACATGAATTTAACATGAATTTACTAATCCATGAAGCTGTCCAGGTCATTTTAGTTTTGTTGTTGTTGTTATATAATAAAATTGAAAATATATTTTATTTGAAAAAAATAATATATTATGTTAGCATATTATTTATATTAATTACATAAAATCGTATAATAGTTACATCGTATAATAGTTGCATCGTATAATAGTTACAACATTTGGTTTCTAGAGACATCGCCAATAACGCATTCGAATTACTAATTAATGCTATGTAATCGTCTACTCGTAATTTTAATTCGACACTCTAGAATTGCAGGTAAACGTACACACCGCCTAGCAACGTACACACAACGCCTAGCAACGTACGCACAACGCCTAGCAACGTACACACAACGCCTAGCAACGTACGCACAACGCCTAGCAACGTACACACAACGCCTAGCAACGTACGCACCGCCTAGCAACGTACACACAACGCCTAGCAACGTACGCACCGCCTAGCAACGTACACACAACGCCTAGCAACGTACGCGCCGCCTAGCAACGTACACATAACGCCTAGCAACGTACACACCGCCTAGCAACGTACGCACCGCATAGCAACGTACGCACCGCCTAGCAACGTACGCGCCGCCTAGCAACGTACACAACGCCTAGCAACGCACACAACGCCTAGCAACGTACGCACCGCCTAGCAACGTACGCGCCGCCTAGCAACGTACACAACGCCTAGCAACGCACACAACGCCTAGCAACGTACACAACGCCTAGCAACGCACACAACGCCTAGCAACGTACACACAACGCCTAGCAACGTACGCGTAACGAACCCTGCGCTGAGTGACGGGCACGACGTCGGTGTCGATAATCGACGAAACGCGTCGAAAGTCTGCCGGAGTGCTGATGCGTCGATTCGACGCGACGCTGACAGTCGACGCTGGTTCTTCGCCGCCGGATCCTCTTTGTTTGAATTGCTGACTGCGGACGTACAGAGCTCCCTTGCCGGCGGACTTGGCCCCGTAGCCGTTCAGTTCGCCGTAGCTCTCGCCTGCAGGGACAAACGTCGGTAACGGCGGGGGACGTCGAAAGGAAAGAGCGTAAATGCCGACGCAGCCAATTCACGTGATTAATTTTTAGTGATCGCCATGATTTTCAATATTTTATCTCTGTTTTATTTGTATTTATAAAAAAGTACATAATTAAACATTTTATACCAATTAGTTGGAGTTGACAAATCTATTATCTATAACTGCAAACCTAAACTTATTTAATGCAGTTATAAAAATTAATTTCAATATTTCAATAATTAACCATAGATGAATTTATCAATATTAAAACCATTACAAAACTAAAACTTTTAGCAAACCAGATTTAATTTACTTCTAACCTCGAAGCCTAGAATATAAATCACTACACAATATAATACCACAAACGAGTAACCCACGACTACCAGATTGTACAGAGTACGCTGACCTTACCGGTGTGATAATTACACAGATTAGAATATTAACAATACACCGACCCCACAATATTTAAATTAATAATTTTGAATATCATGCTTTATTTATAATAAAGAAAATATTTCACGAATGTATTACGAACAATACACTGGTGCCTGGATCATTATTGAATTGCCAACCAATAATGAAGTATGCAATATTATGTACGGGAATCATTCAAAAGCTATTTCATGCGGATATTCAATACCCGAATATAATGTACATTGCCTTTGATATGTCATAATATATGAATATAAATGAAATAGAGAATCGTGGGTATATACATTGATTTTAATGTGTAATACATTAAACTAGACATAACACATAGAGAAACACACTATATATATATTGTACATATGCTAGTCATAGAAATATTACCATGTATTGTCTATAAAGTTAGAATTGCCGTATAACAATATTATATTTATAAATTTCACTGAATGTGTATTTTATCCGTTAATATGTCAAATTATTAGTTTAATCTATATAAATAAAACTATTTGTACGCACTGAAATGATATACATTGATATATATAAATATTTTAAATTCATATGTATAGATGTATAGATTCACATATATAGATGCTTATCTAAATTATACGATATGGAATCATGATCTTTAAAAAGATTAAACTTTTAACCTTTCTTTTGAACTATAAGTCGAAGTAAAGGAAGAGCAGTTGTCAGTGCTTTTACGAAGTTATCGTCATTATTAATAGGGAGTAGGTCTCCATCCTAATGATGAACATGATTAAATAATGACATTTACAATAATGATAAACACTAGAGATAAGACATAGAAATGAATTAATAGCAATATCGTGTAACAAAGTGAGTTACTAACTTGGGGGTCTATATATCCGATGACAAATTCAATACCTTCAAGATTATGAACTCTATTGGCCAATCTCTTAAAGTTTTCAAATTTGTTTGATTTTTCTCGATGAATAGAAAATCTTCTAAAATCAGCATCAAACTAAAAATGTTTGTTAAATATAAGTTAACAGTAAATTTAATAATATATATTGCTCATCGTCATTTTATTGATGATATCTAGAAACTTATTGAGTTATGTGGAATTAATTTTAAAAATTATAATGTATATAAAATAAAATATTGTTATATAATAAAATGTATATATTTAATAATTGATTGATAATAAAATATCACTAACTTTACTTTTAACTTCCACAAATTCACTTTGAGCAAGGTTATTATTATTTAATTTAGATCCTTTAGGCATTTTTATTAGTTACATACGGAATATATTCAACTGAAATATATTTAATCAATTATTTTAGATATCATTCAAATAATATATATTTATAATTATTATACTATAAAAATAGGGTAATATAATGTATAGGATTAATTTAAAGATAATGTTAATGGTAATGTATAATGAATTATTAATGGATAATTAATTATTAATTTTTCACAATTGTTAACTTTTATAATATACATACATACACATACCCACACACACATATATATATATAGTAAATATGTATATGTATATATATATATATATATATATATATAGTAAATATATATATATATATATATATATATATATATATATATATATGTATGTATATATAATTTAATTATGTTAGTTATTTAGTAAAATAGAAATATGTAAATTTCATATGCGAAATAAATATTAAATATATTCCTGTATTTATTATATTCATACTTTGTTATAATTTAATAAAAAATGCCATGCTATGAATATTTATCTACTGTTTAATAGTGTAAATAATTGTATAGCCATATTATCAATAATTGTCTTGTTTTCATTAATTCTACGTTACATAGTCAATAATTAAAAGTATGAAAAATCTAGTGATCTAATTAAGTATTACAAGTGACAAAATAGTTATTTACGCAAAACGGATTCATATAATAACTTCAATTTCTATTATTATAATATAATATTCGCAATTATTATGATAATAATCATCAATGTCTTAATCTATAATCACATTATATCGAATAAACTAATTAATTAAAATAAGTAAAGGTGATTTTAGACTTGCCGAAATGTAGCTATAATTTGCAAAATTTATAATATATCATACATAACTAAGAATGTATACATTAGTTAGTATTTAAATAATATATTTAAGTACAAATATATTATAATTAAAATAAAAAATTTGACAATAAAATGGAATATAACTGAGTTATTTATAAAATTAAAATTAATTAATTAAAGGTAATTAAAGGTATATTTGTTAAATTATATATTAAGTTTCTTATAATATATCATCTTTAACAGAGAAGTTTGTATTATTTTGAAAATATAAATTGACTACTGGTATTAATAATATATTTACTAATATATAAAAGGTATACATTTAATATAAATAATTTTGATTTACTAATAACCTTATTTGAAAAATATATAGATTATTAAAAATTCAGGAAGAAATCAAAGTGTAAATTACATATTTACAAACATAGAAAAAACTAGTGATTTATGATCTTTGCACTTTTAATTTTTTTCCAATTTTAGTACTGTTAAATATATTTTATAATATTTCATATTTATATTATTTAATCTGTCATAGTGTATCTTATAAATATTATAATAAATATAAGAACTTTTAAAATAAATTATTTCAGGTTAATAATTTATTATTTAATATATAGTAATGATTTATTAAATAAATTATTTAATAACTATTAAGTTAATAATCAAATTATTTAACAGGCATATACTTACAATACCATATATTATATTTAAAACATAATTGATTGGAGTTATTTATATAGTCTTGAGATAATATTAAAAATATAGAGTTTTGGCTCGTTGTATATTTTAATTTGCGTTAATTATTTTCATTAATAAACTGTGTATTTACTTGTAATCACCTAATCCCAATTTGCTACGCTTACAAACATGGTTACCATATATTATAGATAATTAGCTAGGATCAAATGCAGTCGACGTGTGGTAGTCGGTGTACGGTTTAAGAAAAATTAGAATGCCATAGTTCAATCACATGGCCATGTTATCTTATTAAACAACAAACGAAAGTTATAATAAAAAATTGATAATAATAACAACCATTAATGTACTTGTACAATATTTATAACGGCCAAATTTCTTTAAACTTTTGTTTAATCTACTGTACCTTTATTATTCATGTTGCTAACCTAGCTACTGAGATTGTAATGATAGGAAACACAACACCATTGCTCCTTCGACTCATAATGTAACATATTAACTGCTTATCTAATGGACATAAAATCTGAATTCTAACCTTAGTCGATTACAGATACGCTAATAAAGTAATGGGGTTGTTCCGTAGATACAAGACAGCGCAACATTTCGCAAATTAATTCATTGTATATTTCATACTCTTCAAATATTGCTCGCTCGGCAATATTTACCATGAACACTAATTTCGTAGATATCCGATTCATATGTTGTGAATAAAATCATAAAGGCGTTGTTATCAAATTCCTAACAGTGGAGATTTGGTCTGGCGTGACTGCCAAAACTACAATCAATGTTTAATGCAATTTATCTTTGCTTACTTATAGATCATGCCCATGTAGATCTTTTTTTGTGCATTATCATTAATTTGTTATTGATTATTGTTTTTATTTTTATTATATAATAAAGTTATATATTTCCTAGATTATTAGATATAAATAAATTAAAACTAGTTACTGGTAATTTAATCATTTTGATTTAAAGTTGTATATTACAATTGCAAGTTATAAGTTGATTATTAAAATATTTATTATTTTCAATTTGAAAAATATATAGATACTAGTTTAAAACAATTATAATGTTTCTAAAATTAAATATTTAATTAAACATTTAAAATGAGGTATAATAACACTTTATAATTATTTCTTAAATTGCAATTTTATGATAGGTGTTAATATTCAACCTGATATTGATTTTGAAAAGGAAACATAATTAATGAAATGTAAGTATTATACTCAGTATACGTTGTTTTACTATATGATAATATTATTTAATAGTTATATTATTCATTATGAATACAAACCTGCCACATAAATAGTGTAGAATTAAATATTTAGCTACAATTTAGATTTTCATTATCGTTTAGTATAGTTCATAATTCAATAAAAAATATAAGATTTAGTATGGTTTTTATATACCTTATTTATTGTTTGATTATTTAAAATATTGCTTTTCATGAATTTTATCCTTTATATTAATAATTTTTATTTGCTATAAGAATGAATTGAATTATTGTTTATACATTTAAAAAAAATATAATATCAAATAAAAAATCTAATTTATAAACACTAGTTTTACATTTAATTATCACAGATTGAATTTATTTAGAATTCCGCAGCGATTTAGAAGATGAAGCCGAAACCCATTCGGTTTGTTCGCTCAAGCGAAACAGTCGACACTTCGTCTGGCTATCGTCCGCGAGCCGACGGAACCGAAACCAGAACGTTTTACGAGGATGTCGTGAACTCCGCGCCGCAATCGACCGTCGCGGCTACTCCGGCCGTTGAAACCACTCCAACCGTTGACGTCAATGCGATGAAGTCGAGGATCGGGCGTTCGAGGAGCCGGCGTTCGACGAGCGGCTCTACTCACGACCCCCGACGACTGTTGTTCCACAGCCAACACGGAGACGTCGAATCCCTACGACGTTGTCTCGCTTCCACTCCGCCTGCCGGCGATACGGCTACCGACCCTCGATCCACCGGGGTCGCGACCCGTGTAGACGTGGATTGGCGCGACGGCTTCGGCTGGACGGCGCTGATGGCCGCTTCGGCTGCTGGTAACGTCGACTGCGCGCGTCTCCTGCTAGACTACGGAGCTTCGACGGCGACTCGAGACTTCTGCGGACGTACTCCGCGAAGTTTGGCCTTCGCTCACCCCGAAGTTCTAGCTCTACTAACGCCGTCGACGCCGACGCCGCCGTCGCCTCCGCAAACGGCGCCGTCGTCGCCGGAACCTGGGCTCGAGGACTGCGCGGTCTGCGACGAGCCCGCCGTGCCTGGATGTCAGCACCGTCGCTCCATCGTGCACCAACTGAACGCGCTCGAGAAGCGCGAGGCTTCAGCCGATCGCCCGCGTCGCTATCGCAGTTACGGCATCGCCGCGGACAATCGCGGCTTCGCTATGCTCGAACGCGCCGGTTGGCGTCGAGATCTCGGCCTCGGCGCTCGCCACCAGGGCCAAGCGTATCCGGTGAAGACGCGGCTGAAACGCGATCGCCGAGGGGTCGGAGGCGAGGAGGGCAAGCGGAGGATCACTCATCCCGACGAAGAGGTCATGAGGTCGGGATATTACACCCGAGATGGCAGGCGGTATGCGAGATCTCCCCGAACGCGGGACGTCGCTTCTGCCCCGACGCGATACCTTAGCGCCGAAGAGAATAAATCTACGAGGGAGCGACTCGCGCGTCGATTTCGCCGCGAATTCAACGAAATCGATTAACGCTTTATCAACGTCGATTTCTTTTTTATATTATCATACGAGTATTATTATTTAGAATAAATGACTTTCAACATTTAATTCGTATTCAAAATATTTTAAAAACTCTTCATCTATAACAATATATTTTTAATAAAGTTATTAATATATATAATTTTTTTAAATTAAAATAATGTATTTTTTAATGTCATTGTTTAAAAAATATTTTTATATATTATAGTTAAATATTATCTATTTATAATTATGAAAATAAATATGATATAGTTTAATGTAATATATATTATTTTTTTAAATAATTAGTAGTCAATCAATAGTTTTGGATTAGAGATAATAATAGTCAATTCTAATCCATGATAAAATATAAATAAATATTGTTAAATATTCTTAAACTATATTGGAATATTAAATTATTCTTTAATTAATCTAACACTCGTAATTTAAAATTAATATAAACAATGACAAGTAATAATTAAAATATATTTATATATAATAAAATAAATTATAATATATTATCAATAATTATAATTCAGAAAATCTAATTATTGTATACATTCTTTAAATACTAAATTATACATTTTTGTTTATATTCATGTATTATTCTATTATTGTTTTTAGTTATTTATTAATTAATATAATAATATTAAATAAAATATACATTGATTGGTAAAATACATATTAGTGTTTATATTTTTAATTTGGTGTGATTACAATAAAATATTTCATTAATAAATGTGCAAAATATAGGTGAACTGATACCCTACATTTATCCTGCTTCTACAACGACAACAATAGAAACAATGGAAAATTCAAATACATTACCAAAGGACATGATGAAATCGATTGCCGATATAGAGGCTTTAGCTGAAGAACTGATGACCTGTCGACAGGAAGTGATCAGTATGGATAGACGCAGGAATAACCTACGCATGGCGATGAGGTAATGTCTCCTTTCGAATAGGAATGGAGTTTTAACGTTTTAATAAATCCGCGTTGTATTTCCTTTTAATTATATTTATTATTAAAATAAATCAGTATTGTAAATTTAATTTTAATAATAAATAAATGTTTTCATAAATTATAACTATTTGTTATTATTACTATAATATTCCATACATTCAAATATTTACATTAGATATTGTATAGGATATTACTTATTGAGTTATTATCATAGAAGCTTGAACCATATTAGGTTATATTAAATTTGCTTTATTAGATTCGAAATTTCATTATGAACTTCTGTATTACGGTAAATCCAAAGCGTTTCACAGGGTGATTCGCAAACACAGCAAAAATAATATCTACGTATTCCAGGGAGACATGTTTATCAGAAACACTACGAAACAAACTCAGTCCAGCATCTTCAGAGGTTACCCGATCACCAACGGTGTCTCCGTACCTCTAGTCTTACAATTTTGCTACCCTTTTGCGCGCAGACATGGAATTGATAAGTAATCGCATCGAAGAGCTTCGCATGGACATGAAGGTCAAGATGAACCAGCTGAGCAAACTCGAAGGAAAAGATGAATTGAAGGGCTTCAACTTGGTTTCGCTGACCAGAGAGGAACGCAAACTGATATCGCCGTATATTAAATAAACTTTTTTATTTCAATAATCCCTTAATTAATACGGTTATAAATATGCAACTATGCAAATGTATTCAAATGAAATATAATATAACGATAACAACTCTAAACTACAATAATTTATATTTATTAAGTGCAAATAACTTATAATTATTATTTGAAATGATATACAAATTTTCAACGAAAATTTTATTTATGAGTAGTGCATCTAAAAAAATAAACAAATAGACAATAAGAATATTTAACAATATTCCGTATAGTTATAAAGAATACACAAACTGATCTTCATTAATTGTAAATACTCATCAGCACCATCCAACAGATCAGCTTCCACTTGCTGAATCATATATATAAATAGTCAGTTACAGTTATTTATTGAAAATAAAATGATGCATTTTATTTCAATATATAAACAATATATCATTTAGGTGAAAACAGATAATTAATAAATAAGTAATATAGATATATAATTTATATAAGCTAGTATTGTCCAGCAGTTGTCTTATCAAGAAACAGTTACACTGAGAGTATATCTATCAATTGACAATAATTGTTAATTAATTATTTCCTAGAATTACTGAAAAGAACTCATTACTGAATTAGCTTCAAATTAGAATATTGCATTCCCAGACTAACGGCTAAACACAATAGGATGTTTGCCTTGCAGAGGTCGTTGAAGAGGTCGTCCAAAAGAATATAATCGCACAATTGCAGTAGGAGTTGACCCAAGCTGTATCCGCTGTTTATAAAGTCCTGAGAAATCGGTCATGTTATTGGTGTTGTTATTGGTGTTGTTATCGGTGTTGTTATCGGTGTTGTTATCGGTGTTGTTATCGGTGTTGTTATCGGTGTTGTTATCGGTGTTGTTATCGGTGTTGTTATCGGTGTTGTTATCGGTGTTGTTATTAGTGTTGTTATTGGTGTTGTTATTGGTGTTGTTATTGGTGTTGTTATTAGTATTGTTATTGGTGACGTGGGAAGACGATGTGACCGGTAAGATGAGATTATGGTAATTAACAGGACATTGCAGTTAGGTAATTAATTAGTAATTAGCAATTAATTAGTGAGTCTATCCAAATGGTTTAATTTATATATCATCGAAACAATATTACTCAAAAACAAATGAAAATTATGTTGTTAATCATTCGGGTTTGTGAAATCTTGTAATAAACTCGAAAGTTCTAATATTATTTAAATAAATGGACAATAATTGCACATATATAAACTTTGCATGATATTTATTATAACACCTTGGTTATATATCCATATAACTTTTATTTATATAAATTGTAGAAATATGTGATTGTAATATTCTCTTGTTTCAGCATAGCATTAAGTATATATAACTGTAACATTATGCTGAAACAAGAGAATATTACAATCACATATTTCTAATTTATATAAATAAAAGTTAAATGTTATATAGCCAAGATGTTATAATAAATATCATGCAAAGTTTATACCAAGTTCCAATATTGGGAGTAAAACAAAAGTAATACAAAAGTTATCTAAAGAAAATTTCAAAAATACATATTTATAAGTTTAGAATTTGAATTTAGATTGAATAGAAATTGTATTCAGTAATTCTTACCATTACAATTGAATCAATCTTCATGTTAGATTCATTCTTACAGATATCGAGGTAATTGTGAAATATACCGTCTGGGATGTACTGTGGGATACAGAGAAAATAGTAACACCAGATAGTTATGTAATTGTAGACTAGTGATGTAATAACAGAGTGTTATGTAATTAAAGACAAGCGATGTAATACAAGATAGTTATGTAATTTCAAAGAAGAAAATGTACTGTATTAAAATTAATGCAATAGATAATTACATTAATTTAAAGTTATAAGTTATTATTATAAATTAAATACAAAGTTAAACAATGATTCAAATCAATAATTTAGTTATAGATAATTATGTAGTAACATTTAAATAATTGTATTTATTTATAAAAAGCAAAGTAATTATTTCTTATATCTTATCTGATGGTGATTTTATAGAAATCAAAAGTTTTCAAAGTATCACTAACTCCACCGATCTCAGAAATATCATCTTCAGTGATTACTAGTTCTGTTGGCAGCTTATCTTCGGTGATAATATGTTTATCTTTATGTTTACTTGATTTACCAGTGCTTTTACGTGACTATTTCAAACGAAGAGATCACAATATTTATATTGATTATGGAATAAAAGTTTACTTAAATAAATTTTCTATTTAAACGATAACCAAAAACAATATCATATAATGAAAGACAATGGGTAATAATTATAAATAATTGAAAAATAAATAGGATACTATGAAATTATGAAATACAACCAAGGATAAGTAAAGGTTCATAATATAGCGAGGAAGCATCACTTATCATCCTTAACATCAAAGAGAATAAACCGTTTTAAGGCTGTGGAAAGACTGCAGAAGAGTGATGGATCTCCGCAAATCTCCTTGGGCTATCATGACCAATGAACGTAGAGACTGTAAGTTCGGAAAGTCTCAAGATGATATAAAGAAATGAAATTAATGCTATATCATTTCGGCGCATACAAAACTAGTGAATTACATAATATGATGTAATTTGTATTAAATGAAGGTACCCGTAACTTAATTCATAGTCGCACTAACCTAGCCGGAAACCATATTACCACTATATTGGATACACTCAGGAGACAATTTGAGAATTTAAAACAGTCTCTGGGTAGAGGACCCATCGACTACCACTCCGTCACTTCTTAATCAGATAGACTATCAATCATCTGAACTTTGACCCTGCACCCTCCTATCAACCTCTCCATAACGTTTCAAACGTATATTACAATCTAGTATTCAAAACCTACACTCAAATGTCGAAATCTATCGCATTGCCCAGGCTCCCTCCTAATTCCTCCCACCTAATTCCTCCCACCCTTTTACTCCAAGCCACCACCACTTCGCGCCTACCTCTCCGTCTCCGTAGACGATCTTCTCGCAGTCGCAGATGTGCTTTAGTCTGGCGACTTGAGCGCAGTCGGAAATTCGCCGAAACCGGAACTTGGCGCACCTCGACGTCATGGGTTCGATGATGCGCGACAGGTAATTACAAATCAACACAAATCGCGTTTTGTTGCCGTACATCTCCATTAGGAAACGTAGCGCCGACTGGAGGGAGTTGGTGCGGTAGGGTCTAGTGTGAGCGGTGTCGGGGGAGAGCTCGTCGAATAGGTCTCGCGGGGCTTGATTATATGGTGAATAATGTGAGAGATATAGTAATTGATTTGTGTTTACTCGTATTGGCAGCCTGGATTAATTATGGAATAGTTTGAGGACATTCTGAGAATAAGAACAATTAGAAATTATTATTTTTCTATAATTTTTAAATACCATAAACAATATTTAATTTTCCAAAAATATACGCCATTAATCAAAATTATTCTAAAGTCTACTCGATGATATATATTTTATTAGAAATAGATAAAAATATTATATAGAAAAATTAAAGATTAAATTTATTTTATTATCTTTGAGGTCTGTTAACAATGAGTATTAAATTAAAATATAGGCATTGTCTATAAAAAGAAAATAGTAGAAATAATGTTCATATATGCAATTAATAATGTTAATATTTTAAGATAAATATTTTAATTAATATTAAAATTATATAATTAATACAATATTATTTTAATATTTTCTAAATCATAATTCACTAAATATTTTGAAATCTATTTCAGATTATCTTCTAATCTCTTGGCTCGTTTTCATACATTAAACGTGTATTTGTAGATATGTCGTATGTTAAAATATAACAAGTCATGAGTACATTTAGATTTCATAGTAAATATCAAATGTTTATTATCACTTGTTATAAAGTATATTTAGAGATTCAATTGATAATGTTGAACTCTATTTATATATAAAGGAACCTGTGCATCTTTTGTCATGCAATCTGCCTCGTCCAGAATTATAATTCTGTATTCCGGACACTTTTTTCCGCTAAATTGATTTGTTTTACTCATAAATAATATATAGTCAGAAATATATAAAGCAGGTCACACCTAACTAAACACAATAACTCTGCCCTAGTGGAGCTATATGTCACGCCTGACTAAACACACTAACTCTGCCATAGGTCACGCCTGACTAAACACACTAACTCTGCCCTAGGTTACGCCTGACTAAACACACTAACTCTGCCCTAGGTCACGCCTGACTAAACACACTAACTCTGCCCTAGTGGAATTGCAGGTCACGCCTGACTAAACACACTAACTCTGCCCTAGTGGAGTTGCAGGTCACGCCTGACTAAACACACTAACTCTGCCCTAGGTCACGCCTGACTAAACACACTAACTCTGTCCTAGGTCACGCCTGACTAAACACACAAACTCTGCCCTAGGTCACGCCTGACTAAACACACGAATTCTGTCCTAGGTCACGCCTGACTAAACACACTAACTCTGCCCTAGGTCACGCCTGACTAAACACACTAACTCTGCCCTAGGTCACACCTGACTAAACACACTAACTCTGTCCTAGGTCACGCCTGACTAAACACACTAACTCTGCCCTAGTGGAGTTGCAGGTCACGCCTGACTAAACACACTAACTCTGCCCTAGTGGAGTTGCAGGTCACGCCTGACTAAACACACTAACTCTGCCCTAGTGGAGTTGCAGGTCACGCCTGACTAAACACACTAACTCTGTCCTAGGTCACGCCTGACTAAACACACTAACTCTGCCGTAGGTCACGCCTGACTAAATACACTAACTCTGCCCTAGGTCACGCCTGACTAAACACACTAACTCTGCCCTAGTGGAGTTGCAGGTCATTCGAGTGTAGTCGCGGATCTTCTGACGCACAACATTGATGCCGCGTTCATCGGAAGCGTTCAACTCCAGCACACGTTCCTTGAAGAGGTCGCTGTAAAGGTTCATGCGATGGTTGATCATTGTCGCATATAGATCGAGATTCGAGGAAGTCGGTAATTATAATTCGTAACGTTAAATATTATAAAAATAAAAATCATATATATATTATTTATAGTTATATTTGCAAATAAAAATAAACAGTTTAGTGCTTATTAGTATAACATAATTGATGTATCGAAACATTACTATGTGCTTATTGTTAACTGATATACTGCTTGCTATTGTTAAAACAATGAACTATAACAATTTGAGGATGTAGATTAATACCATTCACAAAGACACTCTAATGCCAAACAAACATAATGTTGTAAACATTAATTAACTGCCCTGCGCGTGTTTAATGAAGAGATTCAAATTACCCGAAAAGTTCTTTGGCCAATGCTAAAATAGTCGAAGTTTTGCCCGTACCCGGAGATCCGTAGAACAGCAAATGAGGCATCTGTATTCGATATATACTTAATATATATATAATATAAATTAATCCCATCTTTATCATATCTATGCAATACATTATTCTATTACGTATATAGCTGACATTTATAATATAAAATGATAATAGATTTAACGATGAAATAAATAATACTTCGAAGGTGCGTAGGGCTCTCTTCATCATATTCGTGACATCGTCCTGTTGTACGATTTCATCTAAGTTCTTTGGACGGCTAATAATGAGTGTAATGATGTAAAATATCATTTACAATGACTTGGTAGATAATATGACTGATGCACACTAAAAATGATTTATTATGAAATGTAACTAATATTATAGATAAATGAAATTTGTAATAAAGGAATGGTTTTTGATATATTATTTATTTCATGGAATATAGATATAACTATATATAATAAATGCAATAGTTTTTGTAGTACTTCTTAAGTATTTCATAATATAATTGTATAATTTAATTAATATATGTATAATTATAAATATATTCATAAGATTTATTTTATAATATATAGTACATATATATAGGTACTTCATAGTACGGAGAAAATATTACATACAGCATAACAATTCAATATACTTGTCATAAAAATGTTTACAATAAAATAAATTATGATATATTATAGCTCTAGAGAGCAAATTCTATAATATATGTAAGTCAGTTATTCTCCTGTTGCATTTATATCATATTATATAACAATTATATTTGAAATTACAATAACAGTTTAATTTTAAATAATCGACTAATTATATACCAAATATACAACGTTAAATAATGTAATGTTATATAACGTTACATAATATAATGGAAACACAATATTATATAATAAAATCAGAATATATAATTGATAAATATACATATAAAATGTATTATTTTAATAAGGATACATATATCAATAAATTAACATTATTAAATAAAGTAAAGAATATTAAATTCACTCATCAAATATTGTATTCAAAATTAGTTTAAATATTTATTGTAGTGTTAATTTCTAACTATTTTTCAACCCATGGCAAATGTTTGTCAACAACTTTTTTAGATGATTTCTTATTATTCAAAAAAGAATTCATTGTTATAATCTGTACACGAGGAAAATTATTATATATTATTTTCAGTAATCTAATAAAAAGGAGGGAAAATATTTTTTAAATCTACTAAATTTTTATTGTTGCAATAATTATAACAATTTATTTTTAAAAACATATTTATATTTAATATTATAGATTTTACAATTTTGAATAATAGAAATTGCCAATTTGTATGATATTTATGATAAAAACTAAACATGATTTCGATTATAAATGAATCTATACTATTCATTTTAAGTTATATAAAATAAAGCATGTTTAATTATTTAACCTAACGTAATTTTTGTTTTATAAAATAAAGTTAATATAACATAATTCGTTGATAAAAAGAATTCATACATGTATTGTGTTTTTATTCATCATATATATATATATTTAATTTATCATTTGAATAAGTATTGTATCGTGTATCCATTGTATATATTTTATATCACTACCCAAGATTACCCAAAGTAATCTTGGTGATTACTATATTCATAATAAATTTAATTAAAAATCTTGTCAGATATTAAATAATACTTTAAAATTGTAATTGTTTATAAATTAAATTTATAATATTATAATTTATAATAATGGTAGTTTAATAAATAGAAAATCTATTTTGAAATTACACAATTAGAAAAAACTTTACAATATAACAAAACAACCCTTGTTTTAATACAATTATAACTAGTTGATAATAGTAATTACATTTAATCTATTTTTGTATTCAAGAACACACATTAATCGGATAACAATATATATACCAATAATACAAATTTTGGATACCATATTTATAATCTATCTAATTTATAAATTAGATTAAACTATTTATTATATTAAATATAATTATATTTAAAGAAGAGTATTTAATCACTTTATTATAGTAGATTTGAAAGCTTGATGTTGATAAAGATAATAACTCGATAATAATAATAATCATTATGTAAATAAGTGAAAACACAATGTTCTAGTATGGGATCATGAAGACGTAGTGAAATTAACATGGCGTAATAATACTCTTTTATTTCGACTCTGGCAAGTGAAACAGAATACATGAAAGTCATAGAAAACATTAACATTACCATAACATGTGAACACGGAGGTCTTTATATAAAATTCTATTAGTAAAATATGATAAAATGGTAATCTCACATTCACTTCATTCTAAAAATAGACAATGTCTTGTACATTATTGGTACATGTTTACTATATTTGAATATTAATAATGTATCACTTCATCTCACTTGCAATATTTTTTACTTATCTTATAATATGTACAATTTTATTGGCAAATTGCAATAAATAGTGGAAATCAACATTTTCTCATATACATTATACCCTGCAACTCTCTGTTTTAATTTGTCCTGGATCTAATCTATAGGAAGAATCTTGTAAGGATTCAGTATTCCGTTGGGGTCCATTAAATGTTTGAAATCCATCATAAGTTGAATACAGACATCAGATTTACTGCAAATGTAAAAATGTTTTTAAAAACCTTATTACAAAACTAAATAAAAATAGATGTTTTTTTACTGATTAAACTTTTTCTATTTCTTTATTAGTTTTTATTACGATTGTGACCTCCCCTTAAAATTAAAATAGATTATTAATATAGTAATCAAACAGGTAACAATAAACTTGTTAATTTGATTTTTTATAATATTTCTTACTTTACTTTCTTAATATTTCTCAAAGACATACCCAATGTTGTCTATTGTATAGGAAATAATATAATATATATGCTACTATACCTCCTATACTTTTATTAAGCCACGCCCAGAACACGCCCCTAAACTGTACTGCAGATATCTGCGTTTTGCAAGTCCTATGCTTTTATTAAGCCACGCCCGGAACACGCCCCTCACCTGTACTGCAGGTATTTGCGCTTTGCCAGTCCTATCTTTTATTAAGCCACGCCCAGAACACGCCCCTTACCTGTGCTGCAGGTATCTGCGCTTTGCCAGTCCTATGCTTTTATTAAGCCACGCCCAGAACACGCCCCTCACCTGTACTGCAGGTACCTGCGCTTTGCAAGTCCTATGCTTTTATTAAGCCACGCCCATAACACGCCCAGAACACGCCCCTCACCTGTACTGCAGGTATCTGCGCTTTGCTAGTCCTATGCTTTTATTAAGCCACGCTCATAACACGCCCAGAACACGCCCCTCACCTGTACTGTAGGTATCTGCGCTTTGCCATTCCTATGCTTTTATTAAGCCACGCCCAGAACACGCCCCTCACCTGTACTGCAGGTATCTGCGTTTTGCCATTCCTATGCCGTGTTCAGCGCTGATGCTGCCGTCACATTGTCGCACATACTCGTAAAGGTATGGTTCGATGAGCCCGGCTACTTCCTTGCAGAAAGTGGGCGTGGTCACGTTCAGGTGCAAATTGCCTGTGGGCGGATATCGTATATATCATAGGACGCAATCTATACATCATATACATATCATATTTATATTATACCTTAGACTAAATAATAACAAGTATTATGCAATACTAATATAAGCTGTTTCCATGAAACTATCCAGGTCAGTTTAGTTTTTTTTTACATAATTAAAAAGAGCAAATATTTTTTTTTATTTAAATTATATTATATTTTATTTAAAATAATTATATATATAATAGATAGATATTTTGATTTCTTGGGTAAAAAAATGTAAAATAGTTGCATAATAATTAATTTTCATTTTATCATATATTACATTTTTTGCATTACAAACAAAAGAAATTATAATAAATAATTATTAAAAAAACTATAATAAAGTTGTTAAATGATAAGAAAGGAATTTAGCGTAAAAGGTTAGTGCATAAATATTATACAAAATGTAATATTAGAAATATGATTGGTAGAAAAATATAATTAATAAATGTTTTGTAATAAATAGAAACATCACAGTATTTGAGATCTAATTAATGATATTTAAAAAGGACCATTATTAAAACTAGGTCGAACACTGACCATCTCCGAGATGGCCGTAACTAGCCACTCTGGTCACTTTGCCTTTTAGTCTCTGTCTCATCAATTCTACAATCTGTAAGAGCCGATATGGGGATCTATTAGATAGGATAGCGTAACAATATATTAAAGATGATTATTAGATGGGGTGAGATTGTGAGATAGGGAGAGGGTGGTCGCAAGAAAGTGAGGGCTAGATAAAGAGAGAGAGAGAAAGAGTGAGTAAGTGAGTAAGAGAGTGATAAATATAGAAAGAGAGGGCTATGGATATGGAGGTGGAGATGGAGGTAGGGAGTGAGATTGAGGGAGAGGGGGATATGGATAAGGAGGGGAGAGGGAGATTGACAAAGAGAGAGGGAGAGATATAGAGGGAAAGGCAGAGAGGGAGATGGAGGTAGTGAGTGAGATTGAGAAAGAGGGAGAGAGATAGAGGGAAAGGCAGAGAGGGAGATGGAGGAAGTGAGTGAGATTGAGAAAGAGGGAATAGAAGACACACATTTGTAAACCTCGTAGAAGTTATCTAAAGGAACGGAGACATCGTACTTGTAGTTGTAACCGTCGTGGAGCAGAGCTTCTGCCATCGACTCTCGAATCTTCCAAATACTCTGTGCAAATATATCAAACATAGATACATTAGCATCCGGCCGTTCAATACATATTTAGACGTATTTAGACGTATTTAGACGTATTTAGACGTATGTACCTAAACCATTGTTGTAATTAGATTTCGATTCTGTGTCAATTACAAAATTGTGAAACTAAATTTAGATATTATTTAATCAAAAACTTGATAACGAAGGAAAAAGGTTTTTCGGTTATATGATATTTATGTTTGTAAATAAGAATCTTCAAATATGGGGTGTCTGATGGATGTTATTTAATTACAGTTACTTAATATTTAATAACTGGAATAATTTTGTGATTACTAGACAAGAATATTCATAATAAAGTATTGATATACAACTAGAAACAATGAAACAATAATCAATAATAAATATCTAGAATATATTAGATAACTATGTAAACTGACAATATAATACTAAATTGACCATCGAATACTAAACTGAACATCGAATAATAAACTGACCATTAAACACTACAATAAGATTACAATTAAATAATTAGATAATCATTAAATACTAAAATGACAATTAAATACTAAACTGACCATTAGATAATAAACTGACCATTAAACACTGAAATGACAATTAAATACTAAACTGACCATTAGATAATAAACTGACAATTAAATACTAAACTGACCATTAAATAATAAACTGACCATTAGATACTAAACTGACCATTAAACACTAAGATGACAATTAAATAATAAACTGACCATTAGATACTAAACTGACCATTAAACACTAGGATGACAATTAAATACTAAACTAACAATTAGATAATAAACTGACCATTAAAAGCTAAAGAGATAATAAGTAATAAATATTCTGCCTTGTAAGAATCTTCAACACTTTTCCCTACAAACCCTGATCTTGGCGAAGTCAGTACCAATAGTACCGTGAACGGCCAGCTTGCCGTCCATCACCTGCTGAAGGAAGTCGTTGAGTTTGTCGCTGTTGTGCTGGTCATTGGAGCCGGACACCTCGACGAGGACGTAGAACCTGCAGTCCTAGGAGGAGGCGAACTTAGCTGTTACACTCTCTCGTTAGGCACTCACATACCAAAGGTTACGGAGAGATCCCAAATTTAACGATGCTTTATTTAATTAATATTAGAACAGTTTTGATGGTTTGTGATTTAGTTATACGGTCAGTCTTCTTATATCGTCAAACTCTGGTCTGCGTTATGTAATCACGTAACGTCGAATATTACTTTTTACTGAGTTTTCAACCATTTTATCGATTTTAATTTATTGTCTGTTAAAAAAAGTTCTGATTATTCCAATACTCTATTTATTTTTTTGAATCCAACTCAACACTATTTACTAAACAATAGATACCTATTACAATGAACAATAGATACTTATTAAATGAACAATAGATATCTATTACTATAACATCATTGATACTTTATGATTTGTAACATTTTTAATGAATATTAGTAAAAGTGTCACGTAATTAGAAGAGATTAACAAATGATCCAATAATAAATTACATGATAAGAATTTACTTTAACTTGATACTCGAAACCGAGCATCGAATACAATGTATTGTATGAGTACAATGTATTGTATGAGTACAATGTATTGTATGAGTACAATGTACTTAGAGAGTATATTATACTCAATGTGTTTAGTAAATACATTGTAGTTAGTGAGTACAGTGTAACTAATTACGATGTACTAACTCGATACAATGTTCTATCTTACTACAATAAATAAGTACAATGTACAAATTAAGTCAAATGTACTAACTAAGTAAAATGTACTATCTAAGTACAATGTACTAACTAGTAAAGTGTATAAAGTTCACATACCAAAGGTTACGGAGAGATCCCAAATTTAACGATGCTTTATTTAATTAATATTAAAACAGTTTTGATGGTTTGTGATTTAGTTATACGGTCAGTCTTCTTATATCGTCAAACTCTGGTCTGCGTTATGTAATCACGTAACGTCGAATATTACTTTTTACTGAGTTTTCAACCATTTTATCGATTTTAATTTATTGTCTGTTAAATTGACTAATACTTATAATTTTTACCTAGTAGAGCTTGCTTATATATATTGATCTCGTCTAGAATTGAATAACTATTAAATTATCAAGTCTATGAATGTATATGATTATAATTCCATCACAAAGTATTATAACCCTACCAATCGGTATCCATGACAACAATGGTTGATCAGATTATCGTGCGGATTAAAGATACCGAGCATTGGAAGTCTTTCTCTATGACTTCAAATTATCTTTATAAACATCTTATGTAATAATTACATGGTTCTTACTCAGGTAGTGTAAATCAATTCTAAATTACTAAATGAAAAACGTGTTATATTTTATAAGCATATTTATCATATCTAGTCTTGAAATTTATTTGAATTTTATTATATATTAATATTTAATATTAATATAGTTTCCCTGCATTAGGAAAATAAGTTTAAAACTTTTATTGAATTCTACATCACATAATCTAGACTCGATGATATGGGAACAACATTGGGGAACATATTGTGGGAGCATAACATATATTAGATATTAGCGTGTATTATAAACTTAATAGATATGATATGATATCTATTGGCAGTATATTTTGAATTGAATTAAATAAAATCAATATAAATGAAAATGTATACTAGGTAATAAATATACACAATTCATAATCATATGAGTAGTAGTTGGTTTGAAGCAAAATAGTATAAAATAATTTCCATTGTTATCCAGTATTAAAATAGCGATTTTTAAAAACTAACATGAATCAAAACAGTGAAATATTGAAAATAAATTTACAACTGTAAAAAGTATCTGAAGATTATCATCTTACAAATGTATTCACATGTCATCATAACTCTTTTATGTTGCCTAACCTCAATAATGGGGTTACGAAGTTTCAAATTCTGCGGAGAGGAGGAGAAGGAGGAGGTGGATGAGGAGGAGGAGGTGATGGAGAGGAGGAGGAGAGGTGATGGAGGAGGTGATGGAGGAGAGGAGGAGGATAAGAGGAGGATGAAGAGGAGGAGGTGGATAGGAGGAGGAGGAGGATGAGAGGAGGATGAAGAGGAGGAGGTGGAGAGGAGGAGGAGGAGGAGGTGATGGAGAGGAGGAGAAGGAGGAGGTGGATGAGGAGGATGAGGTGATGGAGAGGAGGAGGAGAGGTGATGGAGGAGGTGATGGAGGAGAGGAGGAGGATGAGAGGAGGATGAAGAGGAGGAGGTGGAGAGGAGGAGGATGAGGAGGATGAGAGGAGGATGAAGAGGAGGAGGAGGAGGAGGTGATGGAGGAGAGGAGGAAGAGGAAGAGGTGATGGAGAGGAGGAGGAGGAGGAAGAGAAGGAGGAGGAGGAGGAGGAGGAGGTGATGGAGGGGAGGAGGAGGAGGAGGTGATGGAGAAGAGGAGGAGGAAGAGGTGATGGAGAGGAGGAGGAGGAGGTGATGGAGAGGTGGAGGTGATGGAGAGGATGAGGAGGATGAGGAGGAAGAGGAGGAGGAGGTGATGGAGAGGATAAGGAGGATGAGGATGAGGTGATGGAGAGGAGGAGGAGGAGGAGGTGATGGAGAGGATGAGGAGGAGGAGATAGAGGAGGTGATGGAGAGGAGGAGGAGATAGAGTAGGTGATGGATAGGAAGAGGAGGAGGAAAGGAGGAGGAGGAGGAGATGGAGAGGAGAAGGAAGAGGAGGAGGAGGAGAGGAAGAGGAGGAGGAGAGGAAGAGGAGGAGATGGAGAGGAGGAGGAGGAGGAAGAGGAGGAGATGGAGACGAGGAGGAGGAAGAGGAGGAGGAGGAAGAGGAGGAGGAGGAAGAGGAGATGGAGATGGAGAGGAGGAGGAGGAGGAGGTGATGGAGAGGAGGAGGAGGTGATGGAGAGGATGAAGAGGAAGAGGAGGAGAAGGTAATAACATAACATATCACAAGAGCCAGCTACCTAAGAGAGCCACATTGATAGATGTAGGTCGTGTAGGACATATCAAGGACACGGCCGTAACAATTCCCAGAGTACCTTCGCTGCCCACGAACAGCTGTTTCAGATCGTAGCCTGTGTTATCTTTACGCAGGGGAGATAGTGAATCCAACACTCTACCGTCGGCGAGTACCTGGATGAGGAGTGGACAAGGGGAGGAGGTCTATTTTTGGAATGTAGGTTTTAGGCGGTAAGGGAGGTGATTTTGGAGACGGGGAAAGTTTAGAAACTAAGAAGCCAGCGACATAAGGAAGCGAGAGGTCGCTCGTGTATCAGTTGTGCGGAGTTACACGTCCAGGTGGAGCACCGTGCAAGTGTCTACGAGATGTACGCGAGAATTGGCTACACTAGCCGCAAACATGAATACTTAACGCAAACGTGACCTTACTTTAAGCGCGATGTGCGTGTGCAGCGAAGCGTGACGCCGAAACAATAAACAGCGTCCGGGCAGTACCACGCGCGACTAACCGCCTTAATGCCCAGAATGTTGCCGTGCAGTGAACCGTAACGTAGAAGCCTAAGGCCACCGGCATTCGTGGAAATATTTCCACCGATCTGACAAGAACCTTCAGGGAGGGACAGGAAGAGGTAATGCGCGAATTGAAGACAAGGTAGAAGTAAACAAAAGAAAGTGTTTGGGATACTTTACCTTTAGATATTGCTTACGTTAGCTTTAGAGTGATGCGTGAAAAAAGTTTTTACGGCAAGTATTTCAATACAAATGGGCTTTAAAAAGTCAACACCATTCAATACATGCACAAATCTATTTTTAGACGCATTGTTGCAAAGATCCTTACGGATTGGGATGTAAGTATTACACCGAGGAAGAGTGAAACGAGGGAGATTAGTAAATATAAATAGAATATTCATAAGGCGAATATGAATAATTATCAATTTCCTATCCGTAAATAAGCAATAAGCTGTGTGATTATTGTAACTTTAATCACCTTTGCTGCCGAGATCCAAGGGCACCATCATGGATTGTTCCGCGAGTAGATCATCGAGTACCGCGAGGATACAACCGGCTTCCACTACAGCGATACCTATATAGGGTCAAAGGTCGAAAGAGTCGTAAGGGTATATAGTCGGATTACATGTATAGGCAAAGTAAGTGGTATTAGGGGTCAGTAAGGGTTAGTGTATTTTTCTAAACGTATTTACAAATCATTCCACGTAGTAACCGGCCGTATGGTCAATCTGCAATACGGCGTTCATTCTCTCCATCGAGATAATGATCTCGTCAAAGACAGGAATAGCTCCGGCAACCAAACTTGTGTTGCCTCCTGAAAATCGCGCCGTTTCCGTGAATATCCGAGAATTATGAATGGAAGATTTTTTACAAAAGGCAAACGATAACTTTCATACGCTTCGCTTTTCAAGAATCATTAATTGTGAAGTCGGAATACTCTTACGAATGATGTTATTAGATTATACACAGCATCGATGGACGTCCTGAATTTCTACGAGCTCGAATACCTTGAGGTACAACAGCTAGTCTCCTCGTATTGCAATGGCTCAGAATCATGGACACCTGTTCAGTTGTTCTCGGCTTCAAGACTATTTTACCGTTTCCTATCGAGAAGTTTTTTCGTAAATAATACGATATTCATTTCTAACATTATTGTTATATTATCATTAATTATTATAAATAGGATGTGCGTGTATTATAATTACACGCGTGAATTCACATCGATCACGACAGATCATAAGACAATGACTTACTCATCCCCTCGCGTCACTCACTACGAGCATTATTCCGCGGCTGATAAATCACAACGACCAATGGAAACCTCTCGCTAATTTCAACCAATCCACATTGTACTTGTCGCTTTCGCCGGAACCGTCGTCCCCGTCTCCGAAGAGCGTGACACCTGGTCCATTACCGCCGTCCGCTGGATCTTTTTCTTCCGACAGCACCGACTTGAAATAGACGACATCCTCATCGTTCGGAGTATTGTAATTACCTCTCTTCACGTCGAACTTTGATCCTGCAATTTGTGGAATCGCGAATACGCCTAGAGATTTCGAGTAGTTGTATTTACTAATCATCTCCGATAGCTAATACGTATTCGTATCCGGGTACTTACTCTGAGTAGTAAATAAAACACCGTCGTATCAAATATTAGGTAAAATTAAGAGTTAGTACGGTAAAAATATTATTAGCAAACCCAGAATATTATACAAAATTAGCTAAAGTATAGTACTTTAATAAATTTGTATCTATAGGATTATGTTTAAATATATATAATTACATTTATTAAAGATAATTACATTTATCAAACATAATTACATTCATTAAAAATAATTCTGTAGATACTTTTGACGAAATTAAAATATTAAGCGATTTTAAGTTGAAATCTCCACCTGCGTCGGGTAAATTTGAAAGTGTTGAATAAGCTTTCGAAAGGGCAGAGCTGTGTTTGCAGAGTCTAGTCGTGTGTCCATGAAGATGGAATAGTGAAGAATGACACGTAGACGAGATGGCGGCAATTGAACGTTGAATGAAATACTTGGTCGCTGGAATACAATTCATTATAACTGCAAAAAAAACTTAATAACAAAATTGTGCACCCTATTATATTTATTATAATACATAATATATTATTGGATACAAACTATAATACAAACATAATACCTGTTTAGTCGGTTATTATGGTAGCATTGGTATCTGGTTTAATGATAAATCTATTTAAATCTATCAAATTGAAAACAGATGTTTCACGATTATTTAATATTATTTATAATGATAAATAGTAATATTTGGAACAGCATATAACTTATTAGCTAGTAGGACAGAGTTAATATCAACAATGATTCTATCCTAGAATAATAGATTCTTCACTGAGGGTTCACATTAATGTGACAGATAGTGACGACTCCAGCATGTATATCTTATAGCTGTGTTACAATAGCCAACTCCATATAGTAGTAAACAATGTTGAACTGTAAAACAGTTTGATTACATACCCGGAGACATATGTACTTGTGGTAAACAAAGATATTAGTAAATTAAGTTTTGTTGTCGTATTTTATGGTTTTGATGTTTAACCATTTTCACGATTATATATAATTCCATAATTCTTGGTTAGTTTTAAAAAATTAACTTTATATCTATATATAATATAAATTAAGTTTTCATATTGAAACATGTCATACTTATTCCAAACCGTTGTTAAAATTAGTTGTTATACTTTGAAACCATAATGGTTTATAGAAATATGTTAGCATATGTACATGCAGTGATTTCGTACATATTCGAGTTGGTGGACCATATATTTTATCAACTATTTGCATGAGTAATCTTCACTAATAGCCTTCAGACTTACGTGAGTTTGATATATCATACAATGCTTCGTGGTATATAATCTAAAGAAACTTCGCTTGTTTAGTTTTAGTAAAAGTATATTCTATTTAAAAAATGAAATCTATTGTATATAATTTTCACTTTTCATTGTTACGTGAACAAAGTATCCATCGACTCACTCTCTTCATTGAAATGTAAACAATAGTTATTTTTATAAGGCGTGCGTCAACATAATTACTTTATATGGGTTGCTTATCGATTTGTTTTGACGTATATAAAAGGTTACATCATCACGGCAACTAATTTAACTGCATCCAATATTATTTGGTAATTTGTATGTTATTATATATCATATTAATAGGTTCATAGCTATATTGGAAGACAAGTTATCAGCGTGGGTGAGTTATTACTGTGACTGCGGGAGGATGAGTACTACAAGCCTTCCTTTATTCGTGACCAATTATCAATACATATAACACATATTATACTCACCTACCTGATCTAGATATGGTATCGTGTTTTGTTTATATAAATGAAATAAAAAGTATTAGTTTTATATATGGTTTTTGAACTCATATTAGAAATTATTATAAAGTTGTCATATGAAGGATTAATATCATAAAGTAACTCGATCCCATACCCCAACAATAATAACTCACCCACAAAGTTTCTAATAAGTTAATTTATCTTATACTATGTATGTGAAACTACTATGTAACCAAAAATGAACCCAAGAATATTCGTAATCTTAGATATTACATGGTAATTAATCATATTGATATTGCATTGTAATGTTAAACCATATTATAATAATTATTATTAACTTATAAATATTAGTATACTTATATTAATACTTTTATCATAGTTAATTTAGCTACTAAATATATAAATATAATTATAATAATATTATAAATATAAATAAATATAATAATATAATTTATATTTATAATAATAATTTATAATTAAATATATTATCAATACTATAATTGATATTTTATATAAACTTACATAATGATATATGAAATATATGAGATATATTATGTATTCATATATTTAAGTATGAAGTTCATTCAAATATTAATTTATAAAAATTTGATCAGTCCAATAATTTTAAAAACATAATTAATAATTTGTAGTAAAAGCATCATAGATTGTTGGACCTTCTGTAATTACCTTCTGTAATAGCCACTAATCTCGGGTACTATAAATACCTAATATATATTATATATATTATTACACTAACATTATATAATAATATATTATACCTCAATATTGAGTAACTTTTATAAATATCGTAATACATAGTAAATAGGTTATTTATACATAGTATATTTGTAAATATAAAATAAAATTAAATATATTGGAATATATAGTTAATATTGATTTGTCGTAGTATTTTATAAATAATTCTTAGTTTAAATATTTTGTTCGTTTTTAGAAACAAGAACTCATTCAGATTGTACTTTATAATTAGTTAGTATCATTGCTGACTACTATAATTGTATTATATATATATACTCATGTGAATTTATTAAAAAATCGTGAGTAATCAATCAACACTAAACTTATATTACTACATAACAAAAATCGACATTTGTATTATGTACCCAATGTATCAATCAATGAATTACAAATTAATACTAATTACTAATTAATATTTACAATCGTATAAGATTATAAAAATGATAATACTCTAGCTATGATACTATCAGCATTTAACTGGTGATTTAATATTTGGATCAGCTGGGTTTCAAATATTCAAATTCAAAATTTCAACTCTGAAAATCACCCTAGACCTACATATTTTACCGATTAGGGATATCTTATTAATCTGTATATCAACACATTGTTAATTTATAAAGGAATATATAATCAATTAGTTCACTACGTTTATACCACTAATAGAATTATTTTATGGTAATATTAACATTTTCTTTCCTTATATTAAACATTTCCTTTATTAAACCTTCTTTAAATATAATAATATTATAATAATATATATATATATTAATAATTTAAAAATGCACATTCATTTAAATTTTTTATTAAAAAATGATTAGAACTGGTACTCATGGTAGATAAAAAACAAATTTGATTAAAAGTATAGAATGCGCAAGAATCTCCAATTGGCCGAAGCCGATTGCAGATTCTCAGCTTCTATGTTTGACTAATTGAACGCATTGCACATCCCCGTATATAGAAAAACGATAACGATATAAAATAAATTAATCAATACAGACGATTACGAATAAAATAGCGATCGAGCGTAGGTGGCGTTGGTGTAGGTTGAACGCGAAATGAACGCGAAATGAACGCTTCAATTTCTGAGAGATAACAATAGAACGCTAGCAATTGAACGCAACCTAAATACTTTATAAATAAGCCGTAACTTCGTTGAACGCTGTACACGCGGCATGCTCGTAACATAGAGGTCGTGGGTTGCCGTGTAAAGGTTGAGTATTAATATTAAGTAGGCCGGTAAGATTGTGAAATTGTAAAATAAATAGGCCATCTGAGTATTATAATAAAAAAGTCTTGAAGTCGAAACCAAAAGTCTTATATAAATAGTGAGTTTCATTTGGATTTCGAAAACAAAATATTTGCGATTTGAGGTTGTTTTCAATTTTGGACTTGTCATGAATCAGCATTGAAATGGAAATAAATGATCTCTTGTTGCAAATTGGGTAATCTGAGAATATTAAATTTTAATTATACATTGATTCTAGTCAATTAAATGTATTGAAGATATGTAATAATTAAGAAAATCAAGTAATTTAAGAGATAGTTTGTGTAGTATTAAAATAAATATCTCGAATAACCTTTTTGCTATGTAAACTTTTTCTTTTGATTAATTCTCACTTTGTCTGTTTTATTTATAGAAAATTATTAATGAGTAAAAGATTGAATCAGTCTTTTTCTACGATACTTCGAATTCAATAATTTATTTAGCTTATGGAATATAGAACCTTCTTTGCTTTCTAGATCACGGGAAAGGTCATATTCACTCTGGCTGACCCATCTACCATCTCCTATTGGCACAATACTGTATTTTTTCCCATTCAGAAGCAGCTGTAATTATTTAATTGAAATATTAATTAAATTATTCCCAGTAATAATAATCCAGCATGTTTTATATAATAACTTGGGTGGTTTAAATTTGTATACAGTATTTTTTATTTAGCCTAAAATATATTGAAAAAAAAAACTTCCAACACTAATTACATAATAATCATTATAATCATATTTTCAGAAAACTAGAATAGATAATATTATAACAATGGGTTAAGTAAACAATCAGTTCATTAATGACTTACCGTCTGTGGATCCTCATCAATCACTAGTCTTCCATCCTCTTCTTCCTCCTCATCATCTTCACCGGTTCTTCCCGAATGTACCCTTCCTTCTACAGCTGCCTCCTCTTCCTTCTCAATAGAGAATATGTGTTTAGGTGATCTTCCATTAGATATTGAGATCTCATCTTTAAATTGCTGCTCTTCCTTCACTAAAGAAGATTATTTATGTTATAAGGTCGATTACAGGCCAGTATAAAGAAAATGCTGACACATAACTGTACTTTATTAATTGTAATAAGTTATATAATATACATCATTATCATTATTAATATCATTTTAATTTTCATCTTTGAGATTTAGTTCACCTAATATTGTATCCATGTTAAATAAATCAATTATTATCATCGAATATTAGTTTTGTCAATTCTACTCTCGCTAAAGCCGCGTACAGCAGGAGACCGCACCGGAGAGGTTACGTCAGAGGTCGTGACAGAGGTCGCGACAGGCACTCGACGAGCTCACTGGTAATCGCTCACTAATAATGTGTTAGCCGGCATCGCAAACCGAACCTTTATACGGAGACGATTTCAGCGTCAGATCCTGCGGTAACACCTGGTGGTCGTGACCTTGAGCTGCATTCGACATCGATAGGTCGAGTGGTTGAACTGAAGCAGGACGATCTGTATGGGGTGTAGGAGGTTTAGAAATAAAGTCGAGAGAGGTCAACGGAGGTCATTTGAAGTCATTATAAGTTCGGATATGGAACCGAGGTTTAAAGTGAAGTTAAAATAGTTGATGTATCGAATTGAAGATTAAGTGAGGAGAAAATAATTCAAAAGAGTTTAAACCATATAAATTCTAATCTATTGATATAGATTCATTTAAAATTTCTGTTAATGTAATATAAGTCAAAGGATGAAAAGAGGTCAAAGGGTTAATCGAGGTGGATTTTAATTAAATTATGAGAAATGATCTCAATATAAAATTAGAGTACTAATTATTATGAAATATAGATGAACCAACCGTTAACTGGGGAAGATATTAATTTAGAATCATCCACTAAGGCTGGTAAAGGACTGCAAAGAATCTCTGAAATGCGTTCATCGTGTAGAATCTTTGTATCTTCTGGAATACGGGTCAATGGTATAACAAATATAATACAAATAAATAACATGAATTATATAATATTTATAGATATGTTATTAGTTATTAAGTTATTAAATATTTATAAAGTAAGTTACAAAAATTGGTTATAAAATGTAAATAAATAATTATCGATTTTTATTCATAATAAAATAAAAGTGATGTTTTATGAATAAAATCATAGAATTATTACCTACCATTATTGTTGTTATAAGGTATATCAGATATTTTGAATTTCTTAGAACTAGAGATGATTTTATTGGGATTATTCCTTTTTCTAGCAACTTTCAATATTCCAGCACTCTACAATTAATGAAAACATTCCCATTAATGGTATTAAATTGTAATTATTAGTCAAAACAATGGATTGATGTGGAGGTTGGGTGTTTACTAGGGTTAAGGAATTGGAACAATGAAGTGATTAGCCTGAGAAATGAGAATATGTTTAATAAAGCGGTGGGTGAATTGTAAAGTGGACCTAAGTTCGACAAGGAAGAGCTGGAAAGAGATTGTCAGTCGATGTTACCAACCTTTTGTTGAAGGCGTATCACATCGCGTCTCATCAACTCCTCGACGTCGGGAGACGGTATCGCCAGGTGGCGCTGGTGCTGTTCGGCGAGGTCGGCTGCAGCTTTAACGAGGGACGACGGTGACCCGACTCCGGCTCCGGCTAAAGAATCCTCGGTCTGAGATCAAAAGGGACATCGGTTATGGAATGGCTGGTAAAATGGGTTATTAATAACAAAATGATGTTGAAGATTACCAAGAAATTTATATTAGTGAAATTATTTTATTATATGCCGACTCATGGGATTTATATATTAAAATTTTGTAATAATTATTTATCAAAATTGTAAAATTTCCTATACAATATAATAATATAACAATATGATAATTACAAGAATACTTGTATTAACTTGCAGGTGTTAATGACCCTTATGTTACTATGATACAGAGGAAAAAAGTGACCCTGTGTATCTTTGTATAATCTTGGATAATTAACCAACTAATTAATTACTTTTCTTCTCAAATTTAAAATTAAAAAAAAATTGAATTCATAATTATTATTAAACTAGACTAAACTAAAATGAGCTAAAAATTATGATTTATAAATCCTTACTACTTAGAATTGCATTATTTTAAATCTATTAATTACTACTACGTTTGCACCGACCATAGAAGTGTCGGCAGCGTTGGCGACTTCCTTTAGCATCACTTGTTCTCGGATGATTCTATTTATAGAACTAATGCTGGGTGTGTTGGCGTCGTCGCTGCAAATGCCTTCCACCTTGAGTCTGACGTAGATTGTACGCGAGATAGAGTTGTGCGTTGTGCGAAGGGTGTGTCATGCACAGCGTTCTTACTACTAAATAGTAAATACCCCTTACTACTAACTACACACGCTAAAAACTCTATTCATACAACAATTGGAACCCCGCAAAACCCTACTCTCACTACAATTGGAACCCCGCAAAACCCTACTCTCACTACAATTGGAACCCCGCAAAACCCTACTCTCACTACAATTGGAACCCCGCAAAACCCTACTCTCACTACAATTGGAACCCCGCAAAACCCTACTCTCACTACAATTGGAACCCCACAAAACCCTACTATCACTACAATTGGAACCCCGCAAAACCCTACTATCACTATAATTGGAACCCCACAAAACCCTACTCTCACTACAATTGGAACCCCGCAAAACCCTACAACCCTACTCACCTATTGCGTATCTCCCAAGCGAACATTTGAGGATTCTCAATTTTAAATTGTTTCACCCGTTCTACCACCAGGGGCGTGGTCACTTTGGGTTTGGAACCGCCAATCTGTCCGGGGTTAATAGATCCTGTTTTTCGATACCTGGAGTAAGGAAGATGGGCTTGGAATTGATGCGAGACAGCGAGGAGGTCAAAGTGGAAAGATGAATGTAATATATAGAGATATTAGCTAAATGTGAAATGATAATACAAAAAGTGGTATTTTCAAGTGACAGGTTTTTCTGTAAATATCGTATGTAGTGTGTCAGATGTCGGAGCCATATGTCGATGGCTGAGTTGGAGTTTATATTTCACAGTCTTGCGTGGTATGTCAGATAGATATATATATATATAGAATTCTCAGCAAACGTTACATAAGGAGGATCTTAAGAAGTATAAATGGAAAACAACGTCCCAGGCACCTCATATTTAGCGGAGAATAAACAAAATGAACGCGGTGAATAATATAATATAATAGTCCAACACCTTATTCTATACAATTCGGCACTCGTCGCCCGTGTTAAACACGTCCACCCGACACCCGTGTTTAACACCACCAGACAACACCTTTACCTAACTCATCTCATCGACAACTTCACTCGACTACTTCACTCGACTACCCTCACACATATTATCCATCCGAGAAGTCCCCACGATACCACTACTTAATTCCTCACTCAACGCTTACATCGAGCTCCGAAACCCCCCCCTACTTTCAGACCAAACCTATAACCTCAACGTCAACGTCATCGCGTGAACCCAATACCTTTAACCCAACAATTTAACACAAACACTCTACAGAGCTTCTCCACTCGGCATCCGTACACAACACCCGTGTCCGACACATCCATCCAACACCGGTGTTCAACACAGACGTATACTTACGCTATGCAGGTGAATTACACCCAGGAGCAGCTGTAAAAGCAAGGAATGATAATTCCTAAACTTTCTAACCTTTAAGGGATAAGAGAGAGAAGATGTGAAGCATGCTAGCACTTGTTTACATGTGTTTAAGTTAAAATCTAAGCTGAAAATAAATGAAATGTACGCTGAAAAGTGTAAAAAAAGGTCGATTACGAACCTGTTTAAAATTTTACTGACGCATCCGTGAGAAACCTGTTTCAAGCGATTAGTTTTAGTTTTAGTTTTAGTATAAAATTTAGTATTATTTTATTCAAATATAAAAATTAGTTATTTGAAATCGCGAATATTAAAGTAAAAAATATAAAAGTATTAGTAAATATGCATTCACTGTTCATGAAAGAGGAATTACAATGATTTATTGATGTTATCGAAGTGAACACGAGATCGCCATTTCATTGGCCAGACTACTTGGCCGGAGAACACTCACTTGCAAGCCGCGGCTGATTTCGCATGGCCTTATGCCTCGGATGGCCATCTGTAGTATGTCGACGCGAAGGTCGTCTGGTAGGGGGCGCCCGTTGGTGAATGTGCGACCGTACTGGTTCACAATCGTCGGACTGCGAGCTAAGGATGAGGTTTAGGGTTGAGTTAGACGGAGCTATAACTAGGTGGTAGGCTTAGGGCAAGCTCTCTTGGTTAACGCTTAATATAGATTTTTTTAAATTTACTTTCGCCTTTACAAATAATTTCCAATGTTTTTCTATGAGTGCGAATTGTTGTTAATCTAATGTGAAATTATAAATTGTCCGTTAAAAAGAATTGATAGAAGCTTGAAATTGCTAAAAAAGCGAATCTTTATAATAATTATTTATAATAACAACGATGATTTCTGTTCATTTGAACGAGTATTGATTGCAAAAGTTAATGGCGTTAGAAATGTAATAAAACTGACCGTCAGAAACTGACTAACCGTCGATATCGCCGGGGAGTGACATATCACAGCTGGGTGCTGGAGATTCAGTCTTGAAACTAGGCAAATATTAAATACTATAAACAAGTACTATATAGTCAACATTACTTAGGATTAGAGAGTATCGTAGAGTAACTTCACATCTATAGACAAGTACTTTAAGTCAACATTACTTAGGATTAGTGAGTATCGTAGAGTAACTTCATATCTATAGACAAGTACTTTAAATAAAAATTACTTAGGATTAATGAGTATATTAGAGTAACTTCACATCTATAAGTCAACATTACTTAAGTAGAGACATTATCGCAGAGTGTCTTTATATTTCAATCTCAAGAACAGATTTGATAATACAAAGAAATCACATACTCAACAAAATCTCTAAATATTAATTTATCAACAAGCTATAGGACTATTGATTATTTACGGGACACCGCAATCTTACATTATCCAGGCACTCGGTCCTCACTAACGCAACGTCTATAGTCTCTCTGCCAGCCGAGGTAACAGGCACATCCTCGCCTTTCACTGCGGAATAACAATATATGGTCTGTATATAAAATGTATTTTCCTAAAGGAAATTGTATTTCAATTATAATGTCGATTCGAATGTAACATAAATGAAGATAGAAAGAATTATTTAGTCAATAAACCTATTATATAATATACATTGGATTTATAAATATGGATTTAAACAAACATACTTGGGGTAGGGTGCATAACTTAACGATTTGTTAGTAATATTATTATTTAATCTAATTACACAATTTTAACATACTATGGATGTAAGATGATTATAGGATTGCTTGAATTAGAGATGAAGCAGTGATAATATTGATGATGACCAATGGTCATTACTCAATATTGCATAACAAGCATTCATGCTTCAGTGGGCTAGCTACAGTCTATTATGTAAAAACAATTACATAATGGTGAGGTTACATTAGACTCCATCACTCTAATGCAACTATTAAATCATTGTCTTTCCTGAATACAATATTTTTATTTTATTTAAATGATATAAAAGAATTAATATAATTATACTAATTTAATTCAATAATATATAGACATAAACATTATTAAATTAGCAGATTTATTAAATATGTAAAATTTGATGTATAACTTCATTCCTTTGCGATATTATAATTTTAAAAACGGAAATAAAAACAAAAATATTTAATAAAATTTCTTACGCCAAACTTTTAAATAACTTTTAAATTAATAATTCCGTTCATAAAACCGCTGCCACTGAAATTCACATTGAATTTCAGCAAATTTGCAACACAGGTAGACGCCCCAGTAACTAATGTTAGTTAATTTATGCATCAGTGCAGAATGCAAAGGAGTAGAAATGCAAATTCGCTGGTCCATTAATTAAACCTTTCATATTTCAATAATTAGGTGGCAAAAACTAGAGTTTAAAATATGTGAAAAAAGTTCTAATGACATCCGGTTTGCTAAGTTGAATCATCCACTTTGGTGTAACAATATAAATATCTATCCAAGCCATTACATGGGGGACACAAATTCCCTAGTTTCAATAAATATTAAATAATACACAATCAAAATATATTTGAATATGAATTATAATTCATATTTATTTTCTATTATTTTCGCTAGTTCATTAACTGCATTGTCAGCGTATATTGATTATTCATTGATACTTCAGTAGTAGACTACAGCACAGGAAATTCTTCACATTTTGTTAAGTATCCGACTTAACTGAGATCTAAATCAAGGATAACTTCAAATAAACTCTAAATAACAAAAATCTATGCTGATATATTGTTTACTAATGCATTGTCAGATCTAACTGCCCCAAGATGAACTGATCCACGCCAGTTAGTATATGATCGGGGCTAATATCACTGTTTACATTGCCTAATTCACTGTCACCTAGCAGAACGCATCTCAGCATCCAGGGACAATCTCGGCATCCGGGGACAGTGTCGATTAAGAGTATTCCAGGGTGCGCGGTAAGTAAGGCTTATTTAATATCGCGGGCGTTGCCCAACGGCCGAGTGACTAACGATTTCTCTCGGAATTCGTGACGTCACCGAGAACGACGGCTTCGACGTTACCGCCGGCATCTTTGGGGTCCAGGAGGGCCGACGACACCAACTCCACGCCGAGTTTGGGTGGAGTTGGCGGATTGGAAGGCGTCGTTCCGGACGTGGTTGAATTCATGGTGAATTTGGCGGAGTTTTCTCTCGAACACGGACTCAGTACGCCCACCGGCTTCTCGCCTACTTTCGACATCATCAGTCTGCAATTGTTAGTAATCGAATGTAGGCTATGTTCCATTAAAGTGTGCATCTTTAGAATAAATATACGTAGTAGTTATTTTATAAATAAATTTAATAAATTTAATTAATTAATATTTAAATAATTGTTTTCTAATCTATTTTAGTAATTTAATTAACAATATAAAAAAAATATTTATATGTATGAATATACATATCATATATAAATATTTAGTGCGGGGTAAATATTCTAAAAGGATTGACTGATCAGTAAACAGCTTTTACATTTACATACAAACTATTAATATATAAAAATATTATTCTATTTTTAAATCTGTGTTTACTCATCCGATAAGAAATACCGGTGAAACAAAGTTAGAATGCATAAAAATGTAAATATTATAAAATATAAATATATTATGTTACCGATCCTCGATGTACTCGATACTTTCCGAAAGTTTCTAATTAAAAGTAGTTTAACAACCGTTAGTTACTTGTTTAAATAACTAAATAACGAAAATTATACGTGCGAAATCAAGTGGAAATGTTTACTCGAGAGTGAAGTCTCCGAATACTCGTCGCTGATTGGTCGACGACGGATCGACTTTGGACCCTACGTCACGCTTCGATACACTGCTACTCCCGCCCATTGAAATGGATTAACGTACACGGGGGGAGGGTGTTCGCACGGCGGGAGGAAAGCGAGATAAGCGACTCCCTCCTTGTATAATATAATGAGGTTTGCAGTTTCGTACGCCATGCGATTATCGTATACGTTTTATAGGTCGTGAATGCATCATCCTCTAGTTGTTTATTCGCCGAGTTATTTATAGAGTCGAGGAATGAACTCGTATCACTTTTATGGCACAGAAACTGAGGTAAAACCACTGTAATATAATACGCCCATTACGTAATCTGAGATATAATCGCAATTATTCATCAATCATAAAATATATTTAATTAGAGAATATAAATAAATGTTCTAATGTACTAATTGCATAATAATACTATTACTATTATAAAATATTACTAGAGATTATAAATGACTTTATACAGTATGTATACTGTTTAATAATATAACTACTTCAAATCGTAAAGTTCACCATCGGGTGTGTATTCGAAATTTCTGGGTGAGATGGGACAAATACATTTGATTAATTTATTTAAAATGTAAACATATGTTTAAATGAAAATATACACACGCAAACACAAATACATGTAAACATGCAAAATACACACACACACACACACATATATATATATATATATATACAAATAACCGTATATAAATAATTATTATTAATAATTGGGGCGAGGGAATTGTTAGGATATCATTTATATACGATCAACTATTCCTATTTCTTAATATACAATTATATACCATTAGTATTATACTTGTTAATCCCTATATGTAATTGAAATATTACAATATGCGAAAGTTACTACAAGCGGCATTTTCTACAAAATAAACGCCTCGTTCAACTGATTAAATCTATACATTGAAAAGGATTCACGAAGTGTTAAATTAAGTAAGTCCATTTCAGTGTACGGTGCCTAGTAATGGCATGGGGGTGCGTCAAATGTCAGAGCCGTATACCATCTATAGGTCGAAACGCCCACGCCGTGTCACTTCCACGGCAGACAGTGGCGTACGTGTATGACGCAATAGCGTGAATCGCCGGCGTCCCCGGGAAAAGACGAGAATTACGGTCTACCCGACATCTGTTTGTAATTCTAAACTGCGATTAATCGTAGTCGGGGATGTGGGTGGGGAGGGTGGGGTGGGTGGGTGGGTGGGGTGGGGGCGTAACGAAATGATGCAGTGGTCAGATGGCCGGAGTTAGAACGGATGACTAAGTACGTGGTAGGAGCTGGGTTGGTTCTATTACGCGCTCAACTGGTCCGTTATGTAGCTGGTGCTATGGTCAGTACAGTAACGCTAATATTTGCATTCGCGGCAATATATTTATAGAGGCAGAACTTATCTGTATAAGATTCCTAGTATCATTTGTTCATATTTTTTTATATTATCCCAAAATAGTATATATATATATATACACGCATATATATATATATACAATTTATCCTGCATATATTGCCTAATTTCAATGGTCTTGTATTTCGATGTTTAAAGTAGTGGTCATTTATAGTAGTTGCATTATTTAACGGTTACTTTGACCGCGCTGGTCTGACATCTTCGGTCGCTGATTTTAATCGGGGCGTTAATTATCGATTTCTAGGCTGCTTTTATTATAAGGTCCTCAGCTGCCAATCAAACCACGCTCCGTTCAATTGTCCCGTTAACTTGACACGCCCAGCACTGTCCACACGCCTCGTTCTGTACACCCTTACATCTGGCATATCCCATAGACGGTGACCTATGTCATCCCTCCATCTTCCGGCGAGAAGGTCGTTCGCCTTTAGTAATTAAATATTAAAGCGACAGCGCACTCCCTGGTGGCGATGATCGATGGCGTACGTCGGTGGGCGTGGTTATTAACTGGGCGTGGTTATAACTGGCATTGTCGCGTCTAATGATTGGTAAATTAGCGGTGAAATTAGCGATATCGCGTGATCTGTCAGTGTATCTGGCTTGACCAGCGACGCTGGTCCATCGTTCTCTAGCTGTGATTACGTGAACTACACGTTACGCAACCCGTACACTGACCGATGATGCAACATTTTTGAGTAATGTTAATAATTAATAGACATTCAATAGATTAGAAGTAAAAACAAACACGCTCAAAATATATATATCATATTTGTGACACCATACTACTATGGCATATCTATTGTTGTAACAAGCTACATAACTTATGTAACGAGCCACTCTGCACTGTTGTTTTACCAAATACAAACATTGGGAGTGTTACCAGAAATGTTTCACGTACACACACACACTCACACATTCATATATATATACTTGTATTACTAATATAATAATTTACTATAAGTATACTTGATTATTGCATATATATATATATATATATATATATATATAATTATATGGGTTTAATAAATTAATTAACTATTAACTATTTATAATGCGTTTATATGATCTCACCTATTTTATAAGAACTTGAAATACGTGTTAACGAGATTATTCTATAATAACATTAATAATAACATCAACTCTAATATAAGTAATACATCTAAGTTATAGAACCATGTTACGTAATTTAATAAATTACATTCATCAACGCGATCTTGATTACGATAAGTAAATATTGCGTAATAATCCGGCTATATCTACTTTCTGTTTTATATCGTGCATAAAGTGTATGTCCGGACTGACATCCGTCTATTTGAATTACGTAATACGATCACATTACGTCATCCGAACTTATTACGTCATCCGAACTTATTACGTCACCGACTGCGTTACGTTACCCGCGATACAGGATACCGAATGACAGTATAATCCACTAGCGTTAGAAACTGCCACAAGTCGCCAGACACGCTCTGCTGAATACACAACATCTATATTTAAGTCGTTAAGTATGGAGGAGTTCATATCGGGTAAAAGAGAGGGGCATAGGGAAGAGAGAGAGAGGGAGGGAGGGAGGGAGGGAGGGAGGGAGGGAGGGAGG
>OZ038317.1:19002541-19040256 GCA_964035775.1 Osedax frankpressi
TGTACGCATGGTTGGCTGTATGCACAGTTCATATCCGGTACGATGATGCATCCGGGTTCAATTGTTTAGGCCACGCCCAAATAACGCCTACTAATAATGTATGTCCTTCTTCCTTAGTAGCAACCTGGCCTTATCTTACATATTCACTCACTCACTCACTCAATCACTCACTCACTCACTCACTCACTCACTCACTCACTCACTCACTCACTTACTCACTCAATCAACCACACACTCACTCGCTCGATCACTCACTCACTCACTCAATCACTTGTTCGATCACTCACTCACTCACTCACTCACTCACTCACTCACTCACTCACTCACTCACTCACTCACTCACTCACTCACTCACTCACTCACTCACTCACTCACTCACTCACTCACTCACTCACTCACTCAATCACTCACTCACTCACTCACTCAATCACTCACTCACTCACTCACTCACTCACTCACTCACTCACTCACTCACTCACTCACTCACTCACTCACTCACTCACTCACTCACTCACTCTCTCACTCACTCACTCACTCACTCACTCACTCACTCACTCACTCATTCACTCACTCACTCACTCACTCACTCACTCACTCAATCAACCACGCACTCACTCACTTACTCACTTACTCACTCACTCAATCAACCACGCACTCACTCGCTCGATCACTCACTCACTCACTCATTCACTCACTCAATCAACCATGCTCTCACTCACTCACTCACTCACTCACTCACTCACTCAATAACTCACTCGCAACTCCACTCACTGATTCACTCACCAACATAGATTTAGATACAAACACATTTGCACATCTAAATGTAATCCTACCAAGCTCCATCTCTAACTACATTTCCCACAACGTTATACTGTACCGAGTACCTATATGTATTCGGTACGGTATAAATATATATATATATATATATATATATATATGTTTACATATCCGTAATGTGGTTAAAATATTCAAGCAATGCAGCACTAACCTAGCAAATGGTAACTTTGTTAATACGGAGTACGTATCCACCACGAATGCTTATTTGCACGCAAAAATCTCGCAACTCCTTTCGGATCCTGCACCGCGACGGTGGGCATTTGATCTATGCATTAAATCGCAGCCATTAATCTTTAAACATTTAAACTGTACGCAATTCCTTCGGCCCCTTTCGCCAACACACGCGATGCGATACTCCCGCATATCTAAGCTTATCCTCGACACATCAAATGCAGTAGCATCTGTCACAAATGATTTCGATTCCAGCACAGCTCTCGGCGAACTCAATTTACAGATTCTCTTCAAATCCTCGTCAACAAATCCTATTATAAACTTTGAATTAATTCTTTTAATAATTTCCTTCGTATAAACAATTAATAAAATTTTACACAATCTAATAACATATCATATTTTCGTAATACTACCGACACAAACATTGTTGAACTCCGTGGTACATGGAACCCTTAAACTCCAATCAACTCTTAACTTTGATACTCGGTATAATCAATATGTACCATAATGCAATTTACTTTTATAACTTCTATAACATATATTGTAAATTAATATATGTAATTACTTACATTCGCCACCCTCAAGTAATATATGTAGTACTAATTAAAGGACAATTGAGAACGATTTAAAACCCTCTAACGTTTACTTTAGATATCCTAGTTCACCCTGCAATCCCTAAGAGGAAACATGATCTATATTAAGTGTAATTAAACTCCGATTAGTTCCAAATGCATATTTAACAATAATAATTAAACATTCGAATTAAGATATCTCACAAATTCACAAGTTTTGGTCATCTAAAGATATCGCAATTATATTTATTAACTATTAATTAATACTAGATGACTACAAGACCCCAATAAAATATCTACCGCCAATTTCATACAGCCGAATTTATTATCGACCTCATTCGCATACGATTGGTGTTAGTTCCTGATGCAATCGACGTATTACACCAGGACACAATGTCGCTAACTGAAGCATGACTAACATAGAGTAATTTACCAGTATTTTCTCATCTAATCACCGATACCGCCAACTTTATTACCTGTCCAAACGCAAGTGTTAATGGTTGAGGTCTAGGGTTACAATATAAGAAAATTCTTATGATGATCAATATCAAGAATTTGAAATTTACATCTTGTGGAGCATTTTTCTGTAAATGTTATTCTCTTTTAAAACTATCGTCCTTTTATCTACATTAGAACATTTTGGATGATGTTCATGTTATAATCTACAACCCATCAACTAAAACAATATCCAACGGCGACTTTAATATTCCTTTACATATAAATTAAATACCTTATATATAAATTCAACTAATATCAGGAAACTCATATCAAAAATTGAATTTTCTAATTTACTTATTAGAATTTACTTATTAGAATTTACTTATTAGAATTTACTTATTAGAATTTACTTATTAGAATTTACTTATTAGAATTTACTTATTAGAATTTACTTATTAGAATTTACTTATTAGAATTTACTTATTAGAATTTACTTATTAGAATTTACTTATTAGAATTTACTTATTAGAATTTACTTATTAGAATTTACTTATTAGAATTTACTTATTAGAATTTACTTATTAGAATTTACTTATTAGAATTTACTTATTAGAATTTACTTATTAGAATTTACTTATTAGAATTTACTTATTAGAATTTACTTATTAGAATTTACTTATTAGAATTTACTTATTAGAATTTACTTATTAGAATTTACTTATTAGAATTTACTTATTAGAATTTACTTATTAGAATTTACTTATTAGAATTTACTTATTAGAATTTACTTATTAGAATTTACTTATTAGAATTTACTTATTAGAATTTACTTATTAGAATTTACTTATTAGAATTTACTTATTAGAATTTACTTATTAGAATTTACTTATTAGAATTTACTTATTAGAATTTACTTATTAGAATTTACTTATTAGAATTTACTTATTAGAATTTACTTATTAGAATTTACTTATTAGAATTTACTTATTAGAATTTACTTATTAGAATTTACTTATTAGAATTTACTTATTAGAATTTACTTATTAGAATTTACTTATTAGAATTTACTTATTAGAATTTACTTATTAGAATTTACTTATTAGAATTTACTTATTAGAATTTACTTATTAGAATTTACTTATTAGAATTTACTTATTAGAATTTACTTATTAGAATTTACTTATTAGAATTTACTTATTAGAATTTACTTATTAGAATTTACTTATTAGAATTTACTTATTAGAATTTACTTATTAGAATTTACTTATTAGAATTTACTTATTAGAATTTACTTATTAGAATTTACTTATTAGAATTTACTTATTAGAATTTACTTATTAGAATTTACTTATTAGAATTTACTTATTAGAATTTACTTATTAGAATTTACTTATTAGAATTTACTTATTAGAATTTACTTATTAGAATTTACTTATTAGAATTTACTTATTAGAATTTACTTATTAGAATTTACTTATTAGAATTTACTTATTAGAATTTACTTATTAGAATTTACTTATTAGAATTTACTTATTAGAATTTACTTATTAGAATTTACTTATTAGAATTTACTTATTAGAATTTACTTATTAGAATTTACTTATTAGAATTTACTTATTAGAATTTACTTATTAGAATTTACTTATTAGAATTTACTTATTAGAATTTACTTATTAGAATTTACTTATTAGAATTTACTTATTAGAATTTACTTATTAGAATTTACTTATTAGAATTTACTTATTAGAATTTACTTATTAGAATTTACTTATTAGAATTTACTTATTAGAATTTACTTATTAGAATTTACTTATTAGAATTTACTTATTAGAATTTACTTATTAGAATTTACTTATTAGAATTTACTTATTAGAATTTACTTATTAGAATTTACTTATTAGAATTTACTTATTAGAATTTACTTATTAGAATTTACTTATTAGAATTTACTTATTAGAATTTACTTATTAGAATTTACTTATTAGAATTTACTTATTAGAATTTACTTATTAGAATTTACTTATTAGAATTTACTTATTAGAATTTACTTATTAGAATTTACTTATTAGAATTTACTTATTAGAATTTACTTATTAGAATTTACTTATTAGAATTTACTTATTAGAATTTACTTATTAGAATTTACTTATTAGAATTTACTTATTAGAATTTACTTATTAGAATTTACTTATTAGAATTTACTTATTAGAATTTACTTATTAGAATTTACTTATTAGAATTTACTTATTAGAATTTACTTATTAGAATTTACTTATTAGAATTTACTTATTAGAATTTACTTATTAGAATTTACTTATTAGAATTTACTTATTAGAATTTACTTATTAGAATTTACTTATTAGAATTTACTTATTAGAATTTACTTATTAGAATTTACTTATTAGAATTTACTTATTAGAATTTACTTATTAGAATTTACTTATTAGAATTTACTTATTAGAATTTACTTATTAGAATTTACTTATTAGAATTTACTTATTAGAATTTACTTATTAGAATTTACTTATTAGAATGTACTTATTAGAATGTACTTATTAGAATGTACTTATTAGATTATTTAGAACATTGAGTAATGTTAAATTAGGTTGTATATTCGTAAGTACACCTACACACACAAACACACACACAAACACAAACACACACACAAACACATACATAATGCATACATATAAATTATATTATTTTATAATATTTTTCTAAATTTCCTATTTATTTAACAAAAAATGTAATACAAGAATATTAACATACACATTACTATTAACTTTTCAGTTTACTTGCCAGTTATATTATCTATATGCATGTGTACGTATGATATGTGACAATATCCATTGTTTGACTATAGAATATCTTACTATATTTTTTACAAATCAGTTATATTATGTATTAAAATACATATATATATATACTATATATTGCGTTTATATATTGTGTTGTCGTATGGGTATGAAATATTACTCACATAATACATTAATTGCAGATATAAGTACAACATTGCTGACTACAAATGGTTCACTGTTACGTATTCATAAAGTGACCTTTACAATATTGGCAACCGAGAAATCAAATAGTTTGCATTATTTCCCAATGAAATGATTACGAAGAGGTTTTATAACACACAACAAACCGTTACAGAGAATTCTAGGATAACGTTCCCGGAATATTACACCGACTCTACCATCGAAATAAGTGCTATGTTTTGTATTATATGCACACACGTATATTTGTATTATATAATATTATTTATAACATTAATGTAAAATAAGATTTATGCACTGTGGTAATAATAATGTATGCACATAATTCTTAATTAATATGTATTTATATAAATATATATGATATATATGTATATATATATATATATATATATATATATATATATATATATATATATGATATCTTATATACTTATATATATATAATATTTATACAATTTATGCAGAATATCAAATATCAAAAGATGAAATAAAATAACTTTATACCAGAATGCTTCATTCCCCGCTGAAGGAGATCAGATATACTAAAATACGACATTTAACTTCGTAATACTTCATGGATGGACGCCAGCACTCTATTGTAGCGGTGGTTGGAATGTAAAATCACGCCCTACCATGGCGAGCTACTAACCGAATGACACGCGCGTAACTCGTATAGCCGTACAGCCCGGCCGTTCGTATGTTCACTCGTTCCGATACGCTCTTGATCAATGCCCGAGTCGGCGAGTAATCGACGGAGCAAAGCGGATGCGGTTGCCGCGAATTCCGATCCAGTCGGTCGTTGATTATCTAGCCCCGCCCACTCCGAGCGCGCGGCGTGCGTCGCGTCGGCCGATCGTATCGGTTGCCGTGGTAACCGAGAGGAGAGGCGGCGGCGCGTAACGGAGATGATTTCGCCGACGCACGCCTCGCCGACAACGCCCGCCACGCGCGCGTATGGTTATCGCGTCTACCGAGAAATTCGTGCGCTATCACTGAAACATATAGAAGTATACGGGAAATTCTAAAAATAGAGCCATCGACTATACAACATAATCCATGATATCAACTAGACTTTATAGTTTAAATATAGAGTGCCGTAGTGTGCTAACTAGAATGATATAGAGTTATATATTGTTGTGGTTTACTATAGAGTGTAATTGAGAGCTGTAATGAGATGTGATACATATGTATTAATTTATTATTTCGTTGAGAATGTAATTCATAAAAACCAATATTTTATTATCAAGATCATAAAACATTTTTTTATTTAACAAAATTTACATATTAAATTGATTTTTAAGATTTTAAAAATATTAATATTTTTAATATTCTTATTTATAATTAATGGTCTACTTATTAATTGTAATTATAATATATATATATATATATATATGTATATATATAATATATATACACATACACATATATATATATATATATATATATATAAAAACAATATCTACTATAGATAACATATGTATGCATGTATATAATATATACTATATATCAATATTTTAGTTATTATTTAAGAATCTATATAACGGTAAGAAAATTGTCACTAGAGTGACCTCAATTATTGACAGAGTTTCTGTCAAATACTTAATTATATTTGTGTATATAATTTATACAGTAATATTATTAAAAGTAATTCACACGTTAATGCCATTACTCCGTTGGCACAACAGCATATTTCGTATTAACATTCCATACTTTCCAGAATCCTGCCATTCCTCCCACATCCTAGAAATCACTCATTTGTATCACGCCCATTACTACATTTCTCGGTCTCAGCAAATCACTGAAACAGATGAAGACACTCCAACTCCGATTAAGTGACTCAATATTTAGCTCTACGGAGAGCATCTGCGTATAGATATCTGTGTGTAGATATCATATACCAGTGGATATGAACCCCGGGGTCAGAACACGACATACGGGGCCTCTTTTATTAGGGAATTTACAACACATTACAGGGTACATCACCACACCACATACCATTACCTCTCACACTGGTATATACACAGATATCATATACTATAGCATATACACAAATAGTATATTATTAACGCATACACTATAGTATATACACAAATATTATATTATCAATACATACATATAGCCTATACACCTATAGTATAGTATATACACTTATAGTATATTATTAATACATACACTATAGTATATACACATATAGTATTGTATACATGCATACACACCATGCAATTTGGTATTTCTGAGAATACCGGAGACTTCATAATGAATATTTATATGTATCTGTCTGCGAGGCATCGTTAGCACCCCGTTATGATTGCGTAACATGATTACGCAACCGAGCATAACATGGCGCATGCAAACAAGGGTGGGAATACGATAGATTCGCTCATTAAAAGTTTCATAATAACCTAGACGCATGCATGTAGACTACGTATACGCACATGAACGCACGCGTACGCGTACACACACACGCGCACGAACTCACGCGTACAGGTGCATACGCTAACGTACGCCTACCATCGCATAACTGCAAACGATGTATTTTCGGTTAAAATACTCCCAGAAAAAACCAATACATAACGATTTATGAACATACGAACATAAAGTACTCATAAGCTAACTTCCCGTTAGAGGTCAGAGTTCGAGTTGCACCCTGGACATATTCAACTCTATACCGGAAGTACAAAAGGCGTGCAGTTTTATCGTTATGTAATATATCGTGTAGTAAAAATTACCGTAGATAATTAAAGGAAGAACAATTAAAATTAAATGAATCTAGTACAAATTGTTACAGCTAGGGAATATGAAGTATGTAGGTATGAGAGTAGTTGGTACAATATGGCGAAATTAGTAGTTAATGGATAATCAGTAGTTGATGGAGTATACTCTATATACTCCAAATATATTTAAGGGAATTATGTGTAACTACGATAGTAGTGAATAGTTAAGGGTTAGTATGTAGTTACAAGTTAGTAGTTAGTTGAGGGTTAGTATTTAACTAATGTGGTTAGTCTTTAGTAATGGCAATTGTGGATAGTTAAAAGTGTAGTAAGTAATTAAAGGAACTGATTAGTCAGAATACATGCTTAGTTAAAGTAGTACTACTGACCTCTAACTACTGACCAATAATTACTGACCACTAACTACTGACCACTAACTACTGACCACTAACTACTGACCACTAACTACTGACCACTAACTACTGACCACTAACTACTGACCACTAACTACTGACCACTAACTACTGACCACTAACTACTGACCACTAACTACTGACCACTAACTAGTGACCACTAACTACTGACCACTAACTACTGACCACTAACTACTGACCACTAACTACTGACCACTAACTACTGACCACTAACTACTGACCACTAACTACTGACCACTAACTACTGACCTCTAACTACTGACCACTAACTACTGACCACTAACTACTGACCATTAACTACTGACCACTAACTACTGACCACTAACTACTGACCACTATAGTGGTCAGTAGTTAGTAGTAGTTATAAGTAGTTAGTAGTAGTTATAACTACTGACCATTAACTACTGACCATTAACTACTGACCACTAACTACTGACCACTAACTACTGACCACTAACTACTGACCACTAACTACTGACCAATAACTACTGACCACTAACTACTGACCACTAACTACTGACCACTAACTACTGACCACTAACTACTGACCACTAACTACTGACCACTAACTACTGACCACTAACTACTGACCACTAACTACTGACCACTAACTACTGACCACTAACTACTGACCACTAACTACTGACCACTAACTACTGACCACTAACTACTGGCCACTAACTACTGACCACTAACTACTGACCACTAACTACTGACCACTAACTACTGACCATTAACTACTGACCACTAACTACTGACCATTAACTACTGACCACTAATTACTGACCACTAACTACTGACCACTAACTACTGACCACTAACTACTGACCACTAACTACTGACCACTAACTACTGACCACTAACTACTGACCACTAACTACTGACCATTAACTACTGACCACTAACTACTGACCACTAACTACTGACCACTAACTACTGACCACTAACTACTGACCTCTAACTACTGACCACTAACTACTGACCACTAACTACTGACCATTAACTACTGACCACTAACTACTGACCATTAACTACTGACCACTAACTACTGACCACTAACTACTGACCATTAACTACTGACCACTAACTACTGACCACTAACTACTGACCACTAACTACTGACCACTAACTACTGACCTCTAACTACTGACCACTAACTACTGACCACTAACTACTGACCATTAACTACTGACCACTAACTACTGACCATTAACTACTGACCACTAACTACTGACCACTAACTACTGACCATTAACTACTGACCACTAACTACTGACCACTAACTACTGGCCACTAACTACTGACCATTAACTACTGACCACTAACTACTGACCACTAACTACTGACCACTAACTACTGACCACTAACTACTGACCACTAACTACTGACCACTAACTACTGACCACTAACTACTGACCACTAACTACTGACCACTAACTACTGACCACTAACTACTGACCACTAACTACTGACCACTAACTACTGACCAATAACTACTGACCAATAACTACTGACCACTAACTACTGGCCACTAACTACTGACCACTAACTACTGGCCACTAACTACTGACCACTAACTACTGACCACTAACTACTGACCACTAACTACTGACCACTAACTACTGACCACTAACTACTGACCACTAACTACTGACTACTAACTACTGACTATTAACTACTGACTACTAACTACTGACCACTAACTACTGACCACTAACTACTGACCACTAACTACTGACCACTAACTACTGACCACTAACTACTGACCACTAACTACTGACCACTAACTACTGACCACTAACTATACCATCCGCTAACAAATGGCCACCAACCATTGATTATTAACAATGGACCGTTACACAATATTTACTGACCATTGACAATTAACTACTGACCAGTAACTATAGTTATACTGACCAGTATACTGAGTAATATGCGTTGACCACACGCTTCTCATAGATGATAACTAACTACTGACCAATAACGACTGACCACTGATAACCTATACTGACCAATAACGACTGACCACTGACAACCTATACTGACCAATAACGAATGACCACTGACAACCTATACTGACCAATAACGACTGACCACTGATAACCTATACTGACCAATAATGACTGCCCACACAATCGTCTACTAACTAAACGCCATTAGAAATTGTCCACTAACTACAAAGTTAATTACTGACCATCTCTGACCTATGGTCAGGTCTGACTAAAACCGGTCATCCTCTATTGATTATCGATACGCGACACCGAGATAATGGTCTTGCGGACAATGTCATCGACTCACCCGTCCCGTCACGCCTTGCTCTCTGACGTAATGAACGCGTTATATAACAACAACAACAACAATGACCAGGCTATTGTTCTCCTATTAAAATATACATATAAAGGGTTTACGCTACTGCTATATGACCCATAAGACCTCAGTATGGGTTATTGTAATTATTACAACTCGTAGCATTTCTTTTTATACATAATACTTTACTACATGTTTATATTGTGTATTGTTCTATGGTGTGTGTGTGTGTGTGTGTGTGTGTGTGTGTGTGTGTGTGTTTTGTGTGTGTGTGTGTGTGTGTGCGCGTGTATGTGTGTATATATGTGTGTGTGAATGTGTGTATGTATATGTGTGTGTATGTGCGTTTATGTATATATATATATATATATATATATATATGTGTGTATGTGTGTGTCTGTGTATGTGTGTATGTGTGTATGTGTGTGTGTGTGTGTCTGTGTGTGTGTGTGTGTGTGTGTTGTTTGTGTTTATGTATGTGTGTATATATGCGAGTGTATATATACTAGTCTATCATTTAAAGAAGTTTACTATAAGTAATAAAATATACCAGTTAAATTAACAATATTTTAGGAATGCAGTATTTAAACTGTTATCTGATCGTAGCAAAATAAAAACAATTATTTGCGGGTATTTATATAATTGTTGCAAACATTTTTTTTATTATAGGTATACATATTTATCTCGCACGTACGTTATCTCATATTATCTATTATAATCTTAATAGTTGTATTCTTAATTTAATTTAAGTTATTGCTATGAAATGAAATTAAAATTATACTTAATTCATTTTCTCTGGAAACTTTTGGTTTTATTCTTTTAATTTGTCATTAATTATAATGATATCTTAAAATTATTAATAATACAAAATTACAAAAAATTATAATTTATACATTCTGGTACTTCACTATCAATCCTCGTAATTTTATATGTTTGAGTATTTAAATAAATGTTGATTTATATTTTGTATATATATATATATCTATATATATATATAAGATAATTAATTAGGACATTATAATTATCACATCGTCTAATTTTTGTATATTTCTTGTGTGTCACGCATTACAATCACATTCAGTTCATATACACACGCAACCACTCGTAACTACAAGACTACGCGCCTTCGTGCAGTCATAGTGACGTCATAACGCAGGTTACGCAAGCCGAGATGACATAATGACGGTCGCGATCGATAGGACGCCGTTGCCGCGTAACCTAGGCAGCACGTTGCCATGGTTACCATTACAACTGTAACCATGTAGGCGGTTATCGTAAGGTAATTATATATATATATATATATATATATATATATATATGTGTGTATGTATTTATATATAGGGCAACACCAATGTCCGACGGACATGGATGTATGGATATTATAAATATGGAGAATTTTCCTGAAGAGATACTATTTATACGGATAACTCTCTCTTATATCGATAGCTGACATTATCCGGGCATCAATATAAGAGAATATTCTTGAAGAGATTTTCCATATTGATAATATCCATACAAACATACACTTTTATCAAAAACTATACAAAGAACAGGACAATGACTCTCTGTAAATGTTATGTTCAATATATTATTAAATATAATTAGTTTTAAATATAGATATATGATATCGTAGTTTTAGAGTTTGACATTCCTATTATCGCCACTCTCTCTCTTATCAACAAATGAAATAGATTGTAGACACTATTCCTAATGGAGCGTCATAAATTATGTAGAAAAAAGCCACAACGTATATTGCGGAATCCGTAATCAATACTGTAATAGAGACTATTTAACGGTGTTTGTTACCATTTATCGCGAACAAAGGTCGTGAATAGAAAATCCATTGATATGTGTAGGATCATGCGTAAAGGTCACGAGTACAGGTCACACTCACTTTCATATAAATATATTAATACATATTTTAATATATATATTCGGTTTCTAATAAAAAATCACTCAATCAATATAATAAGTTATACTATATGGAAATCTATTTTTAATGCTAGCAATTAATTAGATCATGAAATATAATTAATTGAGATATGGTCGTTTGGTTTCTTAGTATTATGATTATTTTTATAATAGCTTATATAATATTTTCTTTAAAAGTTTATTTATTTATTTTCAAAATAAAGTAGTTACTTAGGAAGGCATGTAGAAGATTATTTGGTGATTTCTATATTCTTTATTTTAATAGTTTCTTAAAAGGAAAATTTAGTTATTTATAGAGATTTTCTTTAGTAATTTTAAAGTAATTCATTAGTAGTTTCATTACTAATTTCTCTATTAATTAGTTATTTTGGTAATTGTGTAATAGATTTAGTTGTTTATATATTTGTTTCTTTAGTAATTTAAAAAATAGTTTAATTATTAGTTCCTTAATTTTTTTTAAGTATATTAATAATTTCTATAATAATAATAATTCTATATTTCTTTAGTAATTTCCAAAGTAGTTTATATAGTAGTTATCTTGGTAGTTTTATAATTAATTAGGTTGTTTTTATTATTTAAGTAGTGTTTATAGCATATGTAGTAGTTACTTTTTATATAAATATATTATTTACTATAACAGTTTATATTGTATTTATATTGGTAATTACGTTGTATCTAAATGAGTTACTTTAGTAATTTCTATAGTAGCTACCATGGTAGACTTTCTTATATCAGTTACTTAAGTGTTTTTATTCAGTAGTATATTATTTTCTATAGTCTTTATATACTAGTTTGAAAAGGCATTTCTATAATAATTTATAGATTATTTTACATATTAGCTTCTTTAATAGTTTCTTTTATAGATTCTTTGATAGTTTATATAGTACTTTATATAGTAGTTTATGTACTAGTTAATAAAGTAATGTACAACGTATGCACTATGTTATTTTTCATATTAGTTTATTTAGTTTATTATAAAGTACTTTATATACTAATAAATATAAATAAAGTAATATACAAAGTATGATCTAGGTTATTTTCCATTTTAGTTTCTTTGCTAGTTTTTATATTTGATATTATTATTATTATTAGTATCGCTTTATTATTTTATTATTATTGTATTATTATTATTATTATTATTATTATTATTATTATTATTATTATTATTATTATTAACTTAATCTATTATTTTATTATTTCATCTAATTATTTTATTATTATTGTATTATTATTATTATTATTATTATTATTATTATTATTATTATTATTATTATTATTATTATTATTATTATTATTATTATTATTATTATTATTATTATTATTATTATTATTATTATTATTATTATTATTATTATTATTATTATTATTATTATTATTATTATTATTATTATTATTATTATTATTATTATTATTATTATTATTATTATTATTATTATTATTATTATTATTATTATTATTATTATTATTATTATTATTATTATTATTATTATTATTATTATTATTATTATTAACTTAATCTACCAAAATACAATTACAGATTACTCCTGGGTAGATCGTTTAGAATTACTGCACCACTAAACTGGAATTTACTTCCAAATAAGTTACGAGTATAAGTAATGTTATTTCATTTAGAGCCAAAGTAAAATGTTACTTGCTCTCATTACATATTTAATTCCGTTCCCACACTGTTGCGATTATTATTTTATAATTTACGGTGTTTAAATAAACTAATTAATCAATCAATCAATTATTTGTATTATTATTATTATTATTATTATTATTATTTTTATTATTATTTTTATTATTATTTTTATTATTATTTTTGTTGTTATTATTATTATTATTATTACAAAAAAAAACAAATATATTCCACTATTTTAAAATTTTAAATCGGTAATGTTTTTATGACATACTTCCTAATATAACGATAATGAAAACATTTATTAAAGATATAAAAGCCGGAAATCCATAAGGGTATTATTCAGTTACGTAAACAATGGGGCAGGGGCAATTATAATCTTGTTAGACTTTGATATTTAGGTGTTCAGTGAATCGTGACCGTTTATATATGAAGAGTAAACATAATATTTTACATAAATATAATACACTATATTACTATAGAAACAATATTATCTTAAAAATTAAAATATATATTAAAAAAATACTTACATATTTTAATAATATCGTAGACTCAGTTTTATTAATTTGTTGTCTTTAATTCCCATCTAAAGATGGGTTTAGATTATAACTAGATTCCTCAATATACTTCGAAATTTTGGTTATCAAGATATATTACACAGAAATATCTTAACAAGTTTTGAAATTATTATATATATAAATAATAATATATATTATTTCTTAGGTACACACATGTATAAATGCATCTCAATAAATATAGTGTCCTAGGGACACTGTCCCTATTACATAAAAATTGAAATATAAAACAATTGTAATCCTGTTTTATAATAATTTTGTAATAAATACGATTTTTTAAAATTGATTTAAAACGAATTTCGAAATACTTTTTATAAAATGTTACGTGTTACGTGTTTTCACAAATATTTAAATAAGTTAGCTCAATTTTATTTAACACATTAATATCTTTGGAAATAAACATAGTTTTTGATGTCCGGATTTTTATAATTTCAGATCCATAGATCTATATGGAAAATCACAACCTGTTTGATTGTGTATTGGTACTTAATTTGTTTATGAACTATCTTTATTATTAATTATATTATCTGTTATTTCATGCTATTAATATTTAATAGATATATACATAACTACAATTAAAGATTATCATAGGAATTAAAAAAATAAATTATAATAATAAGCTATTTTAAACGTCGATATATTTAGTCAATATGACATATAATAATGTTTAATATGTAATATATTAATGTAATATATCAATACAAGGCTAATATTTGGTAGACTGTAGACATATAAATAAGTTGATAATATAATAATCTGTTCAAATCAAGGGTAAAATAAAAACTATATATATAAATTTAAATTTCAATAAAGATTCTAATTTGACTAATTTTATGACAATTTATATCGAGAACAGAATATAAATAGAAGATCTGAACAATCTAAATTGAATTAAATTTGCTATTAATAATTTTCGGTATGAGTTATATTCCAATAAAAGTTTATCTTCTACACAAATTATAATAAGCGGCATTCAAATATTAGTAAACGTTTAATAAAGTTAAATTCAGTAACGAAGTAGTATTCAATAGTCCCCAATTATCAACAGTTACCCGCAATTAAGTAATGATGGTTCCGATAATTGTGTGGTCAGATGTCCGTAAAGATTCGGACGGTAAACGAATCTATGAATAGACACGCGCGATAGTTGTGGAAAGACGTGGTCACTAAGTGGTCATTTAGCGGTCGTCTGCCGAGGGCCATGTCCTTCTGCCGTCCTTCTGTCGGAAGGTTTTCTATAATGATCGTTATTTCCCTACTAACTGTGAAACAGCGAGGCAAGCATACGCGAGGGTACCGTTATTATACCCGGATGGAACAATGTACGCAGTCGACCGCGACGTAGTCTGTTAACGAGGTTGTCAATACGATACAGAGGATTTCATAACACGAGTTAGGTTCGTGTTAAACAAAGCGTGATGTGTGTTTAAACAACTTGTTAAGTTGATTGGTCAAGCGTGCCTTGTCATATTCGGTTTTAGATATTGTATGTAATGCACACCGAAGCTAGAAGTTTGTACCAAAGATTCACTTATCATAGTGGATTTATATAAAGAATATAAATAATGTAGGCTTATGTTATTCAATATGTTTAAAATCTAATATTTTAATATGATATGGTATACTTTTTTTAGATTCTGTAAGCAGATCCCATGTCTACTATAATTGAAATATAATATGATTTCTTGCATATTATCCCGGATATTATTGATAAAGTGCGTTATTGATTATTATACTACTATTTTAATGAGTAAATATAACTATTATATATATATATATATAAATATATTTAACCTAAATTAAAATAGTGGTATGATATTATTTACTCCATTAGCTCAGATAATAGTAATAATTATTCATTTATTTTAAGTGAATATATTAAGTATAAAATATTTATAATATTAATAATTATATTTTTATAATAATATATCAGTAAATGCTATAACATTATAATATAGTATAATAATTTATAATATATTATTATTTATTATAACAAAGTATAATATATATAATATATATATATATAACATTTTATAATATAATATATTATCTTCTAATATATTATGCTATATTATAATATGGTAATTAGTAATATATAATAATTATATATTATAATATTTTACAATATCAAATAATAATCTATTACATTATATACTATTATATTATAGTATTTTATATTTCTATATAGTGTATTGTAGTATATTATATACGTTAAGAATATTATTGTATATTAATTATTTTATTGTGTATTATACAAACTTAATGTATATTATAATATATTATAGTATATCATATTATACTGTAGAATATTATTATATGTTATAATATATTATAGTATATTATAATATATTATAGTATATTGTAGTATATTGTAGTATATTATAGTATATTATAGTATATTATAGTATATTATAGTATATTATAGTATATTATAGTATATTATAGTATATTATAGTATATTATAGTATATTATAGTATATTATAGTATATTATAGTATATTATAGTATATTATAGTATATTATAGTATATTATAGTATATTATAGTATATTATAGTATATTATAGTATAGTATAGTATATTATAGTATATTATAGTATATTATAGTATATTATAGTATATTATAGTATATTATAGTATAGTATAGTATATTATAGTATATTATAGTATATTATAGTATATTATAGTATATTATAGTATATTATAGTATATTATATTATAGTATCTTATATTATATTATATTATAGTATCTTATAGTATATTATAGTAGAGTATAGCATATTATAGTATATTAGAGTACATTAGAGTATATTATAGTATATTATAGTATATTATAGTATATTATAGTATATTATAGTATATTATAGTATATTATAGTATATTATAGTATATTATAGTATAGTATAGTATATTATAGTATATTATAGTATATTATATTATAGTATATTATAGTATATTATAGTATATTATAGTATATTATAGTATATTATAGTATATTATAGTATATTATAGTATATTATAGTATATTATAGTATATTATAGTATATTATAGTATATTATAGTATATTATAGTATATTATAGTATATTATAGTATATTATAGTATATTATAGTATATTATAGTATATTATAGTATATTATAGTATATTATAGTATATTATAGTATATTATAGTATATTATAGTATATTATAGTATATTATAGTATATTATAGTATATTATAGTATATTATAGTATATTATAGTATATTATAATATATTATAGTATATTATAGTATATTATAGTATATTATAGTATATTATAGTATATTATAGTATATTATAGTATATTATAGTATATTATAGTATATTATAGTATATTATAGTATATTATAGTATATTATAGTATATTATAGTATATTATAGTATATTATAGTATATTATAGTATATTATAGTATATTATAGTATATTATAGTATATTATAGTATATTATTGTATATTATAGTTTATTATAGTATATTATAGTATATTATAGTATATTATAGTATATTATAGTATATTATAGTATATTATAGTATATTATAGTATATTATAGTATATTATAGTATATTATATTATATTATAGTAGATTATAGTATATTATAATTTATTATATTACAATATAGTATTCAAGAATTGCATATAACAATATATTATATTATAATATAGTATTCAATAATTGCATATAAAATATATTATAATATATTATTGTAGGGTACATTAAAACATACCCTTGTATATTATGGAGATTACATGGAGATATCAAATCGTTTATGAAATACTGCATACGTCGGCGATCCTATAAACGACATACGTTTCGCATTTAAAGACGATTTTGTTTAGGCTGCGTGTATGCCTCACAATTCACTTGTTGGTTATCTCATCTCTGTCTCCGTCGCCCTAGGGTCGATTCCTCGGGTTACCATTATCGAGGGTCACGCGATAGCTAAACTCAGCGAAGCGTGATGGACTGACGACCACCCGCCATATCAAAGAGACGCACGCCACACGCCGATACCTCGAAAAGCCTATTAGCTAGAGGGCCGACTGTAATTAATACGGATAGTACATCAAAGGATCTCGTGCGAGGAATTACATCATAGCAGTTTTGCCTTTCATAGTAAAGGAGTGGGACACTTCATATTAGACTAGAAATCAATATCTCGTCTGCGAAATATTGGAATAATGTTGTACTACAAGTGTATTACAGTACTACAAGTGTACTACAGTACTACAATTGTACTACAGTACTACAAATGTATTACAGTACTGCAATTGTACTACAGTACTACAAGTCTACTGCAGTACTACATATATGTATGAATCTACGTTCAATCTACGTACAGTTTATGTAGGCTGTACGTAGACTATACGTAGACTGTACATAAACTGTACGTATACTGTACATAGACTTTACGTAGACTGTACGTAGACTGTACGTAGACTGTACGTAGACTGTACGTAGACTGTACGTAGACTGTACGTAGACTGTACGTAGACTGTACGTAGACTGTACGTAGACTGTACGTAGACTGTACGTAGACTGTACGTAGACTGTACGTAGACTGTACGTAGACTGTACGTAGACTGTACGTAGACTGTACGTAGACTGTACGTATACTGTACGTAGACTGCACGTATACTGTACGTAGACTGTACGTAGACTGTACGTAGACTGTACGTAGACTGTACGTAGACTGTACGTAGACTGTACGTAGACTGTACGTAATCTGTACGTAGACTGTATTTAGACTGTACGTAGACTGTACATAGAATGTACGTATACTGTACGTAGACTGTACGTAGACTGTACGTATACTATACTATATTATACGTAGACTGTATGTAACATTTATGTAGACTGTATGTAGACTGTACGTATACTGTACGTATAATGTACGTAGACTGTACGTAGACTGTACGTAGACTGTACGTAGACTGTACGTAGACTGTACGTAGACTGTACGTAGACTGTACGTAGACTGTACGTAGACTGTACGTAGACTGTACGTAGACTGTACGTAGACTGTACGTAGACTGTACGTAGACTGTACGTAGACTGTACGTAGACTGTACGTAGACTGTACGTAGACTGTATTTAGACTGTACGTAGACTGTACATAGAATGTACGTATACTGTACGTAGATTGTACGTAGACTGTACGTATACTATACGTATATTATACGTAGACTGTATGTAACATTTATGTAGACTGTATGTAGACTGTACGTATACTGTACGTATAATGTACGTAGACTGTACGTATATTGTACGTAGACTATATGTAGACTGTACGTAGACTGTACGTAGACTGTACGTAGACTGTAAGTAGACTGTACGTAGACTGTACGTAGACTTTGCGTAGACTGTACGTAGACTTTACGTAGACTTTACGTAGACTGTACGTAGACTGTACGTAGACAGTATGTAGACTGTACGTAGACTATACGTAGAATTTACGTAGACTGTACCTATAATGTACGTAGAATATACTTAAAATTTACGTATACTGTACGTAGACTGTACATAGACTGTACGTATACTGTGCGTATAATGTATGTATAATGTAATTCGAATTTACGTATACTGTACGTAGACTGTACGTAGAATGTATATATATACTGTGATAAATTCCTATCTAACTGATATATGTTAATGTGTTTATAATATAAACTTTATATTGACTCTAAATATAATAAAGTATTTATATAATCAAATTACATATCTAATGAGTATGTGTGTATATGTATATGTATATGTGTGTATGTTTGTTATATGTGAGTCTACGTGTGCATATCTGTATTGGTGTATGTGTGTGTGTGCGCGTGTGGGTGTGCGACGTACACTCTACGTATATGGATTTGTATGTAGGTGTTTGTGAATTTGTATGTGTATGTAAATTTTACATATTTATAATATGTCTTAGAAAATCGTAAAATTAATTTATAATATCATATCAATAAAATGAATTTATAACATTTTTTAACGTATCATTTTTACGCTATATCTGATATATTAAATATTCTATATCTTTTAAACTTTAATTTATACTTTATTAGTTTATTAGTTAAGTATTAGTTTATTATAAATATTTGATACATTCGCGAATAAAACTAATAACAAACTAATAATACGTTTGTGTTGAAATATCTGACCACTATGGTCATTATGGTCACTTCATTATAACCATTATTACTATATCACATGGCATGCCATCATTCGATTACACCTTAAATATACTGTACACTTTTTACTCTTTATATTGTACACTGTACAGTGTACAGTGTACACTATACACAGTAGACTGTACATTGTACAATGTACACTGTACACTGTACACTGTACACTATACACTGTACACTGTACACTGTACACTGTAAACTGTACACTGTACACTGTACACTGTACACTATAGACTGTACACTGTAGAATGTACACTGTAGACTGTACACTGTACACTGTCCACTGTACACTGTACACCGTACAATGTACACCGTACAATGTACACCGTACAATGTACACCGTACAATGTACACCGTACAATGTACACCGTACAATGTACACCGTACAATGTACACCGTACACTGTATACTGTCAATGTATACTGTACACTGTACACCGTACTCTGTACACTGTACACTGTACACTGTACATTGTACACTGTACGCTGTACGCTGTACACTGTCCACTTTACACTGTACACTGTACACTGTACACTGTACAATGTACACTGTCACTGTATACAGTGTACACCGTACACTCTACAATGTCACTGTATACTGTACACTATACACTGCACACTGTACAATGTACACGGTACACTGTACACTGTTCACTATACACTGTACACTGTACACTGTACACTGTACACTGTACACTGTACACTGTACACTGTACACCGTACACTGTACACCGTACACTGTACACTGTACACTGTACACTGTACACTGTACACTGTACACTGTACACTATACACTGTACACTGTACAATGTACAGTGTACACTGTATACTGTACACTGTACACTGTACACTTTACAATGTACACTGTACACTGTACACTGTACACTTTACACTGTACACTGTACACTGTACACTGTACACTGTACACTATACACTGTACACCGTACAATGTACAGTGTACATTGTACACTGTACACTGTACACTGTACACTGTACACTTTACAATGTACACTGTACACTGTACACTGTACACTTTACACTGTACACTGTACACTGTACACTGTACACTCTACACTCTACACTGTACACTGTACACCATACACTGTACACTGTACACTGTACACTGTACAGTGTCCAGGTGACCTTAACAAGGACGTTAACCTGGAGTACTTCAGTTATCTTATTTATTATTCATGACCCTTGAACGCTATATGCCCGTATTCGCCTATTGGCTCTTGGGGGGTCGTGAAACCCATATCCTAACTGGTATGGTAACGGGTATGGGCCCGGTGGGGTTGGAGTGATGTACGGGCGTTACGTATGTTAATATCGTTGGAGGAGCGGAGAAAGAGATAGGCATGGGGTGATGATGATGGATGCGCGGGGCGGGAGGGGGAGGGGGAGGACTCCGCAGAAGTGGGCGGGCATAATGATTACGTTAGTTCCCGTAAGGCGATATAGACATTACATCATGCCATGTATATAGCACTCTGTATTGTTGTTTTTCTCGGTATATATTATTCACGATGGGATGCATTTCCGTTGGTTATGTTAGAACGGTAATATGCATAACGTAGTTATTATAAGCATTTCTTTAGGCGCATATATGCAGCTATTTACAAGTAATGAATGATCAATTTTGTTTATCTCCATTATTAGTTAATAACATTGTTATTATCTATTGGTATTAATAGCATAGCTATTAAATATGAACGTAGATACAAAATACCTATAGTTATTGTATTTATAGCTGCGATACAAATGTTAAATATATTCAACTGATCGAAATATACCTTTACATTAATATCCTTTTAAGAAATTATATCCATTGATAGAATTCTCTTTTTCAAGTTAATCACTATTCTACTTTACAACTGAAATTAAAATATTTTAAAACTACAACTGTAGTATTACGATACTCGGTATCAAATATTACCAGTATTCAATAATATAATTAATACCCGGTATTATTACATCTAATGATATGGATAGCTTTATAATTCGGTCATATGTTCAGCTGTACGTCTGCATACAAAATTCGCATAACGGCTTACTGTAGTACAAAGAGGTGTACCGCTATAATCCGAGCGACGGTCCGTTTTACGATTGTTTACCGGAGTCGTGCGCACTTCCGGTTGAAGTGAAATGCGTTTTATCTCTCTGCGCGAATATTGAATACCGTAGAACCCGGATATTCGGATTATCTGAGTTTATTCATAAAATATCGAGATATCGAAAATAATTAATATATGTATTATGCTTACAAATATTAATTAACCATATTACCATATTACCATATATACCATATATATATATATATATATATATATATATATATATATTTATATTTATATATATATATATATATATAATGAAATCATTAATATATTCACGAAAAAAAGACCATTTGAATTTCTAATACGAAATCAATTCTTTATAATGTAATCTGGTGTCGATGTGATTTACAAAATTCTATTTAAAAACTCCTTAATAGGTTAATAGGGAACTAAAACTAACTCATCTACTAGTTGAACAAAATAGTTGAAAATTAAAACTTAATCCCATACGGAGTGGATTTAAAAACAAATGCAATTAAATTCCGTCGACATATTCATAACTGTATATCAGTTATATAACAGTTATCCAATAGTAATCCAGGAGTATTTCACAGTTAATATCAACTTTTGTTATTACATATATCTAGCGCAATAATAAACTATGTATTTGTAATATAAAGTAAGATGAAACTGGTGAGTACTTAATTAATTCCAACTGGACTAGAATTCATAAATATTAACTGACCCGCCCGATTTGATTAAGAGACTTCATAATTTATCTCCCATAATCTCCGTGTTGAAAGATCGACAACTTATAATCCACTATCTTTATTATGATATGTGTCCTGGAATTGGCGAGTAAGGTTCTCTAGATGAAATTGATTATATAATTAGCCATTTTCTATAAATAGCCACTAATATATTATGGTATAATCTATATAAGCATTATACCCCTTTTCTATTCAAATATACATAGGCGACTACGTTCAATTACATTGAATATGTTCATCTATTGTAATAGATAAAATAACGGTCTACAGAATAAAAGACAAATCATTTCAAATATTGAACTCGAAATATAGGTAATCGCCAATATTGCTATAATATCATTAAATTATATTATATTTTCATTATCTGGATGAAATAATGTAATATCTATCTTTGAATGTATTTCTTGTATCCAAAACTCTAGTATCTATTTTTACCGATATATTAACTAATACGCTCACAATCGTGTACTCAATAAGGCGTATTCATAATAGTTATAATAACAACAAATTAAATCATACCATGTTTTTATAATTACTAACTTATATTTTAATATTGTACTTATTATTGCATTAATTAATATCCAGCTTGGTAATTAATTTTTAAACACACAACTACTTTATAATGATAATATGTAAGTAATACCTTACTAATTGTTGCATTTATTCTATTGCAAGAATATTAATTAATTCATTTATTAATGAGCATTTTTTGTAACTTTGTTTATTTGTTATTGTCCTAATCTTCATTTAATACATTGATTTTTAACAGTTTGTTGTTAAATAAGGTTGAGTATTTCCTTGGTTAGATTTTAAAAGCTTCTGTAGGTTAATCCAAGTGGATTTGGCAATATGAGAAATTGAATTTTCTAGAAATTATTATTAATCAGAATGAAAATTATAATTTTAAACAATTTGAATATAATTCTGAGAATTCGGAGAATTGTAATGCTTTATTAATATTTCATATTAAAACTAATATAATTTTAAAAGTTAATATATTATTGATTCTGAATATATTAACTAGAGGTATATATCCTATTACAGTGTACACTAACTATATAGTTTATTTATTATAATTATTTCCACATATTTTCACGTTCATTCAAGTTACTAAGGAATGTGAAAATATATTGTTCTAAAGGCAAAAACAGAAAAAGATTCTTAGATTGTTATTAGAATAGATATAAATATATAAAGATATATTCATAATATAAATCATATCGTGTACATCATATCGTTAAACTACACATCCTAACATCATAACGGGTGTAGTTTTCATGGAATATCATCCAGCCTTGAATAAACTGCTACATTTGTATAGGAAGGAATTAACTTCAATCCTTTTCTATATTAAAAACAATCTAAAAGCTTATCCTTATACTTACCAGTAGCAAATAAAAATTGTTAAAATTCTCAAATAATAAATGTTTACTTTCTGTATTAATCATAATATTTCTGAGATAATTATTATTGTAATAAGCTTGTATTGAAATAAATTATTACATTATAATTCATTATATAATTGAGCTTAACTCAAATTTGTATTTTCGTAAAAAAAATTTCATTTGTTTCATATATGTGGTAGCATTGATAACATAAGAACATTATTGGATAAAGGACATAACCTTATTCTAACACAAATTTGATATAATTTAAATGAGTTATTATAATATGTTATTATAATATGTTATGCATACGTATACTTGCAAGTATGAACTAAGTATTTCTAGAGTTAAGCCACTAAACAGATATCTTCAAATTTAGTTATAAGTGATTTTAGCAAAATAGAATCAAACGATTTTTTATAAATCTATGAAGATGAAATAACTTTAGGCAATGACCTATTAGTTGCTATGTCGTTAATTAAAAGTAAGTTAAAGTTAATATATATAAATATTCATAAAAGATAAACTTTTAAAAACAATAATGAATAATTGAAAATTAATTTTGAATAATTTTAATAATTTCATCTTCTGCTTTATGTTGTAGAATAAGCGATGCGATTTGATTTCTAGTATTACATTCATTTTTATAATAGAATTTATAATCTAATAGTATAAAAAAATGTGTTCGATAATATACTCTATTGTTATAACTGATTTCATTATTTGATATACATTTTAAATTAAATTAGTAATTTTACTATCGATTATATTCTTAATTTTTTCATGTGTTTTAGGATTACAATATGTAATAAGAGTTTTATAATTATTTTCATAATAACGTTTATCTTACTGATAATAATTTACAAATGTGATTCGGATACCTTATATAAATATATCAGATTAAAATGTGCATGTTAATTATATTCATAACTAGTTATTAAGAAATACCTATTTCAATGATTTTAATGTATTCTGAAATAAATTGTTTGCACGTATTTGTGAAGATCAGTATTGTATTTGTGAAGATTAAATATTAAAAAACAATAATTAACTATCTGCCATCCACGGAGAACATTGTGTACAATATTGTCCATCATTTAGTTGGAAAATGAATAGTTATTAATAATTATAATAATCAAGAATATAAATAACTTCTAGGAATTCATTATTTAATTAATATAATCTATCCAGTTAAATTAAATACACGATATAAATTTAGAATAAATATATTAATGTTAAATAAAATAATGTATATTGATGATACAAGTCTTTAATTTATATAATTAATATTCATTGTTTATTGTATCTATTATAGTCGACACGAAATTTAAACTCGGACAACTAGATCGTTATTAAATAGAAATTTGAGCTAGTGAAATGATTATAGTATTATAGTTAGCTTCAAATCTTGACAAATATTTTTATTATATATTATATATAATACAAAAGTAAATTTATCACAATTTATTAATATACCTATCGGATTCGGCTATATCAGAAATACATTTCCAGGTTTTAATTTTCTCGTATTGTAATTACAAATAATGCATTAATAATGTGTTTAAATATCTTTAATACTTATTTTGAAATTTCATTTAAGATAATGCCATTTTTCTATTTATTAGATAACAATTCCATTAAGTTTGAAAGCCAATTCTAACTATCCTGATATTTAATTAAACATTGCGATTGCCATGTTGGGTTTATCTTAATATTATTTTAAATTTAATTATTTAAATTAGTTTATCCAGAATCACTTCTCATTACGTCTATTGTAAATGTGCGGAAGTAGTCCAGTAATGCAAATATTCTGTATGATATGGACCTAACCTTTTAATCATATTACCCATATTCTTAATTTAAATATGTTATTTCTTTGTATGTTTTAAGTGAGATATTTAATAAAATATGAAATACACTATTTTAAAATAAAATGATATTTACGTCTTATGGGTTTCAACATAATTATGAGCGTAGTAGAAGATATATTGTTGGATTTAGTAATAACATATCTACGAATGAGCTTGTAATCAATGCAATTTGCAAGGTATCAGAAATTCGTTGTTCCATAACATGTGGATGCTATTGACGCCTATTCAGAACATGGACGTCAATCAAGATGTTGAGAATTATAGCTTTAGAAGATATTGTTATTCACTAAACGTACAATCCATGCGTTAAAACATGTTAGCAGAAAATTAGAAATTTACATGACCGATCATTTTAATTTCCAGTGAAAGGGAGATCATTGAAATCACTGTTGACCTACTAAGAATATTAGTATAGCGGCAAGATATACAATTTTAAATAGTTATAGTTTATTTTTCATATTTAATTTATTATTAAACCTATGCGTATTATTTACTATATGATGTTGCATTCCATGTATTTAATGTAATTCGATTTTATTATAAATTAATAAATATATATATATAAGAATAGTATATAGAATCTAGTAATACGTTTCAAATCTTCATTTTCAAGATCATATTTAACGTTTATAATATTTGTGACTGAAATTGATATTACACTTAAAACATTTAGAAAAAGTTTATATCTAACGTAATATGTATTTTATGTGTTAACATATTTTAAAAAGTAAATCTAGTAGAATATCACTAAAATAAATATTAGAAACTCCGAGGTAGGTAACGTTATCATCATAACAATAATAGATATTACTATATAATAAGTTATAAAATAATTATTTATTATGAGAATGCCTCCTATAAATAAAAATAATTATAAAATTAGGTATTAACGGTCACCATATTAATTTCATAGACATATTTGAATGTTAATTCATCAAGTCATTTTGAGTTTGAATATTGTATGTAACATACGCTATACGCTATACGGTATACTGCTAAGCTTAATTAATATTCAATAGTTTATAATTATTTATAATATTTAAAATAAATAATTATAATTTTTAAAATATGAATAAAATAAATATTTTCTAATTTTACAAAACAATATTAATTATTTATTAATATACATCAAAAAATTAATTAAAACAAAATAAATTATCAAACCGAGAGGTCTCGTTTCCATATACAAAATACCTCGAAAACAAAGTAATCAAACGAAACAACAAGAAAACAACAAGAAAACAACACTATGGGAGCACAAGAGCATGGTCAAAACAGGACAAATCACTCCGCTGAGAAACGTTCCACGCAAAAACAAGGTGAAAGTAGAGAAGCGAAAAATGGCAAAACCAAGGATAAACACAATCCCAGGGGTTCGGATCGCGATCAAAGGTCGACAAGTGGTTCCAATATCAGAGAAACGGGTAACGGCAAAGACGAAAATAAACACAGTCGAAACGAACAAAAAAATAAAGCGGTGAAAGAGAAAAATTCAAACAGTTCTAGAAGAGGCGATACATCTAGAACTCGAAAACGTTCGAATACACCTGACACGCACGGCAAACATACATCGACCAAGGACAAGAGTAAACGTACAGAATCTAGAAGTAACGCGAGTACATCTAAAGAAAGGCACTCTAAACTATCTCGCGGTCGATCTAATAAGAATAGTACTGTGTCCGAAAAGCCATCAAAAAGCAAACACGGAGATAGAAATAAAACAAGAAATGCCTCTAAGAAAAGTCGTGCCACAAGTATTTCTAGTATTTATGGAAAATCCAAAGATAGGATATCTACTAATAAATCCATATTGAAATCTTCTAGTAACTCTAATGGAGGAGAACAGAAATCAAAGGCGCATACATCGAATCAAGACAATGAACGCGATTCAAAGAAATCGGACAAACCAAAAGAAAAGCGCTCTAATAAACCAGATTCGAGTATTAGATCGAATTCTAAAACAAAGCCGGATAAGAAAAAGAAATCAAGAAACAGAAGTTCAAGTGTAAAATCAAATATCTCTAACAAAATTAAGGAAACTACGTCTAATTTCATACTGAAAGGTTAATTGAGTATTCAATCGATTTTACTTTTAATTAAATAGCGTTACCGTTATATATATTATATCGAAATACATTCACAATATATATAGAGAATACTATATTTAATAATAAATAGTCGCATTGTTACAAAATACAGCAATATGTAATATTTATTATATTAAATATATACACTAATTGAAATTTAGATAGAATATTTATATTTATTTCTTGATTATATATTTATTAAGTAAACTATTTCATCAGCTAAATCTTTATGTAAATCGATATTGAAAAAGTCTAGTACCAAAACTAACCCTCAAAAATCAGGTTTATATCTTATTATATGTTATATATACATATATATATATATATATATATATATATATATATATATTATATATATATATGTGTGTGTGTTTGTGTGTGTGTGTATGTGTGTGTGTGTGTATATAGATATACATATGCATACCCTATAAATGTATTATGTCTTACATTTATATATCTATATATTTGGTTAAAAACTTTCATAATTTCCTAGTATGAAATTAATGAATAATTTATATTAATGTAAGTGTAAGTAAGTGTATATATGAATTATAGTCTATGATACGTTTTACAAAAGGAAATCGAAATGGATTTTAAACTATTTTTAAAATTCAAAATTAAAATGTTTAAATTAATCTAATTAATTATTATTTTAATTAACTGAAAATTCTCCTGCTATATATTGTTATTTATTTTTGATAATATTTAATTATAATTTTTCCCTACTCTATTATTTGATTATATTGATATCAATTTCTATTAAATATAGATTTAATTACAATATATGAATTACTATATTATCAAAAATATATCACTTTAGATTTAGTTAGTCTTATAATAAAATAAGTTTATAGGTAATCATAATATTAGTTGCTAGTATTTTATAGATTTGATATTACTCACATATATATATATATATATATATATATATATATATATATTAATTTAAATTAATTAAATATATCGTATTGTATTACGCTACAGTTTAAGAAGTAATTTTTCTAAACTATTTAAATAAATATTATTGAATACATTATGATTTTATTTTGAATATATATAATAGGTAACTAGTCTTGTTGATACTAAAAATCTAAGTCAAGTCACACACACACACACACACACACACACACACACACACACACACACACACACACACACACACACACACACACACACACATACATACATACACTCCCCCCCACACACACACACACACACACACACACACACACACACACACACACACACACACACACACACATACATACACACACTTATATATATATATTTATATATATATAAATATATATATATATATATATACTTGTAAACATCCTGTATATCAAACAATAATAATAATACATAATATATATATATATATATAAAATAAATGTAATAAATAAATGTGTTGGTAGTACTACTACATTACTTAATAAGTGACATCATAGAATGGCATTGATTATGTAAATTAAACTTAATAAACTAATATTGTGAATACAGTTAACATTGCTAAAACCTAAAATAGTTTTAATAAATTCTATATTTATAGTAATTATATACAGATTATTATACTTATTACAAATTATATAAGTTAAACTATAAGTTAAAGTTTGTATAATTAGAATAATGATATATTATTGAAATCTTATAAGATTGGTATATATATTTCCATTTGTTTTTGTACATTATATTTGATTTAAACTGAATCGACCATATTCAGGATAATAATTATATTATATTTAATTATTTTGATAATGCATTGCCTACAATTACTTCAAACAAGGAATACGTATTTATATATTTACTTTAATATAATGTATGCTAGTGACATTCACTTATCAAAATTGTAATATATTTATTGTTGAAGGAAAATCAGTTTGATTCTTTAGAAAAACTCTATGTATGTAAATATTAAATCTCGAAATATTATAATTTCAAATACCAAAGTATTAGAAATTAACATAGGATAAAACCAATTATTTATATATTAAATTTTAGATGAATAATATTAGTTATTCGAGAATATATCGAAATAAAATTCATTGTAGTTTTTAATTTTAAAATTAATATATTTAAATTTAATATCCACTATAGTCATAGATATTTACCAAAAAAGAAAATCTATGATTAGAGTATTCAAAATCATCTGTGAACACTGATATTCAAGATTTTTTAACTTTAAAATATAACTGAAAATATGGAATTTATATGTTTCGATCGGTTTAATTATTTTTATTATACGGTGTCATATATCGGTTTTGATATTGTATAGAGATTTTTAAAATTCAAAAGATTTTTAAATTAAATATTTCATATTTGAACAGAAGTATTCGAATTATATACGGGATTTATTCTAGTAATATATATGATATGTTAGGCTGGGCTGTTATATTCGATTCATTGGATAATAGTTAAATAGTTTAATAATAATAGTTATAACTTATAGTTAAATATTATTTTAAATGAAAATTGCAATTCGATCTCACAACAATAATATAGTGCATACTTATATTTTTATAAACTTTCTTTTAAATAATATTTAAAATAAAAGTTACAACATCACATTACATTATATGTTTCTCTTGGTAAATTATTTATAATATATATAGCCTTAGTTTTAAAATATTTAAAACATATATATATATATATATATAGTATATACCTTAGTTATTTAGAAACATGTTTGACTATAGTTGTGAATACTTTAATGTAAATTATCAATTATATATGCACACATGCATGGCTATTGTCAAACTATTAACCAAGATTACCAAGGTAATCTTGGCTATTACTAACTAAGGTATAAGCTATATAGTTATATATATATATATATATATATATATATATATATATATATATATGTTTAATAATAATAATTTTAAATATATTAATATTATTCGTTCGACTTTATAAATTTATGATAATTAAACATATGCATGCATATGCGATAGGTGTATGAATGTAGGCCAATATAATATTACTTCATTTCGATTTTTCTTCATATAATCTAACTAATATGTTAGTATCATAAAATGTTCATTTAATAACTAAAATATACCTACATTTTTAGTTAATTCCAAGGATACCATCCGCTTCAAACTCGAGGAGGAAAAGAGACAAAGATCTAGGAGCAAGAACAAAGATAATGTGAAGTCTAATTCTAAATCTAGCGTATTACCCGCAGAAAAATCTAATAACTTACAGAATTCGCCTAAAAGCCAAACAAATTCTTCGGGTAAAGATAAATCTAAACCGGATAAAGAATCTAGATCGCGAGAGAGACGAAATTCAACTAATGATAAATGTCCAAAATCTCGTTCGGATAAGAATTCGGGGAAAGCGAAGTATTCAAAAACAAACTCTAAAAATAAAACAAAAAGCGCCGATCAATCAAAAGAAAAAGATAATTCAAACTCGCCAAAGGAGGAGAGATCTGCGAAAAAAAATGAAAAAAGAAACAGAAAAACAAATTCAAAACGATTACCCGAAGAAGAATTGCCTGTGCGATGGGATTCGAAACCATGCGACAAATATGCATCAAAGAATCCTAGAAATATTATTAGTAAAAACGATGGGAATTCACGAAAGCAAAGAAAACTAAAAATGGATTCAAACGGAACATCGTCCGCGAAAGCGCCATTGACGAAACGTGAATCAAAGTCGACATCACGTCAACACCATAAAGCTATATCTCGCGGAAATTCTCATGTAAAAAATAATGATAATAAGGAGGAAATAACGGTAAATGGGGAATCTAAATCTCGTCGTAGTTCCGCATCGAAACTCGTCCAAAAAACGCGAAATGCGGAGAGCGGAAACTCTCCTAGCAAAGACAGGGTTTCTAAAGTTAGTGGCAGGTCGAAACAACAGAAACGAAATGAATCGGGCAGAGGGAGACGCTGCGAAACCCCGAAGCCTTGCAAAGGTAGGCGACTCAACTCGAAACTGGATAATTCGCGTCGTCTATCTCGTCGAAGAAAGGTGCGCAGTCCCGTGATGACGTGGTGCGCGGGAACAACGAGGCGACGTGAGGTCTCGCGAGAACTCTGCAATTGCAGCGGTGTCCGAGTGAAGTGGGTCGGATCGAAAGCGTGCGGTTGCAGATGCGCTCCGGCGGCGGCGGCGCGTAGACGTGCGTCGCGTGCGTCGCGTGCGTCGCGTGGTGCGCGCGCCACGCCTACCTCGGCAGTTAGGAAAACGCCCCGGAAGTCCTCGAAATACAATTCTAATAGCGGAGAAATAAAAGAAAGCGCTGCGCGTAAATCTAAGGAAAACTCCATCGCCAACGATAAAGATAATAAGGATGCATCTCGTGCTATTTCAAAGTGAAGACCTCTAAGAAATAAATACGCGATGTTTGCATGTATATCATTATTTTATCATTTAACACACGATCATTTATTGAATCGTTCATTACCCGTTCTGGTGACTATACTACTAATTCATTTTATAAACATAAAATCAAGTTAATATTATAAATGGCATCAATTGTGAAGTTTAAATTTGTTGAGAAGCAACGGATTTCTTTATATTGTAATTTTAATTAAACAAGAGAATAAGTTTTACATTCGTCGGTAAATAGAAAATTCCATTTGGATATTCCGTATATGTATTTGTATTTATTAATATTCAAATAGAAGCGATTGCGTAGTTTTTAATGATTACAAATTAAAGTATAATAAACATTTAAAACATAATATATTATATAACATTATAATTAAATCTACAGTGTATACTTATAGAAATATACTAACATAAAAATGATATTCATATGAAAATAATGCTATAATATATTAATATATTTATAAGTATATTTTTATGTATAAATCAATATTTGAAATATTATATAAAATACATATATAGAATTATCAATTTATATTTAGATTTAGGCTTGAGTATGGTTTATTAAAAAATGTTAATATATCATCTTATTTATATAATATAAAATAATTATTATTTCGAACATTAATTTAATTGAATCCGATATATTTTTATTTGTAAAAACAAATCCATATATATATTTATTATCTAAAAAATATGCCATATGCGACTTATAAACTTACATACGCAAAACGAATAGTGTTATGTAAATTAATATTAACATTTGTATTAAAAATCTACCTACGAAAATTAGATTATTTTATATATAATCAAATACATTCATTTCTATATATGAATATTGCTACTCTTATAAATAAACATCTAATTAATATAATATTAAATGTGTATTATCCTGTATTAAGTGTGATATTCTAAAATTATTTATAATCAAGTTTATATAATTTCATAGATTATTATAATATTTCGATATATTACAAATCTACGATGAAATACATTTTAGAACATATACAAATAATAATATTATAACCTAAATATTATTATTTTGATTTATAATGTTTCAACACAATAATCTTCTCAATATTAGGAAATTATTCATACAAATTGGTATATTATAGACATATTTGTTATTTATTTAAATATTAATTATTATTAAAACTTTGTAAAATATATATATATATATATATATATATATATATATATATATATATATATATATATATGTGAGTGTGTGTGTGTGTTTGTATGTGTGATAGTTTACATGTTATTAAAATACATATACGTGGTAGTTATATTACATTATGTATAATACAAATAATTTATTTCTATATATATTGTATATTTTCACTCACTAGATGGGCATACCTGTTATCAAATTCTGATAAACATCTAAACTCGTCCAACAATCCACACTTTCAACATTACTTTTTATATAACCAAAGTACTAAGATAGTAAAACAATTCCAACGTATAACTAGTGTATTTAAAGATGCAGTGGTAAGTTATTATTTTATTAAATTAGCTAATAAATGAATATTTTACAATTAAATTAAATTTATACTATTTTTATATATAAATATGTAATATATATTAATATTTAACTACGTATTGGAAAGTATACTCTTGCACTATACTTTCTTATAACTTAAACTACCAGTAATATTTCAGAAGAAAACCTACATAAATTATCGTAGTCATATAACATATGGAACCATTTCATGGCAAGATTTAAAATAGAACTCGTATGCTCCACTATAAAAACTTAGATGTAAAACAAGACATTTGCTAAAGTAAACAGTCGTCGAAAACTACAAGAGTCCCGTGCTTATAAGCCAACGGGAGTAAACCCGCATTAGAATAACGGGACTATACTAAACTTAACAATAGTCGTAGCAAACCACATTAAGATTCAACGGAGTTAATGGGATGTTTGGATATTGTTTATTTAATCTTCTGGTCGGTAAATCGCAATGCGTATACCATGTACCATATAGTATATACACTGTGTAGGAGTGTCGATATATCATAATATATCGTAATATATGTAATGATAATGATCTTTATATATAAACTCTAATATACTTTTTAAATATGTATTAGTTGTATATATTTATTTTTATAATACAATTGAATTAAAAACTAATATGTAAGAATTTAATATCTAGTATAAATAAGTATATATATATATATATATATATATATATATATATATATATTATCAGAATTGTATTGAAATATGTATTATAATTGCTGAGTATATAGTTTCAAGTTTCAAGTTTAACATATTTTACAGAATCTTTTAATATCATTTAATGGTTACCTTTATGTATTGTCATTCTATTCTAACAACTAATTAATGACATAATAGATTTAGTTAGACATACAACGCAAGTAATTTATAATTTTAATTAGCATAATTTATTTATATTATTTTTTTTTTGTAAAGTTTATTAGTGAAATTATAGAGTTTTACAAATGTATTGCGTAATCCAGATATACGAAGTTCCTAATTGTTATGTTAAAGGCAGATTGAAAATTAATTAAATTAACCATATTGTCATATATATATACCAGGAGCTCGATTAACCTCAGGATTGCATAGTATTTATCTAATATGATTTGAGGATTATTGGGATACATTCTTGAACTCCGAGATACACTATTTGACCATTTTGATACAGATATTTCTATAGACAATGTGATAACGTTGAATAAGTGTATTCATATTTAGTCATTTAATACCACGTGACTTTTCACACAAAATGTTGTAGCACCGCACCCTTAAAAATATATTTATTTTGGATTACTCGGAAACACATGTAAACATGTAAACACAGACATTCAAAGTTACTTCATCTAGTTACTTCATCTATAGACAATGACGTCACTCTACACTTCAAGATGTCACACATATTCTATAGTAAGTGATTTACTTATACGTTTTCGCGGGAATTCCTATGCCGGGTACCCGATATACGTATATACATTATGGGTCGTATAGGCTCGCCCCTATAATGTACGCCCTACAGTACAAGCTCTATAATGTACGCCCTACAGTGCAGGCTCTATAATGTACGCCCTACAGTGCAATCTCTATAATGTACGCCCTACAGTGCAAGCTCTATAATGTAAGACCTACAATATAAGTCCTATAGTGCAACATCTATAATGTACGCCCTACAGTACAAACTCTATAATGTAAGACCTACACTATAAGTCCTATAGTGCAACCACTATAATGTACGCCCTACAGTGCAAGCTCTATGATGTACGCCCTACAGTACAAGCTCTATATTGTAAGACCTACAATATAAGTCCTATAGTGCAACCACTATAGTGTAAGCCATACAGTGTAAGCCCTATAATGTAATCACTATAGTGTAGGTCATACCGTGTACACCATACACTTTAAGCCCTAGAGTATAATACCTATAGTGTAATCCCCATAGTGTAATTACTATAGTGTAACCCCTATAATGTAGACTATACAGTATAAACCCTATAATGTAGACTATACAGTATAACCCCTACAGTGTAAACCATACAGCATAACCCCTATAATGTAAACTATATAGTGTAGTCCCTACAGTGTAACCCCTACAGTGTAACCCCTATAGTGTTTGTCCTACTCTGTAACCCTACAGTGTAACCCCTATAGTATAAACCCCACAATGCATGGGTTCCGCTCTGCACGGAAATGTCTACCTTATTCTTATTCCCGTTAACAATTTAAAACTGGCGTCTGAGTTTATTAATAATTAATAATGAATTTGCTGAACACGAGACTAACACTTTTAATTGTGTGCGATTGTGCGATATTATATATAACTTAAACAACGTTAAACACTGTATTGCGTACAATGTACACTGACTCTAGGTTACATTTCTTGATTGACTGCACATATGTTGACACCTGTGTATAGATGTAATACAACACGTGATCACTAAACTATTATAACGCATGTAATGTTATTCAATAATATAATTCACGCGAATAAATATACATCTTGAGAACGAAGTTATGCGATATATTGCGTAATGATTTACGAGCGACACGGAACGACTGGTAACATCTCGTCGATGACGTGATCACTTTAGTCACGTGTTCTCCTCGCGACTAACACGTGATAAAGACACCTTTACTCTCCCGTTGGATAAACTAAACTATAGGGAAGGGATAGCGAGACCCGTGAAATTCGTCGGCTCGTCAATTGTTCACTGCAAATCATTGTAATCCCTCTACGAACTTCTAAGTCGAGCTATTTCCTCCCCCCCCCCCCTCCCCGCTATGATATATAAAGGTGTCTATAAATCGCATTGTTTGTTTTATTATCGGTAATTCGATCGAATCTTATAATATCATATAAATAACTATTTACTCAGTACTTAATAATAG
>OZ038317.1:19040456-19047956 GCA_964035775.1 Osedax frankpressi
ATGGATACCATACTCCACGCCATGTATAGTAGGCCCCCCGCCCCCACCCTAGCCAAGCACCACTAGCCCCTACCCTCACCTCGTAGTTTATCGTACTCCGGCTAACGTGATATACTCCCATACCCTCTACACATGACATACACGCCATTTCGACAGTCGTTATTGTTTATTGCGTAACTAGAATATTGCGTAACTATAATATTTCGTAACTAGAATATTACTTAACTATAATGTTGCGTAATTCGAATATTGCGCAACTAAAATATTGCGTAACTAGAATATTGCGTAACTAGACTATTGCGTAACTAGAATATTTCGTAACTAGAATATTACTTAACTATAATGTTGCGTAATTCGAATATTGCGTAACTAAAATATTTCGTAACTAGAATATTGCGTAACTAGAATACATATTATTAACTGTAAATATATATTATTATTACACATATCGTACTGAAACCTTGGTAAGATATACAAACACAATGCTAGTTTTATAAAATCATGACATAAAATCTATATATATTTGACATGAATTAGACAGTGTACATCAGACATGTTAAGCTTTTACTAAACTAATATATGGTAATGTCTAAAGGGTTTCTAGACCTATCTGATATGCAAATAACTACACAATATATATATATATATATATATATATATATATATATATATATATATATATTAATTACAAATAAGCTGTATCGTAATACTGACCTGTATTTGACACACAAGTTATATATTTAAATATCTGAAATATAGAACTGTATTATATTCAGTTGAATAGAAAGCATATATACATTTTGCATTCTAATCACTGTAATTAATGTGGGTATACTTTACACTATATAGTACCGTGTGTAATGCACACTGTACTCTGTACATGATATGCTTTATGTTTCGTACTTACCCGTGGCATGTAGTATCTACGTGCCAATTCTTAGATGAATTAATATAGTTACTTTATAAATAGTTTCATCAGTGTATATATATATATATAATATATATATATGTGTGTGTATGTGCGGGTGTTTGTGTATATATATACCATGGGTGTATATTTGATTACCTTTAAGTATGTCATATTATTATTTTTAGTATTCTAAAATTGGATTTCCCTCACCCACATACAAGTTTACATTAATTACCCTCCCTATATTGCCTCTCAGTATCAACATTCGTATCCCCTTTTTATATGTCTACCTACCAACGCACTCCACGTCGACGATTCCAATATAATGTAGTTGCTTCAATTCAACTGGCTCGAAGGGAGCAACGAATCTAGAATATCGCAACTAAACTCGATATCGGGATACTTTTTGATTAAAAACTGCAATTGGTTCTTCTATAGAGAGCATAGCGGAAACATCTACACCAATAACGTTTAAAACTATATTAAATAGAACCTAGTGGGTACAACGATATGGATATTCCATCGAAAAGGTTTGTGGTAGTGGTTACTTAATATTATATATAATATTATATAATGGTTAGAATTATGGTAGTAGTAGTAGTAGTAGTAGTAGTAGTAGTAGTAGTAGTAGTAGTAGTAGTAGTAGTAGTAGTAGTAGTAGTAGTAGTAGTAGTAGTAGTAGTAGTAGTAGTAGTAGTAGTAGTAGTAGTAGTAGTAGTAGTAGTAGTAGTAGTAGTAGTAGTAGTAGTAGTAGTAGTAGTAGTAGTAGTAGTAGTAGTAGTAGTAGTAGTAGTAGTAGTAGTAGTAGTAGTAGTAGTAGTAGTAGTAATTTATTTGTCAGGTAATTAATAAATAAAAAGAATAATAATAAATAAAAAGAACAATAGGTTTAAATGCTACAATTTCTAGTCATTTACATTAACATGCACAATTGATGTTATCGTAATCTCATACATGACACCCCATTAAATCCACTTGTAACTAGCTAGTTTGTTTTATAGATGACCATTGTTTACTGAGCGCACGTAAGTTATCTGATTGTACAATGTACACGTTATAGATAAGACTATTACATTGTCACTGCATATCTTTACGTAGAAAGCTCTGAGACGCTATGCACCAGTACACAGGAATTGCTGGCGGGAGCTCATACACATACACTGATATATCTTTTTATATTTCTAATTTATATTATTGTACGGTAGCAAATGTATTGCGAAATTAAAATACTATTTATAGTTTTTCGATATATATATATATATATATATATATATATATATATATATATATATATATATATATGTGTGTGTGTATATATCGGTCACCACGACCGAATACATCGTACTCTTTATATATTATTTTTAAAAAAACCATGTCACTTAGAATAGAAACTTTCTAATATTCAGTTGCATAATGTATTGTTTAGGATATCTTGACTTCCGGTTATGGTATGCACCATATTTGCTACAACAACGGCGTCATTGTTTCATTCATCGTGATATATAATATATATATTTAATATAGGCGGTGGTTCCGGTATTAGGGTAAACCTTATCAATAAAGAAAATATATTTAGCACAAGGATATCTAATTATGAAAATAAATATGTTGAGGTTATAACTAATAACGGACTGCAACGATATATAAATAGTTAAATATAGTTATATATATATATATATATATATATGATAGTTACGCAACTAATGTTCGTAACCATGGTTACCCGTGGGCACTTAAAATAGATTTTAAATAACTATTAAAACATCTTAAAAAAAGAGAGTTTTTTTAAATGTATTTATTGAAATGCTAATGCTTTAGTGGGTTATATATTGTAGAATGTACACTGTATAGTGTACACTGTACAGTGTACACTGTACGATGTGTAGTATGTAATGCGTAGGCTACCTAGTATAATGTACATAGGCAGAGAATAGTAAACACCGGGTACCCCCTGTTACGTATTACGACCAATGGCGACTTACGAATTCGACTAGATTAATAACATTAGTCGATTATAGAATATTACGTAGCTTATCTCGACCACTTCATATAGACTTAAAGGTAGGAATTCCACATATATCTACGTAACCTCGATAGTACTCATCGTATTTAGTCGCAGCCGAAGCCATGTAACAGACCAACGGTAGACCGTTAGTTACGATAGGATCGTAAATAACACAAATAAATAATGGAATGTAAAGAAAGCCGCGTAATCGGCGTAACGAGTGGTAAGTTACTGGTATAAAGAGATGCGATGATAACGGGTGTAAATCAAAGGTATATTATTAAAAACTATTGTTTAAAAACTCGCCTGATAATTAGTCAACACTAGTTTTTTTTTGTATTACTAAAATAAAAAAAAACTCGAGACCGCTTTCTACTTCGCCTCCTATAATCCAATTATAATGAATCATTCCCCGATATCCATAGATATTCAATATTAGATATATAATCACAATTTAGAGTATATAGCAGTGAGTATCAGTATTGTCTTATTATTATCATATATATTATATATATATATATATATATGTATATATGTATATATATATATGTATATATATATATATATATATATATATATATATATATATATATATATATATATATATATATATATATCAATATCAATATTAATATCAGTTGGCATTCTTATTCTTTATTATGACAGGTTTAAAATATCCTTGGCACTTACACATTGGGTATACATTGTGTATTAATAGATATTGAGTGTTATCTATATATCATTATATCAAATATCGGACATCGTAAGTTCTCGGGCTACTTTCTTGATAAAACATCGCTGGTGATCGCAGAATAAAATGAGTTATCAATATAGAATGCAACGTATACAAACTAGAAATATCAACCGTGTTTTTAATTACATTGTGTACGACGTACACAGTATACAGCACGTGACAAAGTAAGATACAAACTAAATAAAGTGTCTTAGTATAAAATATATATACAAATAATTAATTGTAACTTACATAATAGAGACTAATTGAAACTTTGTAAAATATCGCTCTATATACTATTACACATACACTCACACATACACAACCCCACACATGCATATATATATATATATATATATATATATATACATACATATATATATATATATATATATATATATATATAAAACAAAATATATAAGTTTCAATTAACTTATTTTCTTAAGGTTATATAACTTCATAAACTATAAAGCTGAATACAAGAATATCTAGTAACTAATATATTATACGGATAACCAATTATAAATAATATATCGCCTTGAATTAATGTTAAAAGACTTGATTATTAATCGACTATAAACGTGTTCTATTATAATGGTAAACGATTGTAATGATTAATTGGAAAACTTGCTTATGACCAGCGTCTTATCAATAGATTTCGATATTAGACAATACGGTGATTAATTGTCAAATCAACCTCTCAATATTGGCAGTCTTAGAAAATCAAATCTATTATTATATCAATATTTATATTATATAAACAGCTTTTCTCAGTATAAAAAAGTCTTACAATGTACAATTAACCTCCTCGATTACATCACGTAAAAACAATTGTTATTTATTAATAAAAATGTATCAATAATAACTCATATTTTCGAAGATTAATATTTTATAACTTTATAATCAGCGATTATATTTCTAATTTTGAATTATATTTATGTATTGCAATATTTACATACAATAAAGTTTGCTGAAGTGTCATAACCTATTATTTACTTTTAATTCTCAGTACAATTTCAAATAATATTGTCAAATTATGTTTTGGGATAACATTTAAATATACTTTCTTTTATATTAAAATTAATACTAAATTTATTTATTTGAAACAGTTTATATAATGATTTGTATATTTTGTTTAACCGTTATAATAATAGTTGTACTCTATTATATAAGCATATTGTTATAAGCAACACATATAATGTTAACTAATGATGTATGTAACATAGGAAAGTATTTTATAAAACTAATGTATAACTCTTTTGCCGGGTAAATCTGTTTTGAGAAATTGCAGTCAAATAATTTGCAAATTATAAAATATAAATCGTCTGATTATTTATATATTGATACCAGTCGATTCTATAATTACAATACAAAAGATGATTTAATTTGTTATAATTTGTTATAATTTGTTATAATTTGTTATAATTTGTCATAATTTGTTATAATTTGTCATAATTTGTTATAATATTTTATAATATTTTATAAAAATATATTTTATTAATATTTAAATTGTTTAATTTGATAGTGAACATGTAGTGAAGTGAATTTATAATTTAAACATTACATACACATTATTTATCCTTGTTTTCACTTCCATATAGTGATTTAAATTTTAATATGAATAAAATAACCATTTTTGTATTTATATATATATTTATAAACAAATATATATATGTAGTTATATATATGTATATATATATATATATATATATATATAACTACATATATAACTACATATATAACTACATATATAACTAGATATATAACTACATATATAACTACATATATAACTAGATATATAACTACATATATAACTACATATATAACTAGATATATAACTACATATATAACTACATATATAACTAGATATATAACTACATATATAACTACATATATAACTACATATATAACTACATATATAACTACATATATAACTACACATATAACTACATACATAACTACATATATAACTACATATATAACTACATATATAACTACATATATAACTACATATATAACTACATATATAACTACATATATAACTACATATATAACTACATATATAACTACATATATAACTACATATATAACTACATATATAACTACATATATAACTACATATATAACTACATATATAACTACATATATAACTACATATATAACTACATATATAACTACATATATAACTACATATATAACTACATATATAACTACATATATAACTACATATATAACTACATATATAACTACATATATAACTACATATATAACTACATATATAACTACATATATAACTACATATATAACTACATATATAACTACATATATAACTACATATATAACTACATATATAACTACATATATAACTACATATATAACTACATATATAACTACATATATAACTACATATATAACTACATATATAACTACATATATAACTACATATATAACTACATATATAACTACATATATAACTACATATATAACTACATATATAACTACATATATAACTACATATATAACTACATATATAACTACATATATAACTACATATATAACTACATATATAACTACATATATAACTACATATATAACTACATATATAACTACATATATAACTACATATATAACTACATATATAACTACATATATAACTACATATATAACTACATATATAACTACATATATAACTACATATATAACTACATATATAACTACATATATAACTACATATATAACTACATATATAACTACATATATAACTACATATATAACTCGATATATAACTACATATATAACTACATATATAACTACATATATAACTACATATATAACTACATATATAATACATATATAACTACATATATAACTACATATATAACTACATATATAACTACATATATAACTACATATATAACTACATATATAACTACATATATAACTACATATATAACTACATATATAACTACATATATAACTACATATATAACTACATATATAACTACATATATAACTACATATATAACTACATATATAACTACATATATAACTACATATATAACTACATATATAACTACATATATAACTACATATATAACTACATATATAACTACATATATAACTACATATATAACTACATATATAACTACATATATAACTACATATATAACTATATATATAACTACATATATAACTACATATATAACTACATATATAACTACATATATAACTACATATATAACTACATATATAACTACATATATAACTACATATATAACTACATATATAACTACATATATAACTACATATATAACTACATATATAACTACATATATAACTACATATATAACTACATATATAACTACATATATAACTACATATATAACTACATATATAACTACATATATAACTACATATATAACTACATATATAACTACATATATAACTACATATATAACTACATATATAACTACATATATAACTACATATATAACTATATATATAACTACATATATAACTACATATATAACTACATATATAACTACATATATAACTACATATATAACTACATATATAACTACATATATAACTACATATATAACTACATATATAACTACATATATAACTACATATATAACTACATATATAACTACATATATAACTACATATATAACTACATATATAACTATATATATAACTACATATATAACTACATATCACCTATCTACAGTGTTATCCAGGCTGTGGAGGATGGAGACGGAAAGAAACTCTCTAAATTACTTACACGTCATATCGGAGGAAGACTTCCAAGAGAGTTATTGGCGGCGAGTCTGTTGGAGTCGGCTTCGAAAG
>OZ038317.1:19052956-19221808 GCA_964035775.1 Osedax frankpressi
TAGGTATTTATAACCTACTTACATTATATAATATACATTATTGCATAATTCTAGTCATATTTACTCATCACACTTTTCACATTTACTAATGAAACATATAGTTTAATTTAGAGGAATCTTTAATTCAGTTATGAGCGAAACCATAATTATAATAACGAAAATTATATATGTATATATATATATATAAATGTGGGTGTGTGTGTATGTGTATATGTGTGTGTGTGTATGTGTGTGTGTTTGTGCGTGCGTGCGTGCTTGCGTGCGTGCGTGCGTGCGTACGTGTGTGTGTGTGTGTGTGTGAAGAATTTATTAACCACAAAGAATTTAACATATATTAATAAATGTTCTACAATGTGGAACCATACGAATAATGAACGATAAAGTAAAATAAAAGTAATGTAGCGTGTCAAGTGTGTATGTGTTAGTATTATAAAATAAAATATAGGGGAGGTGATTAGTCTCACCTAAGCAGGAATCATTTAGCTTGCGCTTAAACATGATAGTAGTGACTGTGGGGGATAATAGTATTTTAGGAAGGTGTTTCCATTTTTTTGGGGCTAGAAGGCGGAAATTTTGTTTTCAACCGAATTTAATAGCATTGGAGGTAGTGAGATGGTTATGAGGTGAGAAGATCGTAGTTGTCTGTAGTTTTCTTTCATATTTAGTACTTGTCTTACGTTGTTCTTACGTTGATCGTAAGTTAGGGTTTTCTTTAATATAGTTAGTAGTTTATAGTCGATAGAGTTAGCAGTTGTCATCCAGTTTAGTCGTAATCGTAAGTCCGTAATGCTTGTAGTATAGTCATATTTGTTGAGTTTGTAAATTAGTCGTATACTTCTGTTAATAATTGCGTCAAGTCTTTTAAGTGTAGTCTTAGTCTGTCCCGTGAGTAAAGTATTACAATATTTAGTCGAGATAGTATTAGCGAATGTGTAAGTAAAATGGCAGTGTTTTTATTTACGTAAGGTCGGAGTTTATATAGGTTGTATAAATGGTAAGTAGTTGTCTGTTTCAGTGAAAGAATGTGTTGGTCAAAGTTTAATTTGTTGTCAAATTTGACTCCAAGATATTTTGTCGAGTTAGATGGTTTAATCGGTATGTCGTTTATAAAATCTTTGGGAATGCGGGTTCTATATTTAATTTAGCAGTGGAAATATTAATGAGTTCTGTTTTAGTAGAATTCAGTAGTAAGTCATTTGTTGTCAGCCAGTTATGTAAGTTAGTAAGACAGTTCTGTAGTTGATCTGAAGATTCTATGTTAGAGTGCAATTCAATATCATCGGCATAGAGACTGTAATTAATATCTGGATATTTATTAAATATATGTTGAATAGGAGTCAAAAAAATTGGCGAATATTATGTGGGTAAACACGGATCTTTGCGGAACTCCATGCTTTTTTCCATTTTTTTTAACTGTGTGTGTGTGCGTGTGTGTATATATGTATGTGTGTGTGTGAGTGTGTCTAAGTGTAATTCGCTTATTAAAATATATCGATATTCAACCCATTCTAAGCAATTGATTATTAAATCCATCCTTTTCATTAAGCCATCCGTTGCTACTTATGTGTGTTCGGTAGATAGCTCACTTATTACGTAATATGTCTGTACTACTCAATTTTCTTCTTTTGGGCCGTATTGCGTCATATATGACACTGTGGTGTATTCCGTATTAACTGGTACAAATTAACGAGCAGATAATTTCACCACGTGGTTATATCGCTTATCAATACAGCAATATTTACAATATCAATATTTAAATTATCATAATTGACACTCCCTATGAATATAATTTATCTATACAATGCAAAAAATATAATACTATATTTAAGTTTCACAGAAATCTTTTACATAACATAATACTTATAAGATTTATTACTAATCTTCGGGTATATTATTTTTTATAATAATTTGTTATCATATAAAGTAAAGTTCATGAACCCTATCAACATTGCACACGATAATAACTCGTACTTTTCTATTTGGGAACTTGGTTTGCGATATATATTTACAATCTATGTATTCTCGAGGTGAACGGAATGATGTAATTATTATATAACAAATAAATATAAATAATATAATTATATTCTACATATTCTAAAAATAAATTAATATACCATCAACATATCAACATTATTATTAAATATGAAAATTAAATAATTTGTATTTATTCTGTGTATTCATAACTTCTTTATATATAAAATATATTAAATACATTAGTATTACTTTTTAAGAATCGTTAGAACATTTTATAAACTTAATTTCATCACATTTGATTTTTTTGGTTTTCGTAATTCTTATGGTGAAATGTAAAATATACCATTATTCCAGCAAACAGAATAATGTACTTATTTAATTAAATACTTTTATATGCTATAAACACTATTTTTTGGGATTTTCAAGCATTTTAAATATAAATTTATAAATAATTATATATAAATATAATTATATATAATTATATATAAATGAAATTATGAAATGCAAAAATAAAATAATCTGAATTATTTACTATAGTAAATATTAGATATTAAACGTATAATATATTAAATAATATATTTCTAGAGAATTAATATATACTGAAAATATGAAAATATATATTTTAAAATTATTACACAATAAAAGTAAAGATTTTAAAATGATTTAAATCTAAGATGTTATATAATATTTAAATATATGTTTTGTAATATTTAAATCGAGATGTTTTGCTGATTACATAATTATTATTCAATATATTAGTTATTTCTTGACGAAAATGATAATAAATATAATCGTGAATCATTGGATTTAATTTTGTGTCCTCAATGTATTCTAGTTCATAGTTTAGTTAATTCGTGAATCTAAATGTAATGCAATTACTTCATAGGTAGCCGCTGCCGAACTACTTTTGAAAAGCGGATGTGATGTCACCGCTACGGATAAATCCACGTCGACTGGTCTCCACGTAGCAGCTCGGGATGGTCATGCATCACTGATTCCGAAGCTCTTGCTCAACGCCGAAGGCGTGCACGGAGTTAGTTGGGGTCAGAGTTCACATTATATAATACGTTGAGTTTATAATTAGCAATATAATAAGTATCGTAGAAGAAACGAAAGTCATATTAATACATATATATTAACATTATATATATATATATATATAAACTTTATATATCGTCAATTATATAGACGGGGTCAAAGGTCTGATACAAAAGATCAATATTAATTTTTTTTAATTTGATTGAGAATTACAATATTATACTTTGATGATGGTAACATGAATATTTATATGTAGTATTGTTATAAAAACATGTATATGTGACATGTGTAACATAACATATGTATGTGTATGTATATATATATATATATATATATATATATATATATATATATATATATTTATATTGGAATTTATTCACTTTATAGAAATATAATTAAGTTAGAATTAAAGTTAGAAATTCGGATTATGTATATATTGAATATATGATTAATAACATAATTAAAATAGACTATCTATAAATGAAATTAATAACGATTTAGATTCTAGATTCTAGAATAATCTGTTACCTAATTATAAACAAAGTTTGCCTAGGTGTGTCTATAATAATAGCCAACAGACCAAAAAAGCAACAGTTATAATGTTCAAACAAAGGAAACAATGGTAGCTAGTTCTAACTGCAATTATTACACAATCTGTTATACAAATGTAATCATAGATAACTATACATACTAATATGTAAATATACATAATCATATGTATATATATATATAAAATACATCCCAACATATGTACATTACATATATATATATATATATATATATATATATATATAAATATATATGTACATCCTTATACATACACAATATTAATTAAACAATTATGATCTCCCATCATATCTCCCATCATATCTCCCATCATATCTCCTATCATATCTCCCATCATATCTCCCATCATATCTCCCATCATATCTCCCATCATATCTCCCATCATATCTCCCATCATATCTCCCATCATATCTCCCATCATATCTCCCATCATATCTCCCATCATATCTCCCATCATATCTCCCATCATATCTCCCATCATATCTCCCATCATATCTCCCATCATATCTCCCATCATATCTCCCATCATATCTCCCATCATATCTCCCATCATATCTCCCACCATATCTCCCATCATATCCCCCATCATATCTCCCATCATATCTCCCATCATATCTCCACAAAGAAAAGCACAAGATAAAAAGCTTCCCGATTACTTGAAACTAATAATTCTTATTTCAACTTTTTTGATCTTCAATACATTTCTACATACATATACACATACATACACACATACATACATACATGCATACACATACATACATACACACACACATACATACATACATACATACATACATACATACATACATACATACATACATACATACATACATACACACATAAATACATACATACATACATACATACATACATACATACATACATACATACATACATACATACATACATACATACATACATACATATATACATAAATACATACATACATACATACATACATACATACATACATACATACATACATACATACATACATACACACATACATACATACATACATACATACATACATACAGTTGGATATTGACCTACGTGGAGGATTAGGAGGTAAAACAGCTCTTATGTTGGCGTGTGGAGAGTCCAGATCTGAAGTGGTCATTACGTTATTGAGATACGGGGCCAAAGTTCACCCTCGTGACAGAAGTCGAGCTACGGCCCTCGTACATTGCCTTTTGTCAGCTGTTCCTTTGAAACGAGAGAAAAGCGTTAGCATCCGGTCTTTCTCTCGACCAATGGGAGTCGATATCGATAACTGATATCAAAATAATGACACTAATAGATTAGATATACTAGTTCTGGGTAGATAACGATTAAACATACTGATAAATGACGTGATACTCAAAACTCATAATATATTATTAATTTAGTGTTTTAAACATTGGAATACAAATCTACTGTTATTATAACTGATATATTAATGGAATTTTAACTGATATATTAATGGATTTTAACTGATATATTAATGGAATCATAACTAATATAGTATTGGTATTATAACTGATATATTATTGGAATTATAACTGATATATTATTTGAATTATAACTGATATATTATTAGAGTTATAACTGATATATTAATGAAATTATAACTGATTTATTAATGGAATTACAAATGATATATTATTGGTATTATAACTGATATACGAATGGATTTATAACTGATATATGAATGTAATTATAACAGGTATATAACTATTATTGTAAGCGTTATATTAGTAATATTATAACAGAAGCTATAGTAGACTATTCACACACAAATTACATCCCAGTACAACACAACAAATACCACTATAGGCCCTCCGCGTACCCCCACGACATACCCCCTATGCCATTACCGATAGACCCATGCCTCACATGTCCCCCCAGGCCCTTAATCCGATGATTGACATCCTCGCCTCTCTTATTCGTTCAAACGGGGGAGTTGACGACGGCTGTTATCTCCAGAAAACGCTATTGGCCTCGTCTTGGAACCAAGGTCACGTGACCGGATCGGATAACGGTGTGGCGGGCATTGCATTAAAACTGCCCCCGAAACTCAGAGACCTGGATTCGGACAGGATATACACGTAAGTTTATCAATCAATCAATTAATTAATCATTATATAATAGTGATTAATTAGTCATTAATTAATGATTAATTAGATATTAATTTGTCATTAATTTGTCATTAATTAGACATTAATTAGACATTAATTAGTCATTAATTAGTCATTAATTAGACATTAATTAGTCATTAATTAGTCATTAATTAGTCATTAATTAATCAATAGTGAGAATACACACTCAATATAGTGAGAATGTACTCTCAATATAGTGAGAATGTACTCTCAATATAGTGAGAATGTACTCTCAATATAGTGAGAATGTACTCTAATAATAGTGAGAATACACACTCACTTTAATGAGAATACACACTCAATTTAGTGAGAATGTATTCACAATCTACTACTAAAATTCTACCACTCATTCTACTATTAACGACGTATTCATGTTCACGTTTCTCTGGTAGGGCCTGCCCATACAACATGCCCATACAACATGTCCATACAACATGCCCATACAACCTGCCCATACAACATGCCCATACAACATGCCCATACAACATGTCCATACAACATGCCCATACAACATGTCCATACAACATGCCTATACAACATACCTATACAACATGCCCATACAACATACCTATACAACATGCCCATACAACATGCCTATACAACCTGCCCATACAACATGCCCATACAACATGCCCATACAACATGCCTATACAACATGCCCATACAACATGCCCATACAACATGCCCATACAACATGCCCATACAACATGCCCATACAACATGCCCATACAACATGCCCATACAACTCCATAAACATCGCATACACCTTCGCAGACCAATAGAAATTGCCTGTCTGTTAGAGTTGGAGGACGCCGGAACAATGTTACTGAAGGCCGGCGCTCGGGTACCCGTCAGTTTGCAGTCGAGCAAAGTACCCTCGATATCGAGGCACGCGACGGGCAACGCAGTCGCCGGCTTGACGCGCGCGCTACAGTCCGCTAGCCACGCCCCCTCCTCCTCGTCGCCAGTGAAGACCCTGAAGTGGAGTTGTCGGAGCCGAGTGCTGCGAGCGCTGGGTACCTCGGTACAGGAGAAACTGAAAACCCTACCGCCTCTGGACTACGAAACCCGGCAGTATCTCCGTTTCTCGGAATTAGACGAACACGACGATAGGTGGGAGCAACCGTCGGACCACGCCCCCTCGCGATCCGCCGCCGACCACGCCCACAACTCTCCGTTGAAACGGGGAGTTTATTCCCGCAGCACCTACGCCGGTAAGGCGTCGACGGACGCGACGCCCGCCACGCGTCTACCGGAACCGGTTCGCGAGGTCAAAGTTCGTTCGCGTACCACCAGCACGTCGTCCAGCCGCGTTTCAAGCGGATCCGACGGATCGGCCAGCCGCTCGTCCGTTCGACGTTCGCCCAACTACCAAGTTAACGGACGCATCGGTAGCACTGCGTCGTCCCCGACGAACGGCGCGGCAACGCACGCCACGTCGCCGACGCCCTCTATCGATTACGCAAACGTGTACCGTAAGACCAGGAGTCCCCTGGACGTGACCACTGGACCGACGCGCTTCGCTGTAACGCCCGCCACCGCGCGCTGCAAGGATCGCACGCTGTCCACGGACAACGGTTACGTCAGCACGGATAGCGAGAGTACGCCAGAAGTGCGTGGCGTGCGTTCACGTCGGGCGGGTAAAGCGCGCAGTGCCGTCATCAGCCTGTCCGATATGGTGTCTACGAAATGTGGCGGGAGTCGCGCGGCGCGCGCCGATCAAACCGACGCACGCATAGAACATCGTAACGCCCTTAATCGTGAAGCCGACGAATTCGCGCGAAAAGCCGACTTCAATAACAACAACAATGGCATGGAAGATTACGACAACGCCAGCCGTTACTCGCAATCGTCTTCAGCGGAACTCGACGTTTTATCGCCTGTATTGAGAATCATCGAATCGCAGGAACAACACGCGACGCCCGCATCTAGGCACGCCACTAGGCCTAATTCCCTAGCGGGCGAGAAAAGTAAACGCCTGCACCAAGAACAACAGCATAGGGCTTCGGTGAACGTCGGGCGAGATTGGGCCAATTCACTACGAACCAGCTCGAGTAGCATAGCGGCGACCACGCCCCTCGGCAAGGTTACGCCCCTCGGCAAGATTACGCCCACGTTCGGTCGCCCCGCGCCGGTGGTGGGCAAAGTAACGCCCACGGCGAGCAGGACCTCTCCCGCCGCGGGGAAAACAACTCCCACGCGGTGCAGCCAACGGCGACTGTCCGATAGGCTCTCGCAAACCGGAAGCGCGCGGAAGAAATCGGTTTCCGGTTCGCCCTCGGAACCGTTGCAGTGTACTTTGACCCCGCAACGTCGAGTTCAAAAGTTATCCGGAGGACGTTCGTCGCTACAGCTCTCGCAGCGTCGCTCGTCGTCTACGTACGTATCGGAATCAGGTTTGTAAAGAACAGCATCTAGCGGTATTGTAAACTACTCCATAAGTTAGTCGATGTAAACAGTCATATGTTCTTACATACGCATTATTACATCACATGTAGTATTTACTAGTTCGTGTTTAATTACGCATTTATCTTTTTAATTAATCGTTGGCAAAGAAGAATGTCATTTGAAATGGAAATTTTCTACTAATTCACCGATAAAACTACGAGAATATTGATTTAATAGAGTATACGCAACTCAGGTCGACTTTGAAATTGCTAATATGATAATATTGCCACAGACGATGATTGCGTCACTTTCGACCGAGCACAGCCTCACCAGATGTCGCTTAGGATGACCGGAAGTAGTTCCATGTTATCGGTCAATCGAAATCGACGGGACGATTTCTCTGGCGTCTCGCCAACCTCGAAATTGTATTTATCGGGTAACTACGACGACTTCTCTAATTCTCTACCAAAGATTATAACAGAGTACAATATTGTGATATACTACTTTACACTAGTAGCTATCATTACTTATTATCATGAATGTTTTCATTCGATGTAGAATATTATTAGATATTAAAGTGAACCAAGAATGACATAATATCTAGTCAGAAGTAACACCATTTGTTCAGATATACAATTACATATAAATTACGTATTTAAACCTCCGGGTAACGTTTTTCTAAATATGTGCAGGTTTTCGCAGCGAAAGAAATCCCTTTCAACGAAGTGAAACTTTTCCGGCCAACAGGATTACTGGAGATGCGTTGCCTAAACAATTCGGCGACTTAAAAACACGCGAAGATCAATCCGGACTCGATAATTTTTCGGTCAGACTTTTTTATCTCCCAAATAGAACTCATCATTAATATACAAGTAGTTCTTAAGGTAAATCTAGAGATTTCGCTAGGCCTAAGATTATAATTACATAATGAGATTGCGAGTATCTCTTCCGAAAATATTAAAACATTGCTTATTGACAAGGTATCTTATAACGACATAATTACGGGTATTTGTATACAACACATGTGTGATAAGGATTCTAGCGATAAGGATTCTCCTATAAACAAAACTAAACCAAACTATTATACTTATACATTATATTCGTAGCTGGTTTGTAATTTGCTTCCGCTTCCTTCACGCAGACGATTTCAATGTTTGAAGCGGAGGCGGATAGTAATAAGGCTCTTGCACTTAATCCCTCCAACAGCAAAGGACTTAAAGATACATTCGGATCGCATACTTCGTTAGCGTCCAATGCAAGTATATCTTCAACTACACCTCGCAGGTTCATAGATAAACAATTAATTGACGCATATTTAATATGATGCATATTTAATAATTATGAATATATTGTGATTCAAATTATTACTCATTAAAAATATTATATTAAATTATTAATAATAATGTTCTATGTCCTAGATACATAAAAAATTATATTATTATTGTTGCCATATATGAACTCCAACGTTAATAATACTATTTCCAAAATAAACAATCTCAATAGTGATTATTAAACTTAATTCTTTATTATGATTTATAAGGTTTAAATGTAAGGTTTAAATAAGCTTCAATTGAGTTTTCTTTATATGAATTTCAGTATAAATATTCTTTATACATCACTATAAAAATAGTCTGCTATTGAAATATTGCTTTATCTAATTAAATATATAAATCTAATTAATTATACAAATATTGATAAATTATAATGCTCTTTACTGTTTTTTAAACTGAAATATAAAATATTATTAAAGGCATTATAGCATTATACTCTTATAATCATTATTCTTAATATTTATGAGTGTTTTCAATAACTATTTTGTATCTGGTTCACGGAATACAATTGTGTAAGCTTTATGAAGTCTATATATATATATATATATGTTATACGATATCATAAATTTGCCTACAATTCCCTTTAATTATCTACTTGACGAAATCGTAGATCAATGTTACCACGACCTGTGAAATCCGCTAAGCAGTATTACCTGCGGACTGAACCTTCCTGCGAAATGTCTGTTTTCCAACGCGCGAAGTCGTTTAGATATTGAAATACTTCTTTTGGCTACCTCCCGACGCAACTCTATTTATATCATTATTCGTAACCATTCGTAATCGCGAATCTTCGACGGATAATTATTTTATTACAAAGTTTACAATTCATTTTTGGATGCGTAAAGTTAAAGGTGACATACTATTAAATCATTTTGCTATTTGACATAAAATTAAATTATTTCTATATTATACAATAATGCGTTAAATAATATAAACACTTTTATTTTATTGTATTCAGAAAACATGTAATAGGAATAATAATATCCGGTATTTAATATTTAAAGTTGTTATTAATGTACACTTACATAATATGAATTATATTCTAAATTTATACTCGGATAATTATAAAAAATGATAACTTAAAGAAATTTATTAAAAACATATGATACATAAAAATGTATAATATAATATATACTATAAATATCGTTAAAGAAAATAAAATGTATAATAAATAAGAGGTTTCATAAATAATAAATCTTGATTGAGATTTTGCTATTTGATCAGTGAATCTGGGAATATGAAATAAATTATATATTCAACATATTTTATATACAATGTGGAAAGGAAAAGTATATAATACAAATATAAAGTGGATGTAGATAATGAATATATAGAGTATATAAACTATACTACATCCTATATTAGGTAGCTACAGCGAAAGAGAAAACAAATTGATGGTAGAAATTCACAAAGTGTAGTTTTGGACTAATAAAGATAAATGCAGGCATGAAGTTAAGTTTTCTCAAATTCTTCGGCAGGGGGTACCACAAGTTTCATAGCGTCTATTCTATTGTTGTTTAAACGGTAGTAGCCATCTTCACACATCTCGTATCTGCGGAATATCTGAGTATTAATATTCAACAGTAGTAGAAGTTTAATATAGAGTAATGTAGAGAAAATAAGAGTAGTATAGAGTATATAGTATAGAGTGTATAGTGTAGAGTATAGAGTGTAGAGTATAGAGTATAGAGTGTAGAGTGTAGAGTGTAAAGTGTAGAGTATAGAGTGTAAAGTATAGAGTGTAGCTAAGAGAACCTGAATCTGAGAAGACCGGAGAAGTGGCCAAATTGATGATCATTTGAAAGATGATTTCCTAAATATTTACCGGCAGTGTAAGATTTGTCACATAGGTGGCAGCAGTAGGCGTTACGTTCTCTTTTCTAAAGAATTAGTTCCACAGATTAATGAGCATAGAGAAATGGTTGGCGTAGGAAGGAAGAGGGAGAGAGGGAGAGAGGAAGGGAGGGAGGGAGGGAGGGAGGAGGGAGGGAGGAGGGAGGGAGGGAGGGAGGGAGGGAGAGAGAGAGAGGAGAGAGAGAGAGAGGAGAGAGAGAGAGAGAGAGAGAGAGAGAGAGGAGAGAGAGAGAGAGAGAGAGAGAGAGAGGAGAGAGAGAGAGAGAGAGAGAGAGAGAGAGAGAGAGAGAGAGAGGGAGAGAGAGAGGAGAGAGAGAGAGAGAGAGAGATAGAGAGATGAGACCTGATGTATACGTGAGATGTGTAACTCAAGGCTGATGCTTTGTCTACATTGATATTTGCAGTTTGGAAATGAACATTTCACCCAGATGTCGGAATGTGTGTGCTGATGGCGTTGAATATCCCATTTAGTTTTGCCTCTATTAATAATGAGTATTACTATTTGGGATATCGATATTACATGATATGATATTACATATATTACACGAACATGATATTACACTAAAAGGACATGCTATTCTACCAAAAGGACATGATATTACACTAAAAGGACATGCTATTTCACCAAAAGGACATGCTACTTCACTAAAAGAACATGCTATTCCACTAAAAGGACATGCTATTTCACCAAAAGGACATGCTATTCCACTAAAAGGACATGCTATTTCACCAAAAGGACATGCTATTCCACTAAAAGGACATGCTATTTCACCAAAAGGACATGCTATTCCACTAAAAGGACATGCTATTCTACCACACTAGCAAGTCACCCTTAACCTACCGGAAGTCGCAGAGACTACACTTGAACGGTCGTTCATCCGAGTGCCTGAAAAGCATGTGTGTCCTCAAGTTGGAGTAGGTTGCTACACTCATGTTACACTTTTCACACTTAAACCTGTTCACTGCATGTGTTTAAGGGTAAGAGTGTTTAGATGTGGAGATAGAAGTATGAGAGTTTATTATTTTGTTAACAGGGTATCAATGTTACTAAAACGCATATACAATTACACTCACTCACTCACTCACTCACTCATTCTTACACTAAGTATTTTTAAGTTTTACTATATTTTTTAATAACCCATACCAACAATTTCTACTCCACAATACAAATTTGAATGATATTATATTTATTATTCGTTATTTTATCAATAAATACTTCACACTCACACAGCCACGCACACATATACATTTACACACTCTTATTTAACCATGGTGCCTCATGTGAGATTTTAGAATCGTCATGCTTCCGAACACTTTAGTACATTGACCACATTTGTAGATTTTATCGGCTTTAGTAAGAAATTGGATAAATTAGTATATAGATGATATGACTTGGAAGATATGACTTGGAATATATGACTTGGAAGATATGACTTGGAAGACATGACTTGGACGAGATGACTTGGAAGATATGACTTGGAAGATATGACTTGGAAGATATGACATGGAAGATATGACTTGGAAGATATGACTTGGAAGACATGACTTGGACGAGATGACTTGGAAGATATGACTTGGAAGACATGACTTGGAAGACATGACTTGGAAGACATGACTTGGAAGATATGACTTGGAAGATATGACTTGGAAGACATGACTTGGAAGACATGACTTGGAAGATATGACTTGGAAGACATGACTTGGAAGACATGACTTGGAAGATATGACTTGGAAGACATGACTTGGAAGATATGACTTGATAGATATGACTTGGAAGACATGACTTGGAAGACATGACTTGGAAGATATGACTTGGACGAGATGACTTGGAAGATATGACTTGGAAGACATGACTTGGAAGATATGACTTGATAGATATGACTTGGAAGACATGACTTGGAAGACATGACTTGGAAGATATGACTTGGACGAGATGACTTGGAAGATATGACTTGGAAGACATGACTTGGAAGATATGACTTGGAAGACATGACTTGGAAGATATGACTTGGAAGATATGACTTGGAAGACATGACTTGGAAGATATGACTTGGAAGATATGACTTGGAAGACATGACTTGGAAGACATGACTTGGAAGATATGACTTGGAAGACATGACTTGGAAGATATGACTTGATAGATATGACTTGGAAGACATGACTTGGAAGACATGACTTGGAAGATATGACTTGGACGAGATGACTTGGAAGATATGACTTGGAAGACATGACTTGGAAGATATGACTTGGAAGACATGACTTGGAAGACATGACTTGGAAGATATGACTTGGAAGATATGACTTGGAAGACATGACTTGGAAGATATGACTTGGAAGATATGACTTGGAAGAGATGACTTGGAAGACATGACTTGGACGTGATGAGTAAGTGGTGGAGCTAGTGGATATTTGAAATATACTATTTAAAAATTATAGATAAACTTATTCGAAAATCCCCGCTTTTTTTCGACGCGCATTTCATCGAGAAAACTCAAAGTAAAGTTTTATTCGCAGACTAGAAATACGGTAAACGCAGAGGAGAGAGAGCAACGAATGATAAGCGGGTCGCTGATATGGAAGAGTAGGGAAATGGGAAGATAATGTAAAGGAGCTGGTAACGACGAATCGAGTGACCAACAGTGAGGATTCTGCCGCGTGATGTGGTCATTAAACCGGGCCAAAGTAGAGAAGAGATTACCGCAGGTGGGACAAGATGCCTCCTTTTGCTGAGTGTGCGTCTTCAGGTGACCTTTAAGTCGCGACCTGTTCTTCATGCGAGAAGGGCATTCTGATCGAATGATATGGAGGGTAATACAATCGTTTTTGGAATACAAAGGATGTACAGTATTGATTTTTCATTGAATAGAGTAATACTTGGAAAGTTCTTAAATGAAAAAACCTACTGAGGAATATTAACCAAAGAATTATTTGCTAAGAAATATAAATAATGTGTAGCCCACTAAAATGATAACTAAACTTAAAAGCTAAACTTAATAAATAGACTTAATAACTAAACTTATTAACTAAACTTAATAACTATACTTAATAACTAAACTTAATAACTAAACTTAAAAACTAAACTTAATAAATAGACTTAATAACTAAACTTATTAACTAAACTTAATAACTATACTTAATAACTAAACTTATTAACTAAACTAAGTTTATTAAATATAATCAAAATCAGTAATTTAATCAAAATGAAAATTTAGATTAAAATATCTATTATATATTTATTACACTTAAGTACAAATTAAATAAAATTGCAACAATTATTAAAATTCAGAGGTAAGATTCGTAGACAATAACGAGATGTACGTTCTGTCTTAAATTGGGAGTTGCACTCACCCAGCCAAAGACAATTATAGCCGTTCTTATTATTGTTGCCTTCGTTCTTCTCGACGCCGTGCTCCTTGACATGATCAAAGAACTCGGAGACATCGATGAACTCCATCTGGACAGGTAGGGGGTGTTAATACTGGGAAGTGGGCTAAATGAAGACGGGGGGTAGTTAAGGATCGAAGTTAATGTCTAGAAACTGGAAGGAGAAAAAGTTATAAATGAGTCACATGCTGCCTGGGACAACATTAAGAGTGAACATCTAGATCTTAGAAGATGGGGTTAGAGTGCGGATTTAGTGCGGAGTTAAGTGTTAGTTGGAGGATAACGTAGAGAAGAGTGGTATTAAATAGTTGTAGATGCTCTACTGCAAGTCGGGGAGAAAGGGTTAAAAGTAAATTGTGGAAATCTGATGAAATTACATAATTAATACGGTCGGTCAATAAACTAGCCAGACAATTGTTCCATTTACAGATTAGCTTGTCATCCATAGCTGGAATCACATTACGGCAGTCGATGTCCATCTTACATTTGGGAAGTTTTTGCTGAAGGAGATGTGAAGAGCGTGAAGGGATTGGGAGGTGAGGAGTGGTATGAGGCGTAGTAACGAGAAGTGGGGTAATACAGTGAGTAGAGGGTTATGGTAGCGAGGAAATAGGAGAGTTGGATTGGAACAATAAAAAGTACCTAGGGGTAGGTATAGTAAAGGATTGAAGAATTGGGCTATTGTGAGTAGGGTATTTTAGGATTAGTAGAAAATTTTGATGATATTAGTAATGATATGACACGATGTCCAGTATATTAGGCAGTTTAACGTTATCCCTAAATGAAATTGCAATCACGAATGCGACAAAAACTCAAGTTAAACTCAAAGTTTCAAGCCATAAATTAAATTATTACGATCAACAGACACACAACAGCAGATATACAATTTAAATATTTATACAAATTATGTTAAATTCATGTATAATTATTTATTTTTACAGGTTATTTAGAAAAAATGCATTATTTAGTGGAATTCCATTAAGTATTCTCTAAAGAACTATTTAATTTCTAAATAATATGCAGCTAATAATTTAATGATTTATAACTAGTATATATTAAGCTCTAGATAAGACTTAGAGACAGTAATTCCTAAGATAAAAGTACTACAGATTACCTCAATGAGGTAGCGATTTCCTATCTGCTTGATTTGTGTGTGGAACGCGTGGTAGTAGATGTGTCGACAGAGGTGTTCGAAGCTAATGGCGTCGGTTGATTCACAGCCCTGCCAAGGGCACAGCAGCCCTGCAATGCAATGGCGTAGCGAGTCAATGGGTGGATTGAATCAGTATAGTCGACAATTTCTAATGCGAATAACGTTTATAGAGTTCGATCATGTTTAAATCAATGTTAGTAATCAATGAGACGTTTACTTTACAATATTAATAAAAGTATTTTGTATAGACATACAATGTATAGATATAAAATAGACGATTGCTTATCTAGGAAGAAAAATAATGAGAAAAAATCAATTTAAAATTATTATGGATAATTATATATGATTTACTGTAGTTAGGATAAATTATTGTACATATTTATTTTATTTTATATATATATATGCATGCAAGTAGTATATATTTGATACTGTGTATTTTGGAAGTAAAACAAACAATTGCAATTCAATATCTAAATATAATAGCACACCTAAGTACATTTGACTATCTATATCTCCCACGACGTCAGCAACTTTCGAATTTTTATGGTGGTATATTATATACGAATGTCTATGGTATAAACTAAAAAATAAACACTCTAATTATAATCCACACACAATATATCTCAATTACAAAATCTTTATAAATAAAATGATTATAATAATATTAAAACAATAATATACAAAAACTTACAAGAATTATCTTCATTATTTACATTCTTTTCTTGTAACTCATGCAAATGAATTTTTGCGTGTATTCTATAATCTACAATTTTAACAAAACACATATTGCAATCACCCCATTGGCACATCATAGGCAATACAACAACAACATCGGTCATTTGAATAGTTTCGTTACTTGGTTGTAACAAATTCTGGATATCATCATATTTCTGAATTGATGCTACATTTTCATTCTTTGATCTTTTACTAGATTTTTTATTGATATAATAGTCTAATACATTATCGCCAACCTCCATAGTTTAATATTACTTCCTATTTATTAAATCTATTATATATTTTGGTATATTTAAATTTTATATATATCTAATAAGTAGTTCTATTCGTCGAATAAAAAACTAAATGAATTTTGATAAACAATTTTAGTAGATAGATTTATTATAATATAGTTACAAATTATATAGATGTTACGATGGTAAATGTATTATCAATTAGTCTTGTATTATAATAGAAATAAATAATAAAAAAAAATTAATAAATTAATTTCAAAACAAATTTCTAAAAATTCTAGGATAATAAAAATATTAGTGAAATTATTTAAATCATAGATTAATATACTTATTTTTAACTTATTCGATATAGTAGTATTTTTCTGATATTATATATTATAAAAGTTGTTTGCCTATAGATTGAAATTATATTATTTCTGTAAGTGTATTCGTATAATAATAATGATATAACTTTGTCTAGTTCTTGTTAGGCCTTAGAATGTTGTATGATTAATCATTATCTCAAAATTAATTTCTGTAGTGAATATTATTTTCAAAAATCAAACTATATTGTTTATAATTTATTATTTAAATCATATTATACATTAAATGTCATATTTTTGACAATATATGTCTTAAATTACAAGGTATTTCTAACTGTAAGAGTAGCATCATTATAACTAATTAAAATTGAATATAATACTTATGTTTCTTAGTGTTATTTTACTATAGTATACTAATAGTTTTTATATAACAAGAGATTGATATTTTTTTAAGTATCCATGTTAAATGAGTATTAAAAAAATATATAATTAAAGTAAATATTTCTTTTTATATTTAATTTTAATAATTACTCTAAATATATTGATTTTTAACTCTGTATTACTTGTAATTAAATGTTTCTATTTTATATTGTATATATTCTGTGGAATGACTTAATTCAATACTAGGAATTTTGGGAAATTAATACTTGTAACTATTAAATATATAGCCAAAAATCCATATGCAGACATATTTGGTTTCGATTTTCTGGTTTTAATGAACCTTGAATAATTTCAATTAGGTACATTAATTCATTGCATGAACTATTGACCTTTGGCACTCACACTTCAGCCGTTTAATTTGTTTAATAATATGTGAAATGATTGCTATAAAATAATGAATACAATTATTTAATAAGACAAAGATAATAGAATCCGTTTTTTTTATTAATATAAATTAATAACTTGTTTTGCATATATTAATATAAAGGCATAATTCTACATGTCTGCATTAACAATTTAGGTGGAGTATAGGAACCTATATGGGGCTGAACTTGAGCACATGGACATGGAGGACATGCAGGACATGAAGGACAACTAAACGAGGCCGAATGTGGCAAAAAAAAGAATAAGAAGAATAGTAATAATTGGATAACAACAGAGTGGGGGGGGGGCACTTGCATGCTAGTGGAGGAGCACCAGCGATGATATTTACAATTCGTATGGCCGGACTGGGTGCTGGGGCTTAGGTTTCCTATCACAGGTGTTGGCAGGCGCGGAGTGGGGGTGGGGGTGAGGGCGGCGGCGGCGGGGCGGGGCGGGGCGGGGCGGGGGCTAGGACGACGACGAGGGGGCATAGGTCGCGTCCCTTCACTTCAAGTAGGAATTGTAAAGCAGCGTGCTCTTTCGGTAATGTCGATCGTTGTCTAAAATGAAATGCAGATCCTTGAGCGTCGCTCTTTTGACCCTCTCGCGAAGTACCTTCGGGTAGAGAGTTGAACTTTAAGACTAGGTACATCAGATCCCCAATGGTTGATTAATTATATTTATATTGAAATCAAAGCGTTGTTTAGTAGATTGGCAGGTAATATTTATTATAACCTCGTAATATTTCTATTAAATATTATACTGGAATTCATATTAATCTATGTAATTAATATTAATCTATGTAATTTATAGTAATTTATTTATTTATATCAAATTATCGGGTTTAAATGCAAATAAACGAATATTTATACACAATATAAACAATTAAATTAATTCTAGGGAAGGGAATACAAACAGTTTTGCTAATATCGGAAGTTTCCCCCTGTAAAATGAATTTCACGATTAATCGTTGAACTTTTGGGCGATATTATCCGATGGGGGGAATTAACGGACACCCGCGAGATAAACTAACGGTTTCTATGCGGGGTTTTTTACGAGGTCCAATGGCAGCCATTGCGGTGAGGTTGGCTTCTCGATGTCGCATTTCATCCATTTCCTGTTGCTGCAACTGAGTGGGGGAGGACGTACATTACTAGACTGTCGACTCAACGCAGACAGTGGCAATGCCGCAAACAAAGGAGGTAATAAGAAGGTATAGAGGTAATAAGAAGGTGGTATAGAGGTAATAAGAAGGTGGTATAGAGGTAATAAGAAGGTGGTATAGAGGTAATAAAAAGGTGGTATAGAGGTAATAAGAAGGTGGTATAGAGGTAATAAGAAGGTGGTATAGAGGTAATAAGAAGGTGGTATAGAGGTAATAAGAAGGTGGTATAGAGGTAATAAGAAGGTGGTATAGAGGTAATAAAAAGGTGGTATAGAGGTAATAAGAAGGTGGTATAGAGGTAATAAGAAGGTGGTATAGAGGTAATAAAAAGGTGGTATAGAGGTAATAAGAAGGTGGTATAGAGGTAATAAGAAGGTATAGAGGTAATAAGAAGGTGGTATAGAGGTAATAAGAAGGTGGTATAGAGGTAATAAGAAGGTGGTATAGAGGTAATAAGAAGGTGGTATAGAGGTAATAAGAAGGTGGTATAGAGGTAATAAAAAGGTGGTATAGAGGTAATAAGAAGGTGGTATAGAGGTAATAAGAAGGTGGTATAGAGGTAATAAAAAGGTGGTATAGAGGTAATAAGAAGGTGGTATAGAGGTAATAAGAAGGTATAGAGGTAATAAGAAGGTGGTATAGAGGTAATAAGAAGGTGGTATAGAGGTAATAAGAAGGTGGTATAGAGGTAATAAAAAGGTGGTATAGAGGTAATAAGAAGGTGGTATAGAGGTAATAAGAAGGTGGTATAGAGGTAATAAGAAAGTGATAAAGAGGCAATAGGAAGGTATAGAGGTAATAAGAAGGTATAGAGGTAATAAGAAGGTGGTATAGAGGTAATAAAAAGGTGGTATAGAGGTAATAAAAAGGTGGTATTGAGGTAATAAGAAGGTGGTATAGAGGTAATAAGAAGGTATAGAGGTAATAAGAAGGTGGTATAGAGGTAATAAGAAGGTGGTATAGAGGTAATAAGAAGGTGGTATAGAGGTAATAAAAAGGTGGTATAGAGGTGGTATAGAGGTAATAAGAAGGTGGTATAGAGGTAATAAGAAGGTGGTATAGAGGTAATAAGAAAGTGATAAAGAGGCAATAGGAAGGTATAGAGGTAATAAGAAGGTATAGAGGTAATAAGAAGGTGGTATAGAGGTAATAAGAAGGTGGTATAGAGGTAATAAGAAGGTGGTATAGAGGTAATAAGAAGGTATAGAGGTAATAAGAAGGTGGTATAGAGGTAATAAGAAGGTGGTATAGAGGTAATAAGAAGGTGGTATAGAGGTAATAAAAAGGTGGTATAGAGGTAATAAGAAGGTGGTATAGAGGTAATAAGAAGATGGTGAAGAGGTAATAAGAAGGTGGTATAGAGGTAATAAGAAGGTATAGAGGTAATAAGAAGGTGGTATAGAGGTAATAAGAATGTGGTATATAGGTAATAAGAAGGTGGTATAGAGGTAATAAGAAGGTGGTATAGAGGTAATAAGAAGGTGGTACAGAGGTAATAAGAAGGTGGTAGAGGTAATAAGAAGGTATAGAGGTAATAAGAAGGTGGTATAGAGGTAATAAGAAGGTGGTATAGAGGTGGTATAGAGGTAATAAGAAGGTGGTATAGAGGTAATAAGAAGGTAGCGGTAATAAGAAGGTGGTATAGAGGTAATAAGAAGGTAGAGGTAATAAGAAGGTGGTATAGAGGTAATAAGAAGGTAGAGGTAATAAGAAGGTGGTATAGAGGTAATAAGAAGGTGGTATAGAGGTAATAAGAAGGTATAGAGGTAATAAGAAGGTGGTATAGAGGTAATAAGAAGGTGGTATATAGGTAATAAGAAGGTGGTATAGAGGCAATAAGAAGGTGGTATAGAGGTAATAAGAAGGTGGTATAGAGGTAATAAGAAGGTGGTATAGAGGTAATAAGAAGGTGGTATAGAGGTAATAAGAAGGTGGTATAGAGGTAATAAGAAGGTGGTATAGAGGTAATAAGAAGGTGGTATAGAGGTAATAAGAAGGTATAGAGGTAATAAGAAGGTATAGAGGTAATAAGAAGGTGGTATAGAGGTAATAAGAAGGTGGTATAGAGGTAATAAGAAGGTATAGAGGTAATAAGAAGGTATAGAGGTAATAAGAAGGTGGTATAGAGGTAATAAGAAGGTGGTATAGAGGTAATAAGAAGGTGGTATAGAGGTAATAAGAAGGTGGTATAGAGGTAATAAGAAGGTGGTATATAGGTAATAAGAAGGTGGTATAGAGGTAATAAGAAGGTGGTATAGAGGTAATAAGAAGGTATAGAGGTAATAAGAAGGTGGTATAGAGGTAATAAGAAGGTGGTATAGAGGTAATAAGAAGGTATAGAGGTAATAAGAAGGTATAGAGGTAATAAGAAGGTGGTATAGAGGTAATAAGAATGTGGTATATAGGTAATAAGAAGGTCGTATAGAGGTAATAAGAAGGTGGTATAGAGGTAATAAGAAGGTGGTATAGAGGTAATAAGAAAGTGGTATAGAGGTAATAAGAAGGTATAGAGGTAATAAGAAGGTGGTATAGAGGTAATAAGAAGGTGGTATAGAGGTAATAAGAAGGTGGTATAGAGGTAATAAGAAGGTGGTATATAGGTAATAAGAAGGTGGTATAGAGGTAATAAGAAGGTGGTATAGAGGTAATAAGAAGGTATAGAGGTAATAAGAAGGTGGTATAGAGGTAATAAGAAGGTGGTATAGAGGTAATAAGAAGGTATAGAGGTAATAAGAAGGTGGTATAGAGGTAATAAGAATGTGGTATATAGGTAATAAGAAGGTCGTATAGAGGTAATAAGAAGGTGGTATAGAGGTAATAAGAAGGTGGTATAGAGGTAATAAGAAAGTGGTATAGAGGTAATAAGAAGGTATAGAGGTAATAAGAAGGTGGTATAGAGGTAATAAGAAGGTGGTATAGAGGTAATAAGAAGGTATAGAGGTAATAAGAAGGTGGTATAGAGGTAATAAGAAGGTGGTATAGAGGTAATAAGAAGGTGGTATAGAGGTAATAAGAAGGTATAGAGGTAATAAGAAGGTATAGAGGTAATAAGAAGGTATAGAGGTAATAAGAAGGTGGTATAGAGGTAATAAGAAGGTGGTATAGAGGTAATAAGAAGGTGGTATAGAGGTAATAAGAAGGTATAGAGGTAATAAGAAGGTATAGAGGTAATAAGAAGGTGGTATAGAGGTAATAAGAAGGTGGTATAGAGGTAATAAGAAGGTGGTATAGAGGTAATAAGAAGGTAGAGGTAATAATAAGAAGGTGGTATAGAGGTAGTAAGAAGGTGGTATAGAGGTAGTAAGAAGGTGGTATAGAGGTAATAAGAAGGTGGTATAGAGGTAATAAGAAGGTGGTATAGAGGTAATAAGAAGGTGGTATAGAGGTAATAAGAAGGTATAGAGGTAATAAGAAGGTGGTATAGAGGTAATAAGAAGGTGGTATAGAGGTAGTAAGAAGGTGGTATAGAGGTAATAAGAAGGTGGTATAGAGGTAATAAGAAGGTGGTATAGAGGTAATAAGAAGATGGTATAGAGGTAATAAGAAGGTGGTATAGAGGTAATAAAAAGGTGGTATAGAGGTAATAAGAAGGTGGTATAGAGGTAATAAGAAGATGGTGAAGAGGTAATAAGAAGGTGGTATAGAGGTAATAAGAAGGTATAGAGGTAATAAGAAGGTGGTATAGAGGTAATAAGAATGTGGTATATAGGTAATAAGAAGGTGGTATAGAGGTAATAAGAAGGTGGTATAGAGGTAATAAGAAGGTGGTACAGAGGTAATAAGAAGGTGGTAGAGGTAATAAGAAGGTATAGAGGTAATAAGAAGGTGGTATAGAGGTAATAAGAAGGTGGTATAGAGGTAATAAGAAAGTGGTATAGAGGTAATAAGAAGGTAGAGGTAATAAGAAGGTGGTATAGAGGTAATAAGAAGGTAGCGGTAATAAGAAGGTGGTATAGAGGTAATAAGAAGGTAGAGGTAATAAGAAGGTGGTATAGAGGTAATAAGAAGGTAGAGGTAATAAGAAGGTGGTATAGAGGTAATAAGAAGGTGGTATAGAGGTAATAAGAAGGTATAGAGGTAATAAGAAGGTGGTATAGAGGTAATAAGAAGGTGGTATATAGGTAATAAGAAGGTGGTATAGAGGCAATAAGAAGGTGGTATAGAGGTAATAAGAAGGTGGTATAGAGGTAATAAGAAGGTGGTATAGAGGTAATAAGAAGGTGGTATAGAGGTAATAAGAAGGTGGTATAGAGGTAATAAGAAGGTGGTATAGAGGTAATAAGAAGGTATAGAGGTAATAAGAAGGTATAGAGGTAATAAGAAGGTGGTATAGAGGTAATAAGAAGGTGGTATAGAGGTAATAAGAAGGTGGTATAGAGGTAATAAGAAGGTATAGAGGTAATAAGAAGGTATAGAGGTAATAAGAAGGTATAGAGGTAATAAGAAGGTGGTATATAGGTAATAAGAAGGTGGTATATAGGTAATAAGAAGGTGGTATATAGGTAATAAGAAGGTGGTATAGAGGTAATAAGAAGGTGGTATAGAGGTAATAAGAAGGTATAGAGGTAATAAGAAGGTGGTATAGAGGTAATAAGAAGGTGGTATAGAGGTAATAAGAAGGTATAGAGGTAATAAGAAGGTGGTACAGAGGTAATAAGAAGGTGGTAGAGGTAATAAGAAGGTATAGAGGTAATAAGAAGGTGGTATAGAGGTAATAAGAAGGTGGTATAGAGGTGGTATAGAGGTAATAAGAAGGTGGTATAGAGGTAATAAGAAAGTGGTATAGAGGTAATAAGAAGGTAGAGGTAATAAGAAGGTGGTATAGAGGTAATAAGAAGGTAGCGGTAATAAGAAGGTGGTATAGAGGTAATAAGAAGGTAGAGGTAATAAGAAGGTGGTATAGAGGTAATAAGAAGGTAGAGGTAATAAGAAGGTGGTATAGAGGTAATAAGAAGGTGGTATAGAGGTAATAAGAAGGTATAGAGGTAATAAGAAGGTGGTATAGAGGTAATAAGAAGGTGGTATATAGGTAATAAGAAGGTGGTATAGAGGCAATAAGAAGGTGGTATAGAGGTAATAAGAAGGTGGTATAGAGGTAATAAGAAGGTGGTATAGAGGTAATAAGAAGGTGGTATAGAGGTAATAAGAAGGTGGTATAGAGGTAATAAGAAGGTATAGAGGTAATAAGAAGGTGGTATAGAGGTAGTAAGAAGGTGGTATAGAGGTAATAAGAAGGTGGTATAGAGGTAATAAGAAGGTGGTATAGAGGTAATAAGAAGGTATAGAGGTAATAAGAAGGTGGTATAGAGGTAATAAGAAGGTGGTATAGAGGTAATAAGAAGGTGGTATAGAGGTAATAAGAAGGTATAGAGGTAATAAGAAGGTGGTATAGAGGTAATAAGAAGGTGGTATAGAGGTAATAAGAAGGTGGTATAGAGGTAATAAGAAGGTGGTATAGAGGTAATAAAAAGGTGGTATAGAGGTAATAAGAAGGTGGTATAGAGGTAGTAAGAAGGGGGTATAGAGGTAGTAAGAAGGTAATATGAGAGGCTTGTAGTGTAAACATGCATTAAATAGGTGCTTAGTTTATCTTTGTGAAACTAAATCAATATATTATTGGAAATCATTCAATAATAAATAATAACTAGATAGCATTATCTGTACATGTTATCTATATCTTCTGATAACTAGATAGCATTATCTAGACTAGAGGGAGTCTCGACCTCAAACCAACCGCCTTGGCCTTCTCCTTGAGTTTAAGTTGCTCGGGGTCGTCTTGTTTGGAACGGGACCTCGCTGCCCTCAGCAGAAGCTCTCGTTCGTTCTCCTCGTTCTTCTTCTGTTCGAGTCGGTCGATCTCTTCGAGGAATTTCAGTTGCGGTCGAACTTCGTGGGTCAGGTCGTGGTTGGGAATGAACTGCGGGGCGGAGGTGAGTCGTTGCTAGGAAGACTACTTTATGTAATAGTTGCGGGGGTGGGCAGTGTTAGTTGGGCGTTCTATATTAAGGTCGATATTACAAAGGTGGGTTCATCGAAAAGATCGCGCAACAAAGGATTTGCGTCGAGGTTGATTAACGGAACCTTGATTGGATCCACGCGGTGAGCGGAAAGGACGGAGAGGTGTTCGACGAAAGTACGCAGTTTCTCTTGTACGGCGTGCGAAATCAAGTGGGCAACCTGTAGGTGGCAGGTCTCCGGCAGTCCATTAGCGTTGCCTGGGGTAGAGGTGACGTCTGGTTAGGCCGGAGTGGGCAGTAGGCCGGAGTGGGAAGTAGGCTAGGCGAGGAGGCAGTAGGCAGGAGTGGGAAGTAGGCAGGAGTGGGAAGTAGGCTAGGCGAGGAGGCAGGAGGCCGGAGTGGGAAGTAGGCGATGAGGCAGTAGGCAGGAGTGGGAAGTAGGCAGGAGTGGGAAGTAGGCTAGGCGAGGAGGCAGTAGGCAGGAGTGGGAAGTAGGCAGGAGTGGGAAGTAGGCTAGGCGAGGAGGCAGGAGGCCGGAGTGGGAAGTAGGCGATGAGGCAGTAGGCAGGAGTGGGAAGTAGGCAGGAGTGGGAAGTAGGCTAGGCGAGGAGGCAGTAGGCAGGAGTGGGAAGTAGGCAGGAGTGGGAAGTAGGCTAGGCGAGGAGGCAGGAGGCCGGAGTGGGAAGTAGGCGATGAGGCAGTAGGCAGGAGTGGGAAGTAGGCGATGAGGCAGTAGGCAGGAGTGGGAAGTAGGCCGGAGTGGGAAGTAGGCCGGAGTGGGAAGTAGGCCGGAGTGGGAAGTAGGCAGGAGTGGGAAGTAGGCAGGAGTGGGAAGTAGGCTAGGCGAGGAGGCAGTAGGCAGGAGTGGGAAGTAAGCTAGGCGAGGAGGCAGTAGGCAGGAGTGGGAAGTAGGCAGGAGTGGGAAGTAGGCTAGGCGAGGAGGCAGTAGGCAGGAGTGGGAAGTAGGCAGGAGTGGGAAGTAGGCTAGGCGAGGAGGCAGTAGGCAGGAGTGGGAAGTAGGCAGGAGTGGGAAGTAGGCTAGGCGAGGAGGCAGGAGGCCGGAGTGGGAAGTAGGCGATGAGGCAGTAGGCAGGAGTGGGAAGTAGGCTGGAGTGGGAAGTAGACAGGAGTGGGAAGTAGGCGATGAGGCAGTAGGCAGGAGTGGGAAGTAGGCCGGAGTGGGAAGTAGGCCGGAGTGGGAAGTAGGCCGGAGTGGGAAGTAGGCCGGAGTGGGAAGTAGGCCGGAGTGGGAAGTAGGCCGGAGTGGTAGAGGTTAGCGTTGTGTGTGGTGCGGGGTAGGGCTAGCGACGAAGATTAGCGTTAGAGGTAGGCTAGGACTGAGTTGGCGTAGATTTGATTTGCTGGTACAGCAAATTGAAGAGTTCGAGCGGGTTTGACTAGTGCATGATTATATAGGATGGCTAATAAATCATTTCATTACAATCTAAGAGATTATTGAAAATTAACAGATTGCCTGGATGAGGAACTATATGATAATGTAAGACTGACAGATTACCTGGATTAGGGACTATATGATGATGTAAGACTGACAGATTGCCTGGATGAGGAATTATATGATGATGCAAGACTGACAGATTGCCTGGATGAGGTACTATATGATGATTGAGACTGACAGATTGCCTGGATGAGGAACTATATGATAATTTAAGACTGACAGATTACCTGGATTAGGGACTATATGATGGTGTAAGACTGACAGATTGCCTGGATGAGGAATTATATGATGATGTAAGACTGACAGATTGCCTGGATGAGGAACTAATATTATGATGTAAGATTGACAGATTGCCTGGATGAGGAACTATATGATAATTTAAGACTGACAGATTACCTGGATTAGGGACTATATGATGATGTAAGACTGACATATTGCCTGGATGAGGAATTATATGATGATGCAAGACTGACAGATTGCCTGGATGAGGTACTATATGATGATTGAGACTGACAGATTGCCTGGATGAGGAACTATATGATAATTTAAGACTGACAGATTACCTGGATTAGGGACTATATGATGGTGTAAGACTGACAGATTGCCTGGATGAGGAATTATATGATGATGTAAGACTGACAGATTGCCTGGATGAGGAACTAATATTATGATGTAAGATTGACAGATTGCCTGGATGAGGAACTATATGATAATTTAAGACTGACAGATTACCTGGATTAGGGACTATATGATGATGTAAGACTGACATATTGCCTGGATGAGGAATTATATGATGATGTAAGACTGACAGATTGCCTGGATAAGGAACTAATATGATGATGTAAGACTGACAGATTGCCTGGATGAGGAACTATATGATGATGTAAGACTAACATATTGCCTGGATGAGGAACTATATGATAATTTAAGACTGACAGATTACCTGGATTAGGGACTATATGATGATGTAAGACTGACATATTGCCTGGATGAGGAATTATATGATGATGTAAGACTGACAGATTGCCTGGATAAGGAACTAATATGATGATGTAAGACTGACAGATTGCCTGGATGAGGAACTATATGATGATGTAAGACTAACATATTGCCTGGATGAGGGACTATATGATGATGCAAGACTAACAGATTGCCTGGATTCGGCGTTGCAGAACATGGGTGTTCAGGAATAAGCGATCGCTGCCAAATGTTCGCATGTTGCCCGAAATCAGGTCGGAGTTCGTTGCCAAGATGGCGGCCGACTCCTCATTCAGGTTGACTCCGCCCATTGTAGCGACATCGTTGATATCATCATCGTCACGACTACAAGAATCAGTAGTACAAAAAAAAGTTTAGATGATCCAATTATATTATTAATTAGTGTAGAAATTTAAATATATAGGTAATTAGTGTAAACATTACAAATATATAGGTAATTAGTGTAGTAATTACAAATATATAAGTAATTAGTGTAGTAATTACAAATATATAGGTAATTAGTGTAGTAATTACAAATATATAGGTAATTAGTGTAGTAATTACAAATATATAAGTAATTAGTGTAGTAATTACAAATATATAGGTAATTAGTGTAGTAATTACAAATATATAGGTAATTAGTGTAGTAATTACAAATATATAGGTAATTAGTGTAAACATTACAAATATATAAGTAATTAGTGTAGTAATTACAAATATATAGGTAATTAGTGTACAAGATTGATACAAGGTTGTTTATTGTATTAATTACTTTTGATCAAATCTTTTCCTCTCTACCATAGCTTCAGTTCGATTAATTTGAATGTTGGGCCTGATATTCGTCTGCAGATATAAAGTAAAGTGTGAAGTGGGGTCAGTGGCTAGAGGTCGGGGAGTAGCTCGGTTACCATAACAACCCAATAAATAGCAAATAATTAAACAGAAAACGTCAGAATATTTGTAATTTATTATTTAATTTATTGCGACATCGCATGAGACTATGACATCACAGGAATGGTGACTTATCTATTGTATTATGTAATAGTAACCTTTAAGTTATTGAGATTCGCTCGTTGTTGGTTGACAATGGCTTGAACTTGTTGTTTTGTTAAAGTGGGTCGACTTGTAATCTTGGGCATAGGTTTAGTCTGAATATGGGGTTAATAGAGGGTTTAGTCTTAATATGGGGTTAATAGAGGGTTTGGTCTTAATATGGGGGTTAATAGAGGGTTTGGTCTGAATGTGGGGTTAATAGAGGGTTTAGGCTTGATATGGGGGTTAATAGAGGGTTTGATCTGAATGTGGGGTTAATAGAGGTTTAGTCTGAGTGTGGGGTTAATAGAGGTTTAGTCTAAGTATGGGGTTAATAGAGGGTTTAGTCTTAATATGGGGTTAATAGAGGTTTAGTCTGAATATGAGGATAATAGAGGTTTAGTCTAAATATGGGGTTAATAGAGGTTTAGTCTAAATATGGGGTTAATAGAGGTGTAGTCTGAATATGAGGATAATAGAGGTTTAGTCTGAATGTGGGGTTAATAGAGGGTTAGTCTGAATATGGGGTTAATAGAGGTTTAGTCTAAATATGGGGTTAATAGAGGTTTTAGTCTGAATATGAGGTTAATAGAGGTTTAGTCTGAATATGGGATTAATAGAGGTTTAGTCTAAATATGAGGATAATATGTAAATGGTTAGTCTATATGGGGGTATATTTTAAGAGGGTTAGTATATATTAACTTTCACCAGGGTGCTAGGGTTTGGGGCTTTAATGCCGTCAATCTGTAGTCCATCCGTGATCATGGCATTACGTAAGGGAGGTAGACTTTTCTACAAAAAGGAACACATTCAAATTAGAACTAGTGAGGGATATCGGAATATCCGTTAAAGTGCTATGGGGGGACGGGGGGGATTGGAAGAGTAGGGGTGATTAGTTTCCTGACAAAGAAGAAAGGGAAGACACCAACCTTGAGGAATGGAATGAGGTAGGGTTGTGGAGATGATTTCAGCTCCACCTGTAGTTTCGATGTGAACTGCATGGGTTCTACGGACCCGTTCTGTAGGGCAAACGATAATCATATAAATAATATGCTAACTAGAAATTCACATTATTCGGAGATTTACCAATTAAACCACTGCCTCTAACCCAATACCTGTAAACCACTGCCTCTAACCCAATACCTGTAAACCACTGCCTCTAACCCAACGACTGTAAACCACTGCCTCTAAACATCTAACCCAACGCCTGTAAACCACTGCCTCTAACCCAATGCCTGTAAACCACTGCCTCTAACCCAATGCCTGTAAACCACTGCCTCTAACCCAACGCCTGTAAACCACTGCCTCTAACCCAATGCCTGTAAACCACTGCCTCTAACCCAATGCCTGTAAACCACTGCCTCTAACCCAACGACTGTAAACCACTGCCTCTAACCATCTAACCCAACGCCTGTAAACCACTGCCTCTAACCGTCTAACCCAACGCCTGTAAACCACTGCCTCTAACCCAACGCCTGTAAACCACTGCCTCTAACCCAACGCCTGTAAACCACTGCCTCTAACCCTCTAACCCAACGACTGTAAACCACTGCCTCTAACCATCTAACCCAACGCCTGTAAACCACTGCCTCTAACCGTCTAACCCAACGCCTGTAAACCACTGCCTCTAACCCAACGCCTGTAAACCACTGCCTCTAACCCAACGCCTGTAAACCACTGCCTCTAACCCTCTAACCCAACGCCTGTAAACCACTGCCTCTAACCCTCTAACCCAACGCCTGTAAACCACTGCCTCTAACCCTCTAACCCAACGCCTGTAAACCACTTCCTCTAACCCTCTAACCCAACGCCTGTAAACCACTGCCTCTAACCCTCTAACCCAACGCCTGTAAACCACTGCCTCTAACCCTCTAACCCGAGGCCTGTAAACCACTGCCTCTAACCCTCTAACCCAATGCCTGTAAACCACTGCCTCTAACCCAATGCCTGTAAACCACTGCCTCTAACCCAACGACTGTAAACCACTGCCTCTAACCATCTAACCCAACGCCTGTAAACCACTGCCTCTAACCGTCTAACCCAACGCCTGTAAACCACTGCCTCTAACCCAACGCCTGTAAACCACTGCCTCTAACCCAACGCCTGTAAACCACTGCCTCTAACCCTCTAACCCAACGACTGTAAACCACTGCCTCTAACCATCTAACCCAACGCCTGTAAACCACTGCCTCTAACCGTCTAACCCAACGCCTGTAAACCACTGCCTCTAACCCAACGCCTGTAAACCACTGCCTCTAACCCAACGCCTGTAAACCACTGCCTCTAACCCTCTAACCCAACGCCTGTAAACCACTGCCTCTAACCCTCTAACCCAACGCCTGTAAACCACTGCCTCTAACCCTCTAACCCAACGCCTGTAAACCACTTCCTCTAACCCTCTAACCCAACGCCTGTAAACCACTGCCTCTAACCCTCTAACCCAACGCCTGTAAACCACTGCCTCTAACCCTCTAACCCGAGGCCTGTAAACCACTTCCTCTAAACCTCTAACCCAATGCCTGTAAACCACTGCCTCTAACCCTCTAACCCAATGCCTGTAAACCACTGCCTCTAACCCAACGACTGTAAACCACTGCCTCTAACCATCTAACCCAACGCCTGTAAACCACTGCCTCTAACCGTCTAACCCAACGCCTGTAAACCACTGCCTCTAACCCAACGCCTGTAAACCACTGCCTCTAACCCAACGCCTGTAAACCACTGCCTCTAACCATCTAACCCAACGCCTGTAAACCACTGCCTCTAACCGTCTAACCCAACGCCTGTAAACCACTGCCTCTAACCCAACGCCTGTAAACCACTGCCTCTAACCCAACGCCTGTAAACCACTGCCTCTAACCCTCTAACCCAACGCCTGTAAACCACTGCCTCTAACCCTCTAACCCAACGCCTGTAAACCACTGCCTCTAACCCTCTAACCCAACGCCTGTAAACCACTTCCTCTAACCCTCTAACCCAACGCCTGTAAACCACTGCCTCTAACCCAACGCCTGTAAACATCTGCCTCTAACCGTCTAACACGAGGCCTGTAAACCACTTCCTCTAACCCTCTAACCCAACGCCTGTAAACCACTGCATCTAACCCTCTAACCCAACGCCTGTAAACCACTGCCTCTAACCCTCTAACCCAACGCCTGTAAACCACTGCCTCTAACCCTCTAACCCGAGGCCTGTAAACCACTTCCTCTAACCCTCTAACCCAATGCCTGTAAACCACTGCCTCTAACCCTCTAACCCAACGCCTGTAAACCACTGCCTCTAACCCTCTAACCCAACGCCTGTAAACCACTGCCTCTAACCCGAGGCCTGTAAACCACTGCCTCTAACCCTCTAACCCAATGCCTGTAAACCACTGCCTCTAACCCTCTAACCCGAGGCCTGTAAACCACTTCCTCTAACCCTCTAACCCAATGTCTGTAAACCACTGCCTCTTACCCTCTAACCCAACACCTGTAAACCACTACCTCTAACCCAACGCCTGTAAACCACTGCCTGTAAACCACTGCCTCTAACCCAACACCTGTAAACCACTGCCTCTAACCCTCTAACCCTACGCCTGTAAACCACTGCCTCTAACCCAACACCTGTAAACCACTGCCTCTAACCCTCTAACCCAACGCCTGTAAACCACTTCCTCTAACCCTCTAACCCAACGCCTGTAAACCACTGCCTCTAACCCAACGCCTGTAAACCACTGCCTCTAACCCTCTAACCGAGGCCTGTAAACCACTGCCTCTAACCCTCTAACCCAATGCCTGTAAACCACTGCCTCTAACCCAATGCCTGTAAACCACTGCCTCTAACCCAACGACTGTAAACCACTGCCTCTAACCATCTAACCCAACGCCTGTAAACCACTGCCTCTAACCGTCTAACCCAACGCCTGTAAACCACTGCCTCTAACCCAATGCCTGTAAACCACTGCCTCTAACCCTCTAACCCAACGACTGTAAACCACTGCCTCTAACCATCTAACCCAACGCCTGTAAACCACTGCCTCTAACCGTCTAACCCAACGCCTGTAAACCACTGCCTCTAACCCAACGCCTGTAAACCACTGCCTCTAACCCAACGCCTGTAAACCACTGCCTCTAACCCTCTAACCCAACGCCTGTAAACCACTGCCTCTAACCCTCTAACCCAACGCCTGTAAACCACTGCCTCTAACCCTCTAACCCAACGCCTGTAAACCACTTCCTCTAACCCTCTAACCCAACGCCTGTAAACCACTGCCTCTAACCCTCTAACCCAACGCCTGTAAACCACTGCCTCTAACCCTCTAACCCGAGGCCTGTAAACCACTTCCTCTAACCCTCTAACCCAATGCCTGTAAACCACTGCCTCTAACCCTCTAACCCAATGCCTGTAAACCACTGCCTCTAACCCAACGACTGTAAACCACTGCCTCTAACCATCTAACCCAACGCCTGTAAACCACTGCCTCTAACCGTCTAACCCAACGCCTGTAAACCACTGCCTCTAACCCAACGCCTGTAAACCACTGCCTCTAACCCAACGCCTGTAAACCACTGCCTCTAACCCTCTAACCCAACGCCTGTAAACCACTTCCTCTAACCCTCTAACCAAACGCCTGTAAACCACTGCCTCTAACCCAACGCCTGTAAACATCTGCCTCTAACCGTCTAACCCGAGGCCTGTAAACCACTTCCTCTAACCCTCTAACCCGAGGCCTGTAAACCACTGCCTCTAACCCTCTAACCCAACGCCTGTAAACCACTGCCTCTAACCCTCTAACCCAACGTCTGTAAACCACTGCCTCTAACCCTCTAACCCGAGGCCTGTAAACCACTTCCTCTAACCCTCTAACCCAATGCCTGTAAACCACTGCCTCTAACCCTCTAACCCAACGCCTGTAAACCACTGCCTCTAACCCAACGCCTGTAAACCACTGCCTCTAACCGTCTAACCCAACGCCTGTAAACCACTGCCTCTAACCCAACGCCTGTAAACCACTGCCTCTAACCCAACACCTGTAAACCACTGCCTCTAACCCTCTAACCCAACGCCTGTAAACCACTGCCTCTAACCCTCTAACCCAACGCCTGTAAACCACTGCCTCTAACCCAACGCCTGTAAACCACTGCCTCTAACCCAACACCTGTAAACCACTGCCTCTAACCCTCTAACCCAACGCCTGTAAACCACTGCCTCTAACCGTCTAACCCAACGCCTGTAAACCACTGCCTCTAACCCAACGCCTGTAAACCACTGCCTCTAACCCAACACCTGTAAACCACTGCCTCTAACCCTCTAACCCAACGCCTGTAAACCACTGTCTCTAACCCTCTAACCCAACACCTGTAAACCACTGCCTCTAACCCTCTAACCCAACGCCTGTAAACCACTGCCTCTAACCGTCTAACCCAACGCCTGTAAACCACTGCCTCTAACCCAACGCCTGTAAACCACTGCCTCTAACCCAACACCTGTAAACCACTGCCTCTAACCCTCTAACCCAACGCCTGTAAACCACTGTCTCTAACCCTCTAACCCAACGCCTGTAAACCTCTGCCTCTAACCCTCTAACCCAACGCCTGTAAACCAGTGCCTCTAACCCTCTAACCCTACACCTCCCCGTACTAACGATGAGTGACTGCACAAGCATGCGTACGTTGTCCACGGTATCCTGGGGTTGGGAGGACGCGAGTTTGATCAGAGTGGTCAAGAAGTTCTTGCACTTACGAATGTTCTCCTGCGTCTGGCTGACCGGACGCGTCGGGGTGCTGGGAATAGTCGAAGTCGTGATGGCCCCCTGGCGGGCGACCCCGTCAGTCGGCATCATTTGCTGTCGTTATTATATAATTGTGGTAAGTACTCTTATCGGAGACTACTCGGTCCACGAATTCGCGCAAACGAAAAAGTGAGAATTTCAATTTAATTTGCCACAGAGAGAGTCGAATTTTGACTTTCGACTCATCCGAAAGCTTGCCACGCCTCGTGATTCCTTATTTGGGCAGCGGCAACTAACCATCATCAGTTGGCCTTGGCTGTTCTTGACCACAACAGCACCGGGCGGCAGTTGAAAAGAAGAGCTAGCGCCATTGGCAATGCCGGTCTGCAAAACAAATGGTAAAGGTACTTAGTACAGGTATTAGGTAAAGGTACTTAGTACAGGTATTAGGTAAAGGTACTTAGTACAGGTATTAGGTAAAGGTACTTAGTACAGGTATTAGGTAAAGGTACTTAGTACAGGTATTAGGTAAAGGTACTTAGTACAGGTATTAGGTAAAGGTACTTAGTACAGGTATTAGGTAAAGGTACTTAGTACAGGTATTAGGTAAAGGTACTTAGTACAGGTATTAGGTAAAGGTACTTAGTAAAGGTATTAGGTAAAGGTACTTAGTACAGGTATTAGGTAAAGGTACTTAGTACAGGTATTAGGTAAAGGTACTTAGTACAGGTATTAGGTAAAGGTACTTAGTACAGGTATTAGGTAAAGGTACTTAGTACAGGTATTAGGTAAAGGTACTTAGTACAGGTATTAGGTAAAGGTACTTAGTACAGGTATTAGGTAAAGGTACTTAGTACAGGTATTAGGTAAAGGTACTTAGTACAGGTATTAGGTAAAGGTACTTAGTACAGGTATTAGGTAAAGGTACTTAGTACAGGTATTAGGTAAAGGTACTTAGTACAGGTAGTAGGTAAAGGTACTTAGTACATGTATTAGGTAAAGGTACTTAGTACAGGTATTAGGTAAAGGTACTTAGTACAGGTATTAGGTAAAGGTATTAGGTAAAGGTATTTAGTACAGGTATTAGGTAAAGGTACTTAGTACGAGTATTAAGTAAATATATTTAGTAGATATCAGGTAAAATATACTTTGTATAAGTATTAGGTAAATGTACTTAGTAAAAGATATTAGGTAAAGGTACCTAGAACAGTATTATGTATTTGTACTGAGTAACATGTATTAGGCAAATGTACTTAGTAAAAGATATTAGGTAAAGGTACCTAGAACAGTATTATGTATTTGTACTGAGTAACATGTATTAGGCAAAGGTACTTAGTAATAGGTATTAGGTAAAGGTACTTAGTACACATAATAGTTAAAGATACTTAACACAGCTATTAGGTAAAGGTACTTAGTACAAATAAAGGTACATAGTGCAGGTATTAGGTAAAGGTAATTAGTACAAACAAAGGTACAGTTATTAGGTAAAGGTATATAGTACAGGTAGTATTTAATGGTACACAGTACAGATATTAAGTAAAGGTACATAGTACAAGTATTAGGTAAAGGTACAGAGTACAGATATTAGGTAGATACATAGAACAGATATTAGATAAAGGAACATATTATAGGTGTAAGTACATAATACAGGTATTAGGTAAAGTTAGTAATACAGGTATTAGGTAAAGGTATATAGTATAAGTAATTGGTAAAGGAATATAGTACAGGTATTAGATCACTTAGTAAAAGTATTAGGTCAATTTACTTAGTGCAGGTATTAGGTAAAGGAACATACTATAGGTATAAGTACATAGTACATGTATTATGTAAAGGTATATAGTACAGGTATTAGATAAAAGTACCTAGTACAATATTAGGTAAAAAAAAGTACATAATACAGGTACAAGTACATAGTATAGATATAAGTATATAATATAGGCACATAGTACAGGTATTAGGTAAAAGTACATAGTACAAGTATTAGGTATTATGTTATTAGTATATAGGTATTAGGTAAAAGATACTTAGATCGAGTATTAGATAAAAAGTACTTAGTACAGTATTAGGAAAGGTACATAGCATAGGTATTATGTTAAGTTACATAATACAGGTATTAGGTAAAGGTATCTAGTACAGTTATAGGTAAATGTAATTAGTGCAGGTATTAGGTACAGGTTCATAGTATAAGTATTAGGTAAAGGTACTTAGCTCAAATAAAGGTACTTAGCTCAAATAAAGGTACTCAGTACCGGTATTAGGTAAAAAAGTACATAGTACAAATAAAGGTACATATTACAGGTATTAGGTAAACGTCAATTTACTTAATACAGATAATAGGTAAATGTAATTAGTGCAGGTATTAGATAAAGGTATCTAGTAAAGTATTAGGTAAAAAAAAAGAAAGTATATATTATAGGTATTAGGTAAAGGTTAATATATGTATTAGGTAAATGTACTTAGTACCGGTATTAAGTAAAGAAACATAGTACAAGTATTTGGTAAAGGAAGATAGTATAAGTATAAGTATGTAGTATATGTACATATTAGTAGTACAAGTACATAATTACAAATATTAGGTACATATTACAAATATTAAGTACATAGTACAGGTATTAGATAAATATACTTAATATTAGGCAAGTGTGGATAGTACAGCTATTAAGTAAAGGTATTCAGTACAGTATTAAGTAAAGGTATTCAGCACAGTATTAGGTAAAGGTATCTAGTACGGTATTAGGTAAATGTGGGAGGCATATCATCCGAAGATTATTCTACTCTCTCTAAGATTCAGTAGCTTAATATCGGAAGATATTAAGTAGACCTACAAACACTACCACTACCATCACCACCATCACCACCAATTGCAATTGGGAATACAAAGGAAATGAGGTGCGCAAAAAGTGCTTTTTTGAGAACAAATCAATCTACTCATCGACGAGATCAACGTTTCTAGAGGTGGTCAAACGTTCTGCGGATTGGTGAGACGAAGGGTCTGAGCTGCAGCCAACGGCATCATGCGTTGATTGCCGAGACCGACGCGGGTCATCATGGGTCGAATGTTCTGCTGCATTTGAGATCCGGCGCCTCCGGCCGAAATCGCCGGATTGATGATGCGCATCTGGGGCTTATGTATCTGCGGGGGCGGGGGCGACGTCAACCACGGCCGCTAGGGCAACTACGCAATCTACGACTAGCGACTATAATCTATTTAATTAATGAGTAAATTTCATTTTTGCTCAGTTGTTTTATTAAATCGATAAAGTCTCGATTAACAGATCCATTATATTACCTTGTTTACTAGATACGCTATATATTTACTATAATTTACTAAACCATTTACTATAATCAATAAAAATGATCAATTCCTATAGAAGAAAGAAATTGAGCGTTAAAAAATCTACCTCACTATAAAGATATTCCTATCTTGATACGCATACGATGTACGAATTATGATTAAATCTGAGGCCATCGAAACAAACCTGGGATGCATTTTGATTTGGTCGCACCACAAGTTGAGGAGATCCAGGGTTGTTTTGTTGGTGTTGCTGTTGTTTCAGTAGATTCACCACGACTTGCTTTGGTGAAGATTGGGGATTAGGCGATGTGTATATAAATACTACCCCATTGCGCGATTCGAGGGTTAGATGGGTTTTGGGGGAGGAATGCCAAAGTGGGGCGGAAAGATGGACAGTGCATTATTATTTGGATATTTCAATAGGTTTCGTTTTAAACGATGTGTATAAAAAATAAATATAATGGGAGGTGTAAAATTTCAGATATTTTTTTTATTTTTAATGCAAACGATTTTAATGTAATTTTATTATCTAATAATTATTTGTTAATACATAAATACAGATTCATTCATTTTAAATTTCCATGCAAGTACTTCTCAAAAAATAAACAAATGATGATTATTTATATATATATATTGCAGTTAAACCTTTTTACATAAATAAATGTTCACATATAAAATTTAATGTTCAAATTATAACTACTAATTCAACATGATGAGAAATGTACAATAAGAGATAATGTACACTAAACAAACAATAGAAAGCAATACTTCATTCCTGTGCGAAATCAAACGTAACTTACAAATATGATATCGATACATGATAATATGCAAGGCGACGTTTAAAAAGTGTCGTTATAAAGTTATATGCAAATAATTTATTTTAATATTTATCTATATGCCTTCCATATAGAAATTTCTATTTCTATTAGTACTAGTAACAAAAGTAAGCCTATATATGATGATTAGTTATAATAATCCATTCAATTACATCCCAACATATTAGATTACACTGTAAGTTTAGGGATTGATTACTCGCAAAATATATTAATTCAATATATATTATAAAAAATAATAATATTAAATGATTATAAATCTAATTTTTAATAATAATGTGGTGATGTTTGTATTGTCAATAATGTTAGCCTAAAAGTTTTCAAATATTTGTGTATCTAATTTGTGAATATAGTTAAAATCATTTCACTCCGATTATCTTAGTTGTATTAATAGATAATGGATGGCGTTAATGATAGTATTATTTTGAATACACATTCTTATTTAATACATTTTTGGTTAGACAAGTTGCGTATTGTAACTTTATAATGGGTTTTAGAATTGAAGTAAGTTATATATGTTTTTATAGGTAGAATTGTGTTATACAGTGAGTTCAGATGATCAGTGTATCTACATAGTATGTCACATATAAGATTATTGAACAAAAGTCCATCGAGATACATAGAATATATGATATTTATATACTCTGATAAAAGTACATACATCAACTTTTTAAGCATTTATCAAATTTATCTGATTCTTTTAATATCAAAGAATTTGCATTTGTTAAAGTTTTACTAACTTTCTGTCTGCTAATCTGTGTATTGAATGCAGGAGTATTTTGACTAGTAACTGGGTTAGAATTATTCACTATTTGAATCTGTTGTACAGAATTATGTGGTCTATATATTACGTTACTAGTCGGACGTTGAATAGTACCGGTATTTGTAGATCCAATTGTAACCACGTTTGGTGAAGATTGTAGCGATCTACTAGTCTGGATCGGGGTTCTAATAACGTTGGATAATACGGGTAGAGCAGTTGATAACAAGGGACGAGTTTGCAATACATTACCGTTAGATAATTTATGAACATTATCAACTAAATTTAACACAGGTTGTGTATTTAAACGATCGCCTGTATTCACGTTTTGTGATTGCAGTTTTACACCATTATTTTGCAAAGATATATGATTAATGTTAGGTGCATCTGAAAACTTTGATGTTTGTGAAGCAATTTGACTTTCCAATGATCCGACTAATGCGCTGATTGCGCTCTCATCTACATCTGAATTCAGAATATCTTCCAAAGGGTTAACCGCCGCCATTTTGCAGATTGCGCTTTTTCGAATGAGGAAAATTGCGCATGCGTGAGATTTAAAATGTAAACAAAATATACGCGAATCATATGGAGCGAATGGAATTGGCTTTCATTTGTGAATCGCCATTTGCATAGCAGATTATACCCTCTTTTTATCTTAAAAAATCATCTACATAGCTACATATAAATCGGATAAAGACCATGAGTGGGAATACTCCATATCTTGGAAGTAAAATAAGCCTAATATCTAATTCAGAAATTAGGTATGAAGGAATATTATACACAATAAATACAGAGAACTCTACAGTAGCTCTAGCGAAAGGTAAACATTTTTCTTTGTTTGTAAGAAATTAATTATATTCAGTAAAGTGTTGATTATGTCATTTGCCATTAAATTTATATTAGTATTATCTTACATTTATGTATAACAAATAAACGTTCTAAATAATTTATTATTGTACATTCCTAAAAAATACTATTATATTTTTTAATATTAAATAAATTGTATATCTTGTGTGGTATTTCAATATGTTCTATACATTTTCGATTTACATTGAATATATATATATTGAAATTACAAAGCAACAAGATTATGCTATTTAAAATATTCAATATATCCTGCATTATATATAATATATTTTCTTTATTAGATATAATTTAAATATTTTGTTACTAATTTATTTAATTGTTAAGTTGAGTTTTGTAGTATCACTCTTATTTAAAAAATAAAAACCAAGGTAATACTATATCCATTATTAAATAATATAATTTAAAATTAATTATTTAAATGTATTTTTTATTCAAGATTTTTCTAAAATTTATTTTTCAGTTCGTTCATTTGGAACAGAAGATAGAGATGCTGAACAAATGGTCCCTGGTAGTGATGCTGTTAGTGTACATGTTTAAACATTATATATTACATTTAACTAAATTAATTAGATAGATTTATCATATAATTTACATATTTATGAAACAGATCTTTGAATATATCATTTTTCGAGGAAGAGATATTAAGGATTTACATGTATGTGAACCACCAAAAGTACAGCATATTATCAATGATCCTGCCATTCTAAAGGTATTTGAATCATTTTTATAAAATATCTAACCCTAAAATTGTAATAATTGTATAACATGTAACTATATAAAAGAAATTATATAATGCAAAAATGAAATTATTTATATGTTGCTGATAATGTTTGTAAATTGTTTTGTAAAATCACTAAATGATTAGCCTAGAAAAAAAGAAAAAATTATATAAATTGTTTAAAAAATATTTTTTTCGTGATAAAAAATAATTCCTTTATTTGCTAGATATTATCATTTTAATTCCTGGTAGTTTTCTTTATATATATAATATTGCTCATACTCGCAGTCGTCCGAACCTGTGATTCCATACATGCCGAATTATCAAATGCTGCCACCGTCGACGATGCCACCACCTCAATCAGTTCATCCTCCCACGATCCAGCAGCCGAAGTCGATGCCGATACCCGACTCGTACTCGAATTTTAATACTCCTTCTCAGTCCGTGTCATCTCATGTCACCGTTCAACCACAAGTGTTATCCCCGAAAAATTCTCAACTCAAGAACGGTTAATGATTGTATATGTATTTATTTTGTTGAATAATATTCTGGTATATCTAAAGAAACAGATGATGTAACTATTGTATAATTTTATATCATTATTTTAAATACAAAATAATTATATTATATTTTAATGCAAATAAAGTATACTTTTACTTTTATTATAATGCAAATAATTACGATAGCCTCACTAAAATCTTATTCTGTATTAACTAAATATCTAACATTACAGAAAAGTACATTTTTTGTGAATTACAAATAATACTTAAATTAATTTAAAACTGCCTTTTTTTACTGAATATCTGAAATAATAAATTTTATTTATCATTTAGATAAAATTTCGGGATGCTGATATTTATGTATTGAATGTATGTATTGAATATGTTATTTAGTTATTTTTTAAATTGTTTTATTTTAGTTTTCATTTAATTTCATTAAATAAATTGTTTATTATATTTTATAATTTTATAATAATTTATATTTTCAGATGTTCGTGTTCAACCCAAACCTAAACCTCTGCCTGTTCATAAACCAGTTCAGAAAAATGAAACTCAGGGTTGGTATATAGATTAATTGATCAAATTTAAGAGTTTTTTTTTAGAATTCCTTTGATGTAATTATTAAAAATAAATTATACCATGCTAAAGATGAGATAGTATCAATTGTTTAAAAGATTAAACAAATAATCCAAGTGAAAAAATATTTTTATTTTGAAAACATTCTAGGCTAAGTTATATATTTATTATATAACAAATTTATAAATTCTAAATATATTTAATATGAAATATAATTTTCAATTTATTACAAACTATATAAAATCGTTAGTTTTTGGATGCATGTAATGTATTATCATTTAATAAATTTTGTATTTGAAAATATATTTGTATGTATTTTTTAAAAAGAAATAACCTAGATTGTTTTCTGGGATGTAGAATTAATTTATTTATTAAATATGTTATAAAACAGTTTAATATCATCTCAAATAATCCAAGTTATTTTATTTTTTGCAATTCATAATTTTTTTTGTAGTAATATATAATTTATATAAATATAGCACATCATTCTGTTTATTAGGAAGTTTTCTGTGAAACTTTGATAAATAATATATTTTTATTAATTAATACAAAATATAGATATGTATGGTTGATTATTGGACAATTCCAAGTAAATAGAGTAATGTAATAGTTTAATACAATCTAAGAAAAAATATGATGTAACTATTATGCAACCTATATAAATTGTAAATTAATAATAACCATTTTACTTTTTTATGATATAGGAAAAAAATCAAAATAATTTGAATAGTTAACTGGAATTTTATGAAAATTGCAGAAAACTTCAGATAAATTGAATAATATAAAAATCATGTAAAAATAATAAATTGATGAATAGTTTTTTTGAGACTAATTCATTTCTATTAAAACCAAATTATTTTATTAATGAAGAATTCATTTATATATTGAGCATTTGTTTAATAATTACATTACTTTGTATTCTGTGTTGTATATAACTCAAAATCCATATGAGGTAATTATATAATTGTTTTAAAAATAGAATTATAATATAATTAAATGCGAATAAAATATATTTTCTCTTTTATTATATAAAAAAACACCTAGATTGTTTTCTTGGGATTCTTAACTGTACATTTATTATTTTAAAGTGGTTTTAGGTAGTTTCATTTTGAGCAAAATAGTTAATGAGCGTATTTTTGATTCCGATGATAAATGTCCAAGTAAATATCATTTTGTAAAATCTTTTAAAGTCACAAAAATAAAAATTATATACTGCAAAAAATGAAATCACCTGGAATATTTCTATAAATTATTTACCTTTATTCTTTTAAATCTCGGTCACTGTAAAAAGTATGATTTTGTATAAAATATTAACAATTTGAATAATTCATTTAAATTCTAAACAAATATTCAATTTTATTTATTTTTAATTTCATAATTACTTTTGTATTATTTGTATTTGTACATCAAAGGATTTTTCAATTATATTACTTGCTCAACCAGCAAACATAATTATCTGGATGATTTACTAGTTTTTTTTTTATCTTAATGTATAATGTATAATGCCTTTTAATAGCCTGTATAGTTTACTAGGTTGCATCATTTAAATTACAACTAATATGAATTATCCAAAGATTTTATGATAACGATTTTTGAATTTGTTATATATAAATATATTTGATCTATAATTGTAGCTTCCAGAACTGCTGTATTGCCACCCAATCAACATGAAGATACTAAAAATCAATCCAGGAATCAAAAAGGTTTTTATAAGTTAAAATAAGTTAGTTAGTTAAAATAATGAATATATAATATAATATTCATTCATTAATTAATATTATATTTTAATTTAATTAATTAATGCAGCATCAGGAAAACCAAGATCTCCACTTAATGCACCAGCTCAATTAATGGATAATGTAACAAACCACAATCCATCTACGACATATAATAGTTATAGTTGGTCATATCTATTTTTAAGTTTTCAATGCTATATTATTTACTCTAGTTAATATATATTATATATATATTACAGATTATTGTACAAAATATAAATATTTAATAAAATAGCATTTTTATAATTATGATATTTGTTTTCTCATATTTAATCCATCAGGTTCTAGAACAAGATCTGTGAGAAATAATAATGGTCAAAGAGGTACATCTGGTAAAATAGGAGGATTGAAGTTTGCAACTGAATTTGATTTTGAAGAAGAAAATGCAAAATTTAATAAAGATGATCTCGAGAAGGAATTAAAGGCAAAATTGAATTTGGGAGGTTATATGATTTACTATATATATAATTTCATTGGTGATCCGAGTTTACAAATTTTATATATGGTTCATAAATAATTTATTTAATTATTTATATGGTTTCTAATTATTTTATTAATTTGATTTATTGGTTTATAAATTAGAAATAAAAAATAAATCACAAAAGTTGCCATGGAAAATTAATTGTGTATAATTAATAGTATATATATAACTTTAAATAAATTTGTTAATATATTACTACTATAATAAAATATACAACTCTGGATTAATTGAATTTACTTGCCTTAGAAGTTTAGAAAGGTTTCCAATTCCTTATTTAAGAAGATTGCTAATCCACTTTAATTCTTCTCGTGGATTTTATATACTCTTGAGTCTGTAATCTACGATGTATATAAATATAAATAATAATTTATTACTCAAGAATAAAAATAATGTGAAATGTATAAATAAACTCTAGTACAAGTATAATACAATTGAATTTTTAAATAGTAATTATATAATATAAAGAAATAAAATTAGATTGCTTATATCCATTTACAATACTTATAAACATATTCATTTAATTTCTGATATTTATCAAATTAATTATGTAAAGGATTTATTTATCATATCTCAGGAAATCATGAAGAGGATGTTACTGACAATGTTGAAGAAGAAGAAGTGGTTGATGATGAACAGTATTACAATAAAAACAAATCATTCTTTGACAATATTAGCTGCGATGGCAAGAATGATGGGATTGTAAGGATGAGGTGGAAGGAGGAGAAGAAGTTGAACTGTGAAACGTTTGGAACCACTGGTTACTACAGAAGAGCAAGAGGTCGAGGAGGTTTCAGCAACTACCGAGGTCGAGGAGGTTTTAGAGGAAATAATATGAACCAGAATCAGAACAGAGGAGGCTATAGAGGCTACAGACGTAATAATAGTGACTGGATTAATTATGAATATAATTACGTTGGAAATCAAAATCAAGGCCAGACAACTCAAAATAGGAGAGGGCAGCAAACGAGCAACAGATCACATCATGTTCAAGTTGAGGTTATTTATAAGTTATATATATATTTTAATATATTTTAATTTACTCTTATACATTTTTAACATTTACAGGCATGAATCTAACAGATGCATTGTTGATGGTTGTTTGGACTGATTTACCACTGGAAGTTTTTATTGTTGATTTCTGAATCAGTATTTATTTAGTAAGAAATCACTTGGATACTCTAGTATTATTATTATTCTTATGTTATATCTGGTGATAAAGTAATCCCATGATTGGTGCTTTTTACCACTGGTTTACTTGTATTGTGAATTATCTCATACTTGTAATAAGTCATATATAGTTAAATTTATTATAAAATAGAAAATGAAAAAAACGATTATTGCATTTCATATTTAAAATGTGTATTTTTTTATTGTAAAAGTATTCTTCCAGAATATTAAAATAAAATTTGCTTAACGTTTATTTTATGATGTAATTAATTATGAATATAAATCAAAGTACTAAAATTGTTATAGATAGTTATAAAATACACAAGTTTACAATTCAACTGTGTTGTTTTTGTTTATTAAATTGTATATTTAAACTTGAAATATAGTGAATAATTGTTACTAAATAAATCATTTATAATACATAGAACGCGTGAAATTTATTTTACATTTAGTAAACTAACTATAAATATGATCAAAATCTGAAATAAATAATTACGTTACTGAAGCAAAATATATTATTTACCATATGTAGTTATGTAATATGTGTTTTAGGTAACAAAAAATATATTGTTTCTATTACCTATTCACATTCTATTTATCTATGATTACATATTTACAGAATTTTAGTATATTATTTGTGATGACCAATCACAGATGAGTTACCAATTGTTTTTAATTGCTTTGAGATTCAAAGTTTTTACAAATTTAATTAACAGTTAGTTTAAAATAATCTTATAACATTTCTTTTTGATATATTATTATTGAAATTATTTCTGTAATATTGTAAGCTTATTTTCCGTATTTAAATATTCAGAATATCTTTGTTAATTAACGATTTATCTTTTGTTGATATAATCATTTGAATTTTTTTTAATATTTTATATAATATTTAAAATATAAAATAATAATAAGTAATAGAAGTAGTAATATTATAACTTTTTTTTGAAAATTACTAAATACAATCAATCTTTTCATGCAAAATATATTTATAATATATTTAAATTTATGTCTAATTTATTTATTATTAAATTTATATTACAATAATAGGTTACAGTAGTTGTAGTAATATTTATTATTTTAATTGTTAAATTAATTATTAGTATTATTATAATAGTACTGTATAAATTATAGAAACTATACAATAATACTTAGTATATAATTATTAAATAAATGTAACTAGAAGTATACTCGTAATTTAGTATTATAATAACTATTATAACTATAAATAACATACTATTTATCACGTCATTATACTATTATAAAAAATCAATAAGATAAAATATAATATATTATAATCATGGTGATATATTTTATTTTTTAGATTGAATTTAATTATTAGATTAAATTTAATAAACTCAATATACATTTTTAAATGTATATATAATAATTAGTATAATCATACTGACATATATAAAATATCTATAAATTTAATAATAAACGATAGAAGTATATTCTATGTAGATATTGTTATGAATATTGTATTTATTATCAAATTATATTTATTTACACATTATATTACAATTGAAATGTTATTAAATATATCGCTAAGCAAATATAAATTATTCTGAGTATGGTATGTCTCATTCAGTAAATACTTGTTAATAGGTTCATTTTTTACCATACAAATAATAAAAAATGAAATTTTTTATATCTCCAATATTTCCTCTGAAGTAAATTGTGTATTGAAATTATTATGAATAACAAAATTTATGTGTTCATTAAAAACCATAGTTGTCACATGATTAGTAAAATATTCAAAGAAAAATATTCTATTTTTGGGTGTGTATTACAAATTAAAAAAAATGAAACTTTGTTGTACTACAAACTGAAGATATTTTTAGCTTTTTACGGTACACCATAGTAAGAAAATTATTATAAAAAATATAAAAATAATTTGTAACATTAACATAACTTTAAAAATATTAAATTATATAGTATTAGTAAATTAATATTTCTTAATATATTTTATTGATTATTGAAAGTGCCTTATCTTTCTTTCTAGTAATCTATCATTAAATATATCTGATCAAAACAACATTATATATTATATATATGATATAGGTGAAATATTTGCAATCTTTGGAATGTGTATAATAAATTACCATTTAAATTGTATTCATTAAATGATTTTTTAATATTTTAAATACTTATATCTACTGTTATACTTAGAGATTGTTATTACTTTGGACTACATTATTGACCGCATGGATACTCTTCAACGAGCCCTGGACGTATCGTCCGCGACGAATTCGATAACAACAGACAACGAATCCGATATGGCTCGATTTCATTTGAATGCCAACAATAATGGTAAATGAATATTTCATTGTTTAAATAACAAACTCAAACTTCATTTATATTATTTAACTATAAATGTATAATTATATATAGATGCGAATGTATATATTTTATGTAAACTTATAATTAGTATTAATGATTTTTTTAAGTTGTTTAATTTTTAAAAACTATAATAATCTACTAAATAATATTATATAGTTACGACAAAAATTATAATATTCCAAAAACTCTAATAGATTAAATAATGATTTATCTGTACAAAAACTGAGTAATAAAAAAGATTACATAAACTAGAAACATTTGTATTAAATTAATAAAATACCATATTTAGACAAGTGTGGTATTTGATGAAACTTCCATTCTGTGAAATGTATTAATATTGAATGCCGTTATTTGTTTGTGTCGTATTGATTTTGTTTATAAATCTCTAGCGGCATATGGTGATGTTCGATTCGGATTCTCCGCGATACTGTTATATAATTAATTAGCCTCTCCGTCCATTCCGGTTTATCGAATCAACGGCCGGGCACGTGTTCGACCGCGTCGCGATGTAATCGCACCCCTTCTCTTCCCCGCATTAGTCACGCTTCATCCCCCGCCCCGGTCACTACGTCGGCATCTCCCACCCCCCCCCCACACACACACAGTGTAGTCTACGGTGTTGTGGTTTCTAGCGTACGTTCTATTTGGAGCCCGTGTGCATTCGGGGTGTACAAAATTCTCTCGAGTTATCTCTGCCTTCTATCAGTTTAATACAATTACGAAATTGATTACATTGTATATTGCATTGTATATTACATTGTATATTAAACATCTCAAACCCACGACTGATTGATTTGTTTTACTACGACTCCCCAGCTGGTCAAGACATGAACCTTCACTGCAATTCTGGTAATGTGAGAGAATGTATAAAACAATTGAATATGGTTAGTTTTGGTAATGCCCTCATCTTACCTGATCTATATTTAGCCATTGTATTCTTTATACACAATTAAATCTCTTGTTTAATAATTTGACAATAACCTTTTTCCTATTTTTATCCTATTTTCATTACATGCATTGTCATAGATTCCTTGACATTATAAATTGACATATATTTAGAATATTCCAGGTATTTAACTTATGCCATAAACATCGTATATCATTAATTCGATCGTAAACACAAGGATGATGCTCCAGTCCTTATATGGTATTTTACAACGATAATAAAACGTTAAATAAATTCACATATAATATTGAAATAATTTTACGTATGATTTAGTAAGTCTTTGGTACAATACGAATTTCAAATGTACGACCAGCCTTCTAGTGCATTTTATCTGAATTTAATCCCGATACCTCTCTACTCCTACTAATCACTACGCTCTATATAGAACTACCTATAGCCCATACTATCCCTACCCCGGTGTGCTCATATACAGTGGTTTAATAGATACATAGTCGATATATAAATGCTAAACAATTGTATTCAATTATTCTTGAGATAGTTTAAAATGTTCTAGAATATTGCGAGCGGAGTTTTAATGCCTCAGTTCAATTATGCAACGCCTGACCATTACGCAATGACTGACCATTACGCAACGCCTGACCATTACGCAACACCTGACCATTACGCAACGCCTGACCATTACGCAACGCCTCACGATTACGCAACACCTGACCATTACGCAACGCCTGACCATTACGCAACGCCTGACCATTACGCAACGCCTTACCATTACGCAACACCTGACCATTACGCAATGACTGACCATTACGCAACGCCTGACCATTACCCAAACACCTGACCATTACGCAACGCCTGACCATTACGCAACGCCTGACCATTACGCAACGCCTGACCATTACGCAACGCCTGACCATTACGCAACACCTGACCATTACGCAATGACTGACCATTACGCAACGCCTGACCATTACCCAAACACCTGACCATTACCCAAACACCTGACCATTACGCAACGCCTGACCATTACGCAACGCCTGACCATTACGCAACGCCTGACCATTACGCAACGCCTGACCATTACGCAACGCCTGACCATTACGCAACGCCTTACCATTACGCAACACCTGACCATTACGCAATGACTGACCATTACGCAACGCCTGACCATTACCCAAACACCTGACCATTACGCAACGCCTGACCATTACGCAACGCCTGACCATTACCCAAACACCTGACCATTACGCAACGCCTGACCATTACGCAACGCCTGACCATTACGCAACACCTGACCATTACGCAACGCCTGACCATTACCCAAACACCTGACCATTACGCAACGCCTGACCATTACGCAACGCCTGACCATTACCCAAACACCTGACCATTACGCAACGCCTGACCATTACGCAACGCCTGACCATTACGCAACACCTGACCATTACGCAACGCCTGACCATTACGCAACGCCTGACCATTACGCAACGCCTGACCATCACGCAACGCCTGACCATTACGCAACGCCTGACCATTACGCAACGCCTCACGATTACGCAACGCCTGCCGATTACGCAACACCTGACCATTATGCAACACCTGACCATTACGCAACGCCTGCTGATTACGCAACGCCTGCCGATTACGCAACACCTGACCATTATGCAACACCTGACCATTACGCAACGCCTGCTGATTACGCAACGCCTGCCGATTACGCCACGCCATTATTCTATACCATCGCGGCCATCAGAACCTAATGATGGCGGGTCTGCCCACCCTGGAGGACGCCAGCGGCGACGTAGATCCGACGGAGAGCTGCTGCGTTCCGTTCGTGAACGTCTCCCACTTCCTGTTGGTCACCTACGCCACCTGTTCCTCCGAACTCGAGGTCTTCAAGTCCGAGTTAGCGTCGACGACGACGTCGTAGCTTACGTTTGGTAGTTTCGTCGTTTAGACATCACTATTAAGAGCTAACATCGGTATGTGCATATTGAAATGTCGTGTTTAACATTCGATGTTTAGTTGCAATTTCAATACAAATACTACTTTCGAATTTAAGCAAATAACGTTCTACTAAAATGAATATGAATAGAACTATTGATTTTCATCTTTATAAGATGTTACTTTTATATGATTTCTTTGTAATAGGTCATGAGTATTATCGTTTCAAAAGACGATATCAATAATCACGATTATTAACAATAATAATTTTAATTTAAAAACTTCAGATTATATAAATTTGTCGATATTAATTTCTTTCTTCTATAGTTCATCCGCCATTGACAATTATTAATTTTCACAAAATCTCCAACAAAATATAAGTAAATATCTGTTGTTTCGATGCGATTGAACCTGTCAGTTCATCGCTTCGTCGTTTGACAGTTTACAAAGATGTCGGAATGACTGCGAACGACAGTCAATATTGACACATCGTACAAAGGAACAGCTGCAGTCGGCGAATCGTGAAATTGCAATCGTCACGGAGAAACTTCGACAGAACACAGTAAAACTTGGAAAGCAAACGCTCGTCATTAAGACTGAGAAGGATGAGGTGAGTGAGTGTGGTATTGGTGACAGGTGACATATATGTAGGGTGACATGTGACATGTATGGTGAGTGACATGTGACATGTATATAGAGTGACAGGTGACATATATGTTGAGTGACATATATATAGGGTGAGATGAATATAAGGTGACATATATTTTAAGTGACATATGTGACAGGTGACATGTATGTAGAGTGACGTGTATGTAGGTTTACATGTATGTTAAGTGACATGAATGGCAGGTGATGTGAATAACATGTGAAATGTATGACAGGTGACATGTATATAGGATGGCATGTATGTTTAATGGCATGTGACATATATGTATTGTAACATGTATGTTGAGTGACATATGTGACGTGTATATTGAGTGGCCTGTATGTAGGGTGATATGAATGGCAGGTAATGTGTATAACATATGAAATGTATGACATGTGACATGTATGTTTAGTGGCATGTGACATATATGTAGTGTAACATGTATGATGTGACAGGTCATATTTATGGCAGTTGTCACATATATCATGAGGTACATGTTGACATAATTCATTAAAAAATAATATTTTGATTCAGTTTTAATAAATTGAAGATTTAGTATCTATCTCAGCGATTTTCTCAATATAGTTATAGTATTAAATCAATTCTCATATTAGCTAATAAAATATGGTTTGTTAATTTATTTCTAAAATAACAAATATCTCGATACTTAACGTGTCAATTATACGAACATTGGTATTTTGTAATTAAGGTAAAACGTTTGACTTCTGTGATGAAAAGTCGGGATCTTCAATATCTTCACAAACATCGACGCCAGGAAAAGGAGTCCACGAAACTCAAGGAGAAGATCAACTCGATTCTGTGTAGCAAAAACGACAGAAAAGCAGGTACTCGTCTCAGCACCTCGAAGCGATGTAATATTGCATAATTGATTAACCAATGATGTGTTCATAGGCATAATGTTCCCATAGGCGTAACATATTACAATTTGTAATACATATAATAGAAAAATGTATTAAAAGTATACATTTTGTTTGTAGATTAATTCTTTTTTTTATTTACAATTTACTAAACTAATAATTGTTCATTATTTATGCAGTTATTATTATTACTATATTATCATTGTAAGTACCATTATGTTTTTAATAAACCCACCATCCATTGTAACCTGTCCGACTTCCTTTAACGACTAGGCATCAACATTTCTGTGAAGTTATCACGTCCAGGAGGCAAGAGAGCCACGTGGGTCATTGACAACTCTAGGTATACCCTCCTGTACCCGCGTCTATTTATCTAGAGCTTATCAACGAGCTAGCATGTGCGGGAAGTGTGAAACGTTTTAACGTTGTTTAAATTTGTAAATGTTTCATTTTTTACAATATGCATTTTTACTAAATATTGATAAGTTATTTATTACCATTATTTCTATTTAATTTCCACAATAGAGACGAAGAAAAACTACTGGAAAAGGCATTACAGAATTTAGTGGAAAAACAGAAAATTATGTCAAAGCAAAACAATTCTATGAAATTGGGATTGAATGGTTATATTAATATATTATATAGTATATATATTAATAGTATTAGGATACTATTAGGATATTATTATGTTATATTATATGTTAATAATATAAAAATGTTATTAGATTGTTTAACTTAAATTTTTTTTTCTGTACAAATAAATTATTTCCTAAAGATATTATGAAGAAATTGGGAAATCTTTTTGAATCTGAATTCGACGAGGTTTATTTTTTAACAACATTTTTTATCTTCTATTATCTTCTACTATCTTCTACTATCTTCTACTGACACAGATTACCATCAACAAACTCCGACATTAATTAATACCAACAACTTTTTAAATGTAATACTATAGTAATCAGCCTAGAGTAAGATATGGCATATATAATTGTAGTAGTTGTTTTATTTTGAAAATTAAATCATGTTTTTATTATCAAATAATAATAATATTGTCTATTATTAATGGTATATAAGAATTTAGTCGCATGTGCTTCCCCATTTTCTCTATCCCATCATCCCTCCCCATACTACAATTAACTGCCTAGTTCACCCTAAACCCATCTCCTTAAACTATATGGCCCTACATGCTCAGGATTCAATAATTTGTGACTCCGAGGATCTAACCGAAGACTGCGAAATGAATAATAACAAAGATGCCATCGGTTATTACGCAATTAAACAATTATTAGCTCAGTTCACCGTTTGTAATGGCCTTATCGCTAATGGCAACCAATTGTTGTTATTGGCGCTAGACTAATTGCCCATGTCAATAGTTCAATCTTCATGTCAATAGTTCAATCTTCATGTCAATAGTTCAATCCTCAAGTCAATAGTTCAATCTTCATGTCAATAGTTCAATCTTCATGTCAATAGTTCAATCTTCATGTCAATAGTTCAATCTTCATGTCAATAGTTCAATCCTCAAGTCAATAGTTCAATCTTCATGTCAATAGTTCAATCTTCATGTCAATAGTTCAATCTTCATGTCAATAGTTCAATCTTCATGTCAATAGTTCAATCTTCATGTCAATAGTTCAATCTTCATGTCAATAGTTCAATCTTCATGTCAATAGTTCAATCTTCATGTCAATAGTTCAATATTCATAACAATAGTTCAATCTTCATAACAATGGTTCAATAGCTCTTCCTTTGTGTCATTATTAGCCGGGTATTGAGTCATTGCTTTAGTGCAGATTTTCATTTCGCTGTATTGGCATTGCCACGTGTTTAGATTTATGTACTAACTTAGTTGTACTTGTTATACATGACTTACAGCTGTAGGTACCAACCATAGCTACCCTCTCATATAGGTACCAACCATAGCCCCCCTTGCATATAGCTATTACTACGACTACTCTTCGGATACAGATAAGAAACACTACTTTACTATCGAAACATACTCTCGGGTATTGGAATCGACCACTCTAACTACCACCCTTTACAAGTACATAGTAACTACTCGGTACAATTTACTTTACCTAATATGTAGTACCTGTATTCTTAATCGCAGCGGACTTAGATCCAGGTATATGTTATCTTCAATTACTAGATCACTATTGCATAACCCTACTAGCATATCAAATCCAGGTTTTACACCAAAATACTACCATTTAACTAAATAAGTACAATCGTGTAACCAGAACACTGCATCGAATCCTATTATACTATATTGTATTTAGCAAATAAGTTTCTAAATCAACTGTAAGTACAATTAATCTGCCCACGTCATTTTTATAAATAGAAAACAATGTCATTTTATATGTAGGTAAAAAAAGACATTTTATATGTAAGTAAAAAAAATATTTAATTGTTTGTTTTTATTATTTGTATTTTAATTACATTGACAAAAGATTTTGATGACAGATGACCCGACCTCTAACAGATGACCCGACCTCTAACAGATGACCCGACCTCTAACAAATGACCCGACCTCTAACAAATGACCCGACCTCTAACAAATGATCCGACCTCTAACAAATGACCCGACCTCTAACAAATGACCCGACCTCTAACAAATGACTCTTCTCCAGGCGACGCCAAGCCGTTCGATCTAAAGTCGGTGAGTTTTGATGGATTTGACTCACAACTTTGCAAACTTTTCTCCGATAAGTTCGACGAACTCCGTCGTCGCTTCAAGTCCACGTCCGGTGGTTGGTGACCCCGTGACCTCGTGACCTCGCGACATAAATTCTATATTTTAATATAATGCTTAATAATTTATATTATTATAATAATGCGAAAAGTTATAAATATATGCTATTTAGCTATAAAGATGTATTACATATATATATATATATATATATACATTGTCATATTTAATCACTATCTATTCCATTTCCTAATTGTGACATTGATATCATAAATATGTGCAGTGGAAGTTTAAATTCAATCTGTGTCCTTAAAGTAGTTAGAAATATGTAATATTTGTAATGTTGTATTAATATGTATTGTGATTTAGTTCATACTAAATTAAACAAAGTCATATACTCACACCATCTCTCCCATTCCTCGACTCACACCATCTCTCATATTCCTCGACTCACACAATCCCTCACATTCCTCGACTCACACCATCTCTCATATTCCTCGACTCACACAATCCCTCACATTCCTCGACTCACACCATCTCTCACATTCCTCGACTCACACCATCTCTCACATTCCTCGACTCACACAATCTCTCACATCCCTCTACTCACACCATCTCTCACACCCCTCGACTCACACCATCTCTCACATCCTTCAACTCACACCATCTTTCAAATTCCTCGACTCACACAATCTCTCACATCCCTTGACTCACACCATCTCTCACATTCCTCGACTCACACAATCTCTCACATCCCTCGACTCACACCATCTCTCACATCCCTCGACTCGCACCATCTCTCACATTCCTCGACTCACACCATCTCTCACATTCCTCGACTCACACAATCTCTCACATCCATCTCTCACATTCCTCGACTCACACCATCTCTCACATCCCTCGACTCACACCATCTCTCACATTCCTCGACTCACACAATCTCTCACATCCCTCGACTCACACCATCTCTCATATTCCTCGACTCACACAATCCCTCACAGCCCTCAACTCACACAATCCCTCACATCCTCAACTCACACAATCCCTCACATTCCTCGACTCACACAATCTCTCACATTCCTCGACTCACACAATCTCTCACATCCCTCGACTCACACCATCTCTCACATTCCTCGATTCACACCATCTCTCACATCCCTCGACTCACACCATCTCTCACATTCCTCGACTCACACATCCCTCGACTCACACCATCTCACACATTCCTCGACTCACACAATCTCTCACAGCCCTCAACTCACACAATCCCTCACATTCCTCGACTCACACCATCTCTCACATCCTTCAACTCACACCATCTTTCACATTCCTCGACTCACACAATCCCTCACATTCCTCGACTCACACAATCTCTCACATCCCTCGACTCACACCATCTCTCACATTCCTCGACTCACACAATCCCTCACAGCCCTCGACTCACACAATCCCTCACATCCTCAACTCACACAATCCCTCACATTCCTCGACTCACACAATCTCTCACATCCCTCGACTCACACCATCTCTCACATTCCTCGATTCACACCATCTCTCACATCCCTCGACTCACACCATCTCTCACATTCCTCGACTCACACATCCCTCGACTCACACCATCTCACACATTCCTCGACTCACACAATCTCTCACAGCCCTCAACTCACACAATCCCTCACATTCCTCGACTCACACCATCTCTCACATCCTTCAACTCACACCATCTTTCACATTCCTCGACTCACACAATCCCTCACATTCCTCGACTCACACAATCTCTCACATCCCTCGACTCACACCATCTCTCACATTCCTCGATTCACACCATCTCTCACATCCCTCGACTCACACCATCTCTCACATTCCTCGACTCACACATCCCTCGACTCACACCATCTCTCATATTCCTCGACTCACACAATCCCTCACATTCCTCGACTCACACAATCCCTCACATTCCTCAACTCACACAATCCCTCACATTCCTCGACTCACACAATCCCTCACAGCCCTCAACTCACACAATCCCTCACATCCTCAACTCACACAATCCCTCACATTCCTCGACTCACACCATCTCTCACAGCCCTCAACTAACACAATCCCTCACATTCCTCGACTCACACAATCCTTCACAGCCGTCGACTCACACAATCCATCACAGCCCTCAACTCACACAATCCCTCACATCCTCAACTCACACAATCCCTCACATTCCTCGACTCACACCATCTCTCACAGCCCTCAACTAACACAATCCCTCACATTCCTCGACTCACACAATCCCTCACATCCCTCAACTCACACAATCCCTCACAGCCCTCAACTCACATAATCTCTCACATCCCTCGACTCACACCATCTCTCACATCCCTCGACTCACACAATCTCTCACATCCCTCGACTCACACCATCTCTCACATCCCTCGACTCACACAATCTCTCACATCCCTCGACTCACACCATCTCTCACATTCCTCGACTCACACAATCCCTCACATCCCTCGACTCACACAATCTCTCACATCCCTCGACTCACACAATCTCTCACATCCCTCGACTCACACCATCTCTCACATTCCTCGACTCACACAATCCCTCACATCCCTCAAATCACACAATCCCTCACAGCCCTCAACTCACACAATCCCTCACAGCCCTCGACTCACACAATCCCTCACATCCCTCACAGCCCTCCCATCTCAAGTATCTTCAGTATCCAGCCTACCTGACGACTCCAACTCGCAACACATCCTCGTCGAAGCCGGCGAAGACAGTTTGCAGGTACAGGAGCTGAAGAGACTCATTTCGGAACAATGCGAATATATAAAGGTATGCTCGACACCAACCGCTTTCATCCATTACCGTATCTGGTAACGTAAGGTGTTACTGGCGTGGAGACAGGATGTTGAAATTCACGGCTCATCGAAATGCATAATGCATTCGTTGAATTATATTCTATAATCTTTGGGTCACTTGAAACTGCCTATTTTTATATGCCGCTAAATATACCCGTATACTACTTTAATACCACTAAATATCCATTATTACAACCTAATACCCATTAATACCATTTAATACCCATATTAATAATCATATTAATACCCTTTAATACACATTAATTCATTTTAATACAATTTCAATTCAAAATCTTCAAAAGTTTGAGACCCAAAAAGTGAAATCAAAACAAATACATTTATTTCATTATAAATAATCCTATTTTCAAATGTATTAGTTATTAAATAAGTATATTGAACATACATAAAATAATGAATTAGTGTTTAAAATATAATAATATTAATTATAAAGAAAATGTTTAAAAATATATTATTTTTTAAAATATATTTTGATGTATTAACAAAATCAATCCTTCATTCAATGAGAGATATTAATATATTACGTATTATGAATATTTGATGGAGTATTAGAAATAATATATAATTTAAAAATCATATTCTAAATTAATTAAATTTGTGTTAATTTTATTTACAATTTATCATGCATATTAAATCTATATTAAATAAATCTACATGACAAAATAAATCGTTCTTTGGTGATTATCAAAATAATTTGAAATGTGTATGGAAAATATAACAATTTAGTTTTATAAAGATCATATTTTCTCAAAATAATTTTAATAATTACTAACAATATAGTTCTATATATGTATTAATTACTTTATATATTATAAACAACTATTTTCAAAGTAGTCATTGTAATTAACATAATGAAATCAAACTTTTTTTAAATTATATTATAAAGAATATTAATTTTTGAGATTAATATAATAAATATTCTGAATCTACACAAAATATGTTAATTTCATATTTGAAATAGTCTTTTAATTAAAAAAATCAAATTGTTTGTAAATTTCTTATCGATAAAATGGCCAATCAAAAATATTTAATATTAAAGACATTATTAAAAAATACTTTCTGATTATTTTAGTTAAATAATTGATTTATTTCTCTATATTTATACTTTTATATTTAGCTTCTCTCTATTAAACTCCTCCCTTTCATTATCTTAATCATTCTATTAATCCTCCCTTTCATTATCTTACACTTTAAACTCTCCTATCCATTAAATTGAATATTTTCTTTAGATCAAAAATGACGCAGAGAAAAAATTAGAACACAATATTGCATGCCGAGAAAAGATTCTAGAAGATCAACGTTTGATTATGGACAACGAAGCAAAACTTGTGAAGAAACAGGTTGGAGAACGTAACTAGGGTGAGGATGAGTAGATTTTCAAGTTGAGTATAAGTACAGGACTTTCAAGGTGAATATAAGTACAGGACTTTAAAGGTGAGTATAAGTACAGGACTTTGAAGGTAGTATAAGTACATGACTTTGAAGGTAGTATAAGGACAGTACTTTAAAGGTGAATATAAGTACAGGATTTGATCGAGACTAATGCTCGAGGCTGGGGATTGAGACTGAGGCTTGAGACTGGAGCTTGAGACTGGAGCTTGAGACTGGAGCTTGAGACTGGAGCTTGAGACTGGAGCTTGAGACTGGAGCTTGAGACTGGAGCTTGAGACTGAGGCTTGAGACTGGGGTTTGAGACTGGGGCTTGAAACTGGGGATTGAGACTGAGGCTTGAGACTAGGGCTTGAAACTAGGGGTTGAGACTGAGGCTTGAGACTAGGGCTTGAAACTGGGGGTTGAGACTGGGGCTTGAGACTAGGGCTTGAAACTGGGGGTTGAGACTGAGGCTTAAGACTAGGGCTTGAAACTGGGGGTTGAGACTGAGGCTTGAGACTAGGGCTTGAAACTGGGGATTGAGACTGGGGCTTGAGACCGGGGCTTGAGACTGGGGCTTGAGACTGGGGCTTGATACTGGAGCTTGAGACTGAGGCTTGAGACTGGGGCTTGAGACTGGGGCTTGAGACTGGGGCTTGAGACTGAGGCTTGAGACTGAGGCTTGAGACTGGGGCTTGAGACTGGGGTTTAAGACTGGGGCTTGAGACAGGGGCTTGAGAGTGGTGATTGAGGCAGGGTCTTGAGCCTGAGGCATGATACTGGAGCTTGAGATTGGGGCTTGAAACTGGGGCTTGAGACTGAAATCACATTTAATATAAATATGCCGATCTCTTCTAAGTACTTTTATCCGGTCTCTAGATTACTAGAATTCAATAACCCGCTGTGCGGGGCCCACAGCTTTGTATTGTCGGCAATGATTTGTTCAACAAATCATTTTATATCAATAGAATTGTATCTCAATTCACTCTTTAAAGAGGATAGAATATCGCTGTAACTTGAAGTATTAATATCGCTGACATCGGCAGAAACTCAAGTTGAAGGAGCAACGGGACGACTTCAACCGCATGTGCCTTGATTTCTCATTGACCGGTCAGTTGGTCAGTCGGTCAGTTATCAGTCGGTCTGCCGAGGATAACATGACGTATTACATTCAAGTTTTCATTGTAGATATCCATTGTAGATATCCATTGTAGATATCCATTGTAGATATCCATTGTAGATATCTTGTATTTGATCTATTTCAAATTCCGCATAGAAAATTTAAAATCATTTTAATAATTATTGGATTTAATGTTCACAAGAAATATTAAATTTAACTATTTATATAAATATAATAATTTACGATAACTTAATTTGTTATTAATTACTACTACTTGTATATGCATATGTATATTATTTAATATGTTATTTTACCATTGTAATTATATCAATTATCACTAAGTTATAATGTAAGATATTAAGAATAATGAATAAACTATATAATTTTAATTTACATACATAATGCAATAATTAAAAATGCTGTTCTAGAATATTATGATCTATTCATATTTTACCATCTCAAAAATTGCAATATTTATTACATATCAAATGTAATGTATTTATGAATAACTAGACAATCATATTAATTCTGTAGCGGTACACGTCTAATACATTTTCTATTAATCGCCGGGGTTAACAGAGGGCGGCCGCATCTTCAACGCTATAACCACGCCCATCGCGACTGCCCCGTCCGTAACGACCACGCCCACCGCCGTGGGACCGCCTACAATGTCGCCGATTGGTCGGCCCGGTCGTCGCGTGCTCCCCGTTCCGTTTTCGACGCCCGATTTCCTGCGAACGCCGGCGGGCCTCAGAATCCAGCGTCGAGACTTCGCTCGCGTCGCCGCCGTCGCCGCGTCGGCTACCGCTGCCGTAACCTTCGACCCCGGCAATCGACCCGACCGCCCCGCCGCCGACGCCAAGGATGAACCGGGTGACTCATTTGCGACAGCCTCGGTGTCCGCCGACACCGAAGTCGTTGTCGTCGACGCGTCGATGTCTTGCGGGGCCTCGGACGATAACGCGTCGATTTCGAGCGACTCCACTTTCGTCGTCGATTGTTCGGCGAAATCGACGCCGAAATCCTCGATTTCTATTATCGATGTTCCGGCGACTAGTACGCCCTTGAAACACTGCGACTCCGACCTGAGGTAGGTTTGAACTGCGATTGTTGGTTCTAATTTACGCGTTGATACTTTGTTGGGGGGCTGAAAGCTTTAGCTTTTGAGGGGATGCCGACATCGAGGAATTGAAAAAATAAATATATATTTGAGAAAAATATTATTTAATGTGATATTTAGTACTTGCGAAAATTTCAGAATTCAATTCAATTTAGAAAATCAAAAAAAATCATATTATATTGTTTAATTGTTTTATTGTTTAATTATATTTTAATATTCTATATATTTTCACATATATATGGCAAGAGGAGAAGGCTGATAAATATATATGATTTTATTCTGCATTTAATAAATTTTATTTGTAAATAGTTATATACAAAGTTATATACTTATATACATGTATATTTTATTATTCTATATATATTCACATATATATATAAATATATATATATATATATATATTATGCTCACAAACTATTTTATATATTAAACATTCTGCATTTTATAAATTTTATTTATAAACAGTTTAGATTGATTTTTCTCATAATAATTATTTTACAAGGGTTTGGGTTTAGTATATTTCAAAGTACACATACTTTATTTTGATTTTTAAAAATCTCTTTGATTTTTTTCTATATGATATGATATCGTTATATGATATTTATATTTGAACTAATGATAGATATTTTATTCTTAGTTTGTAATTAAATGTATTATGTAACTTATACAATTTTAAAAATATATAAAATTATAATAAATATATGTCTAAATCTAAATATATATTAGATCTATAATGTACAAAAGCTCTCAAAAGTACATTTGCTTATACTTATAAATATACTGAATGTAGTAAAAAAACAAATTAGGTTGTTAGCGCTAGTACTTTTTATCGCACTAGATTTATAAAATGAGTGCATTTCCCTATTTCCCTTTACATGTAAAATTCCTTACTGTCGGTATCTCCTACAACTTTTTATTCAAGTGATACGATTACTAAATACTATTTATGTTTATTTACAATATTTTATTTAAAGTTATTAATATGTAGTTGTTGATAGGTAAATATTATATATATATATATATATAATATACTAGTATATTCTTTGATTATATTTAAGAAATATATTTTATTATTATGTATTCTTAATTTATTTATTTAATCCATTCCAGGTTAAATGTTTCAAATGATGAAGAAGGTGATTTTTTTGGTTATTTTTTATGTATATTAATGATATTTCTTAAAGCTAATTATGCACTTTCAACTATTAAAATTGTTCTATAATTATTTTTTCCAAATTACAGGTGAGAAAAGAAACCAGGAAGTGTAATATTTCAAATTGGCAAATGTGATTATGTGATTACACATGTGATTAGAAAATTTATAGAGAACTATGTTATATTCTTAAACAATACATAAACTATTCTATTATTGGGATCATCTGATAAATGTATTGTCATGATCCATGTATAAATTCCATCAATAAGAATATATTATTCTTTTTATTTTTTTAATTAAATAATCAATTATCAATAATTTATAAATTCCATCAACAAAATATATTATTCTTTTGATTGTATATAAATTACTATTATTTTATAAAATATTATTTCTTTTATATTACTACAATATATAAATATGATATATTAAATGATCAAAATGAAACTTTATATCATTAATATCATTACACACAGCTAACAAGTTAATACCAATATATTCACTAGTTCTGATATACTTTAAACATTAAGAAACTATTTAAAATGTATGTAGTATATTAATAATGGTTGCATTATTAAATATACATCATTATTATATATCTGATTTATAATTGTTACACTATTCTAGTCAATATTCTGTTATTCATATTTCTTATAATATTTTAAAAATCCTACTAAATAAATAATATTTATTTAGGGAAGGGTACCAAAGTATCCTGTACTGTTAGCTTTAGTATAAATCAATATAGACTATTTCTTTTCATAATATCTAATAGTAATAATCAAAATATTTGTACATTACAATAAATGTATATAGTTGCTTGGATAAATGAATATGAGATATATAGTTGCTTGGATAAAGGAATATGAGATATGTTATAATGTTTGTAGGTTGGGTAACAGTGGAAAATTTTAATATATTACAATTATAGATTAATACTTAATGTTGCTGTATAGACCTAAATAGTTGAGTGAACTATCTATGGTATAGAAAAAGTTAATAGTAAGACATAAGTTAAAATAAACCATTTTATTATAAATATGTTATATATAATTCTCAATAATCTATTAATAATATTGTATAAGTATAAATTTCAAATAATGATCTAATTCCTAAGTGGATTATATATCAAATTAATTTCTTATCTATGATTATAATGGATGATAACATATTATAACCGGATGATGTCATATTATCATTGATATTTAAAATTCAAATCACCCTTTGTTTAATTTTATAAAGACATTGGATATTTTAATTATATTAATATAATGTCTTATAATGGGAAAAGACACAGTGATGACAATTATAATCAGGTTAAAAGTAATAAATAACAAATCAAGGAATTTAAAATTATATCTAAAATCAATAATATCTTCCCAATACTAATTATATATTTCAAAGTAATTGAAATAAACAAAGTAATTTTACAATATATTTAATACATTTATATTTTATATAATAGAAAATAATTTAATTATTTATTAATAATTTGATATGCGCAATTATATTACTGTTATCATAATTAATTGTCATGTCCGAATAAAGTTCTATTTAATTATTAATTTAAAAATTATTACAAATACTAATAAATTAAAAACTCCAATAAATATAACTGATATATATATCATTATTTATATAATAATTTACCACTATTTACACTTAAATAATCACTTAAAATCTTAAATATTATATATGATATATGTATTACATAAGTATAATATTTCATATTATATATTATTTGACATTTGGATATTTCATATTTATACTTGACAAAATACTAGTATATCATGTATATAACCACTCATGCTATGTTATTGATGTAAGCAATGCAATTATTAATATAACATGTAAGATTTAGATTATAAAAATTACAAGAATTGCCACAAAAATAAACATAAACTTAATAAATATTCACCATGCAAAAATATCTACAAATACTGTGAATTCAAACTAATTCTATAAATTTAATACATGAATAGTTTTAAATATTTATTTAGATGATCCATTACGGAGATATGTTGTTTTTCTATATCTATAATGATGGTGACTTTTTATCGAACATGAAGATCAGTGAATAAGGATCCCAGCGAGAACACGAATATAAATTAACTTTTCTTGACAAATACTCGAATTTTTAATTTTATCACACTTTCTATATTCCTTTGTTTTCCTAAAATATTATGTTCAGATTGCAATTATTTTCATATAATACTTTGGTCTTAGTATCATGTTGGCTATATATATAACTTGTTTAGTCGAGTAAATTTAGTTTAGTCATGTTATTCTATATGAATATCAGCAACAAAGCATAATAGTTGTTCTATTTCAACTTACTTGCCACAGTGTATGTAGATAATAATAGTAAAAATGAATTAAAAAATGTAATTCTTTCAAGTGTGTCTAACTGCATCATTGAATTAGATTTTTATAACGCATACGTTTATTATTTATGAATTCCGTTATCCATAAAGCGTACAATAATAACGCTTGTATCGTTATTATCGAGCTGCAGGTGTTTCAACAGTCGGCGATGGGGCAGTACGAAATGTCGCCGGGTCTCTCGTTAACCGGCCAGTACGGCATGCCGCAAGTTTCCCACTTCATGTCGCCTCCGCTGCCGCAGTCGTCGATAATGCCGCGACAACAACAACAACAACAACAACAACAACAGCAGCAACAGTTTATGTACGGAGGAGGGATGTCCATGCTGCCGCCTCATTTATCCGCCATTCCGTTGCCGTTGCCGGCCCAGTCTTTCAACCAACAGCACGCCGGCGTAAACCTCTTGAATTCGCAGATCGGCTCGGTGCAGTTGCCGCTGCCCCTGCCGATCTCCGCGCACCTTCCGCTGACCGAGGTGATTCCGCTGCCGGTTCCGAAGCGTCCAGCGCTGTACCGAGAAGACGGGTCGTCGGCGCCGGAGGTCAAACGACGTCGCACCACCGTACCGCCGTCGAAGGTGATTCACCTTCGCGAGGTCGCCAGGTTCACCCTTGAAAAGGACCTGCACTACGTGTTCTCCTCCTACGGACCCATTGCGTTAGATTTCGGACACCGAGTAGATTTCCTTCGTTTAGTGAACGTATAACGATATTTTTCTATTAAATATGATATTTATGTTGTTTTATCCACCACCTTTTCAGATATAATATTATAATAGTAATTTATAAATTACATATTTTTTTCTGGTATATTTTTAATGGTTATAACTTTTGAATTTGTTAATAAACTATATTTTTTTTAATTTGAATAATTGTAAATAATTTATGCTTATAGAATTGATATAGAGAAATATTCTTTCTAAAAAATAGGCATTTTACCATGATTTTAATTTCAAATATTGTATATATTTACGATTCGAATATATCTAATTTAATAATTTGTAGTTATATTTCTATGATTCCCTCATCGTACCAAGCGCTTGTAGAATACGAGGTTTAACTAATTTTATGTATTAAATCGTTTTATTTTTGTTTTTGTTATTTGATTATTACTATTTAATAAATACAAATTTATATAGTTTACAAATGTTAAATTTATTTTACATTTAACATTGTTTATATATTTTAAACGTCAAATGCCTAATTATCGCTATTATATTAAGGATATAGTTTCAGCGTGCTATCTCATTGAGTCGAATCCGGTATGTATATATATTATTCTTTCCCGAAATTATACTATTTTTGTATTTGCCGTTAACGTTATTTTCTTTGTTTATATTCTCATTCGATTTCAATGCGATTTCATTAAATTTATTAAAACCTTTTTATTTATACCGCCAACTAATAATTCCACCGACTAATAATTCCACGATCGCGACAGTCACGAGAATTGCCGGTGTGCGGCAAATTGACAAAGTTCAACTACTCCAACAGCGATAAGATCAACCGAAATGAGTAAGTCATAGTTTTTAATAACCACAATATATGATAGGGAAACTCGAACCAACTGCAGACTAATACATTCATAGATTCTTAATAACTAATGCATTCATTTCATCTATGCGTAGTCTAAATATATTATCTTATCTTAATGCTCAATTCATCGCAAATCGTTGCAGGGTTGAAGGCAATGACCAACGTGTACTCCTCTTTACTGTGATCAACCCCCAGTATCCCATCACCGTGGTTAGCTTCGTAACACCGCAATGTACAACATCGGATCTCCAAATTGGACATATATGATTATATTGCATAATTCACAATGAACATAAATGCAATAATTGCATATAAAATGAATTATTGTTATACTAATATAATGGACATGTTTGTCATGGAAATCTAATTTGTAAAATGTAATCTCTCTATCCTAAGGGTGTTCTGATTAAATTAGAACCAACTAGACTAATTTAAATTATTTATTGGAATTATAATATCGTTATACCCATAATTCTATTGAGTAATGTTTAATGAATCAAAATACCAATTACTAAACATGTTGAAATTTGATGATATTCGATGATATATGAATATTTTGTGCATACATTTATACTGAGTTGAAATATTATTTTGATCATTATATGATAATAGCGAAATACTCTGTTTTGTAGTGTAAGATTGCATATATATATATATATAAATATAAATAACACTATCCAGCATGTCATACACACAATTTGTTCTGAGCACGGTCTTGTCTTAAGGATTGTGGTGTTCAAAAAGAATGGATTACAAGTTCTCGTCGAATATCCTTTTTCCTCAATGACCATTTACCACGACACTTAGCTCAACCTTTACTACGACCCTTAACACTACCTTTCTACGACCCCTAGCTCAACCTTTTACCACAACCCCTAACTCAACCTTTACTACGATCCCTAACACCACCTTTACTACGACCCCTAGCTCAACTTTTACAACGACACCTAACACCACCTTTACTACGACCCCTACCACCATTACTACGACCCCTAGCTCAATCTTTACTACGACTCCTAACACCACCTTTACTACGACCCCTAACACCACCTTTACTATGACCCCTAACACCACATTTACTACGACCACTAACACCACCATTACTACGACCCCTAGTTCAATCTTTACTACGACTCCTAACACCACCTTTACTACGACTCCTAACACCACCTTTACTACGACCCCTAACACCACATTTACTACGACCCCTAATACCACCTTTACTACGACCCCTAACACCACATTTACTACGACCCCTAACACAACCTTTACTACGACCCTAACACAACCTTTACTACGACCCCTAGCTCAATCTTTACTACGACCCCTAGCTCAATCTTTACTACGACTCCCAACACCACCTTTACTACGACCCCTAACACCACCTTTACTACGACTCCTAGCTCAACCTTTACTACGACCCCTAACACCACCTTTACTACAACCCATAACACCACCTTTACTACGACCCCTAAAACCATCTTTACTACGACCCCTAACACCACCTTTACTATGACCCCTAGCTCAACCTTTACTACGACCCCTAACACCACCTTTACTACGACCCCTAGCTCAACCTTTACTACGACCCCTAACACCACCTTTACTACTACCCCTAGCTCAACCTTTACTACGACCCCTAACACCACCTTTACTACGACCCCTAACACCACCTTTACTATGACCCCTAGCTCGACCTCTACTTCAACCCCTAACACCACCTTTACTACTACCCCTAGCTCAACCTTTACTAAGACCCCTAACACAACCTTTACTATGACCCCTAACACCACCTTTACTACGACCCCTAGCTCGACCTCTACTTCAACCCGTAACACCACCTTTACTACGACACCAGTATAACATTATATCTCTAAATATAAAACAAATTCAATTAGTTATTCATTAAATACAAAGTTCTGCAATTAATAACAAAATCACTCCAGTAAAGTAAAGAAAACTCATATCTATGTACTTCTGCTGGAAGGTTTCCAATAAATTGCATTGTTGTATAACTTAACTCTCGTCGTCCACATTCGACAAAGCAGAGGGCGCCAGCAAAGCCAAACATGAACTCAACGGAGCCGACATTTACTCGAACTGTTGCACTCTGAAGATTGAATATGCCAAGGTTGTGTTGAAACACAATAATCTTATATCATCTTGTTATTGCTGTGTTAAATTCTCTCATCAGAACTCACTTCTAATAATGTTCAATTATATTCATATATATCTTTCTCTCATCTTCTCTATATTTGTCTAATTCTCTGAATTCATATTTTTAACACTAGATTTAAAATAGTATTTAGTCACCTGTGCAAATAGAATTTCATAACGCTCTTATGTTTTTACAGACCGATAAGATTAACGTGACCAGGAATAACGACGATAGCTGGGATTACACTGAGAACGGTTTGTAACATTTTATTGTCTATTATCGCGCACTCGATTGTAGTTCAATTCAATATTTAATTGCAATATCATTTAAAATATTAATTTGTATTAATGTTAATCTATTTATTTATTAAATTCATATGTAATTATTTTAAATAATTTATTTTATATACAAACTATATTCAACATATAATATTCCTAGAAATTTGAATTCTTAAAATTTACTATTACAATTAAAAGGTTACATACAATTAAAATGAATAACACATGTTTCACATATAAATTTGATCATATATACTTATACATCATTATACTGAAAAGAGTGATATTTGTGATATTTAAATAATGTTTCATGGTAATATGAACATTTATAAAAAAGAAACTGATGTTGAATACTAATGTAAAATACATAATAAAATATATAAATATTTTGAGGAGATACATAAATTTTGATTTTATTTCCTGGAATAAATTATAATTATTCTAAAGTTTAAAATATACTTTTTCATAATATTTGAGTTTTATGTCATATATACAACATCTATTCACATAGTTAATTACAATAATCTTTATATTTGCCAAAAATCATATTATGTATGAATAATGCTGTTTTTCTCAAGAATAATTGATGATATAGTTTAATATATTAAATATAAAAAAATGTACAACAATTTTTTTTTTATTTTAATTAATTATTTTAATTTCCATTAATATTGTTTTCATATTTATTTTACCTGGTTTTATTAGGGGAATTTATATTTTGAAAATTGCATATTAATAAAGTGAATATATGAATTCTGTGCCTTGATAATATTATATATATATATTTAATAAATTATTTTTCGAGAAGAAATAATGGTCAAATTTACAATAAAAAATTAATTAATAGTTATACAATTTAATATCATTTCTATAAAAATGATTTTATCTATATTTAATTTTATTTAATATATATTTTGATAATAAAAAACATCTAAACAAATATTCTATATAAGCATTACAAGAAGATACACACACACAAACACACACATATATGACGAAAATGAATTATGTTTATACTCGTAACCACATAACTCATCAACAAAGTATAAATAAAAGTATTAAAAGGTTTTATTTTATAATGTTATTGTTGTTAAATGCTTCAATAAATTTGTTTGTTATCATCATTAAATTATTGAAAACTCAATTTAAATATTTGCTTTTTATAAACACATCTAAAAATTAATTGAGTTTTCAATTAATATTTTACATATAAAGCAATATAATAAAAAAAATGTTTACAATAATCATTGCATATATAAAATAATAATATGTGATTTCCAAGTGATATCAGATACATTAAATATTTAACATCTGATAATCATATCTGAATATAAAATTGTAATTTTTGATTCTAAATTATATATTTTGCGTATACAATTTCACTTGTAAATCATGTATGGAAGTTTATTAATAAATTATAAAACTTATTATTTATTCAATTTAAATACAGTTCATTAGAATGAATAAATAATGTATATATATCATTAAAAAAATATTGTTACTAAAATGAAATAAATAAATTATTTTAATTTAATAATTTTTAAAATAATTCAAATATATTATATAATCTATAATGGTGTATTTATTTTTACAGATATGGAGGTTCCCAAAAGAATGGTGAATAGAAATATAGCATTTCGTCAAACTTATAATAACCATGCAATAAAGACTTTGATTTTGTGTTTTTTATTTCCGATTTAAGTATCATTAGAACCTTGTAAGCATTACTATTATTACTAATTATTCAAATGTTATAATTATATTTCATTACTAACTCTACTTATATTTAGATAAGCAATTTTCTTCTTCAGCCGATAAAACTCTACCTTTGTTAGAAAGTCCGCGATTTTCAAAAAGTGGTTAGTATAGTTTTAATAAATTGTTACATTTTATATTAAACTTTGTTTTATTATTTTGTTAAATTGTTTCTAGATTTATTAATACTTTGGATTCATTTTCTTAATCAATAATTACATTTCAAATAAATAAATTTGTTATCTAAATTTATAAATTAACAATTTTATGAAAAAAATATAATCTTGTGGAGTTTGAATACAATATTGATACACTCTACCGAATTTATGTGATTTTAATATCGTTCACAATCGTAAACACATAGATTCAATCACTTAGATCTTATCCTTAGATATACACCGGATATTTTGATGTCATTATTATCTTCCTTCAATCTAATAGATAACCAATAATATATTAAAATGATACTATGTACAATGGTGGTGCATTGCTTTATTTATAATCTAACCTTGCTGCTTAAATATTTGAGAACCTATTTATTCAATGCAAATTTAATTGACCTAATAATATCTTAGCTGAATTGTATTGTATTATATATTTTTAATTAGTTCATATTTAAAAAATATGTTATTTTTCAATTTACTATTTAAAAATTAATTATTCTATGATAATGATACTATAGTAAAATATAGATCGCATAATTATTTATATAGGAAATTTAGATGTAATACATATTGTATATATTAAATACGTTCTGTAATATTGTTACCATTTGATATATAATTATTGATAACAACGTTGTAGTGAGACTTATAATTTAGTCAGTATATAATGTGTAAGATATATATGTTATGTATGGTAATTCAATATCTCGTATCGCTATAACCTCAGAAAACCATGTACAACTTCTCGATTTTTCTGCGTACACAAAACCAGTACCTTTATTATCACCGTATCCCGCCGCGTGCTCCAGAGGGCTACGGTATTGAGACCGGCGGCGGTCCCGAGGCATTCCACGGCGGTTCCTTCGACGGCGGCTACCAGCAAAACCGCTACGGTCAAGCCGGCGGCTACGGTCAGAGTGGCGGCAACGGTCGCCACTCCGGCGGAAATTACGACGACTACAAACCGCTCTCGAGGAACCCGGAGTTCCGAGGTCCACCGGGTCACCGAGACTCGAGGTCCAGGTCGTCTTACGATAACGGACCCCACAGGGTACGAAATTCTTTTTTACACCTTTTTACATTTTACACCTTTTAAATTTTGCAAATTTATGCTACAATTTTTATTTTCAAAATTACGTCAATTCTATTTATTCTACCTCTAAATTAAAGAAAAGGGAATAGTTTCGTCGCGTCGCTATACCGCACCTCACACTATCACGCTACACCCCAATTAGGGAAACTATAATTCACCTCAGTACGGCGACCGCAGATCTGGTGGCGACTACAATGCCTACCGTGGCATATCGCCGATGAGATCCTGTTAGATCTCGTAAACTTTATTCTCGACCACAATTCTCGTGCGTCTAAATTCACCCGAGACATCTTTTGTAATTCATCTAACCTCGAGTAAAAGATATAAACGTTTTTATTGTTAATTATTTTTCTGTTCGTTATGTTCTTAATTCGTAGTGCCTAGATTTAATGTAAACTTCCTACGTAAGGTTCAGATGGGCAAGGCGAGGTTTACATGATGTATCAACTGGTTGATTTTAACTGCACTAAACTCTTCAATTTGCTTTGCCTGTTCGGAAATGTCTACAAGGTTTTTACTTTCTTTGCTTCCCAAACCAAAAATGAAATTGAAATCCACATTTTATGGATTCGTAAATTTCTATTGTATCTGTAAAAATTATATTTTAAAACATTATTTATTATATTCTCACATAACAGGCGTCTCAAAATATATCAATTCAAGATCAATAGTTTAGCTGTATAATAATTAAAAATGCATACACATTGTTTGATTATGTTATATATATTTATTGATATTGATTTATATACTTTAGTAAACATATCTCACTCACACTCTTGTTCCGGCGAATATTTCAATACCCATCCGCAATACCAGACGTACTATTTATAACACGCCCCCACGTCATCGTAAACATTCACCGACGTAGATCAAGATGCTGAAAAGCAAGGAAGGTTCCGCGATGGTGCAAATGGCGCTCGGCAGTCGCATGTATCTAATCAACGGAATCGAATGTAATGGACAGAAGATCTGCATGAAGTTAGCTGTAGATTTTCTTGTTTCATGCTTGATTTTATACTTGATTTTATACTTGATTTTATACTTGATTTTATACTTGATTTTATACTTGATTTTATACTTGATTTTATACTTGATTTTATACTTGATCTAATACTTGATTTTATACTTGATTTTATACTTGATTTAAAATAATCGCCGTATTTTACATCTATTTCAATTGTCTCGTTCTTCACAGGCTGAGTACGAACCAAGAGATGAAACCCGTTTCCAATCCGATTCCCATGGCTGACGGTACTCCTTCCTACCAGAACTATGCGGATGATAAGAACAATAGATTCTCGACTCCGATGGCAGCATCCAAGAATCATATCCTTTATTAAATGCTGTTCTTATAATTGATATTTATCCAGCAAACATAATAGATACAACTAACAGCCTATACAATTATATAATATGATATTTTGAAGTAACAAAATGAATATGAATAATGCTTAAATAGATTTACTGTATTGTTTAGCTTAGGATGACAATTTATTGTAATTATTTATATTGTTTCATTTCTTAACTTTATTTTACGTTTGGAAGCAACTTCGAAAACTTTGTACTTTTTCAATGGAAATCCTGAAATGACGGAAGAATTCATGGAGAAGGTTTTGAGATTTAATTCCTTATCTAATTACTAAGATTTTTCTTAGTGATGGTCATAATTATCTTATGATGGATTTTTAAGATATTTAGAATTACGACAGGTTTTATTGTCATGCTTATTATGTATTTATTGGGTTTATCTAGGAAGGGTATAACAAAGGTATGCACATTGTTCAGGATAATAAATATAACAGGAAATATAAATTAAAGATATTTATGATGAATGATAAAAATAATTAAACATTAAAAATAAAAATAGACATTAATAAAATAATTAGCATATCTACAGTTATTAATATGCTCACTTTTATTTAGCCATAATAATAAAACAATGATTTATAATTTCTACAGATTTGCACGGATGGAGGTGCCAATAAATTTACAAAGTACACAAAGTTTCCTAATATTAAAGGTTTGCTTCGGATTGAGATTCTAATGTAGATATTACTATTACTATGATTTAAACTGAACCTTTACAGAGGGCTCATTATCTACTGGTCTTATAGAGTATGATTCTGCCGACGAAGCTACCGCCGCATTGATTTTGATCAACCACACAATTATAGATAACCCAGGTATTCTAATTCTATACACAATTTAATTTTTATAATATTTAGTTTTCATAAATTTGCAGAACTTAAAACTTTATTAATATTTTCATTACTAAAATCTATAAATACAGAATTTGATAATTCAGGTTTAATATTTATTATTAAATAATATCGTTTTATTATTTGTTATAAAAATTAGGAGTATGTTATTTGTTATATTTGTTTGCATATTATTATTTCAGTTTTTTAAAGTAATGATAATAATATCAGTATAATCTAAACATTGAATAATTAACAGATGGAAAATTTCCTTTTACTTTGAAACTCTGTTTCTCTCAGAAAAAGATTACTGTGCCAAGAAGTAATCAAGAATAGATGTAGATATATTTAGTTGTATATTAATGTATGTATATTTGAATACGATGTAAACTACCTAAATAAATATCATTGATTTTCATTATTTTATTTATTTCTATGTAAATGCATTACAATATAACAACAAAACAATCGATAACATTATTAATTTTTAGGGTTACGGAAGTCCTCAGCAGCATAGACCGCATTTTCTCCGAGTTCTTCATTAATTCGCAACAATTGGTTGTATTTAGAAAGTCGTTCACTTCGGCAAGGTGCTCCAGTCTTAATCTGTAATGCATCAATTCTCATTATTAATAATAATGCATTCTTAATAATCTGAAAACTTTAAATCTAATTTTAGATGTCGGTTTTTTATTAAACAACAAATTAACTTTTACTATAAGAAACTGCTGAAATTATTGTAATTGTAGAACTTCTCTAGATTCTGCAATAGTGTAACGTTGACGTGCTAAGCTATTATAAACAAACCTGTCCAGTGCGTAATCCTACAACTAAATCGGCGATGAAGTTGTCCTCAGTTTCACCCGAACGATGGCTGACCATGACTGACCACCCTGCACTTTGGGCCATTTTACAAGCCTTAATTGATTCAGTAACCGTGCCGATTTGGTTGACCTGTAATTGTAAATAATAAGATGCGTGTAAATAATAAGTGACCGTAAGTTTAAATTGGTCGATTTATAAATGGAGAAATATGAAAATGATAACAAAAATTACAGTTTTTTATATTACAAATTATTTAATTTACTATTTATTAAGTATCTTAACTACTTGTTACTTAATACTTAGTTACTAGATACTTAATAAATTGACTATAGGTTTAATCATTTAATTTACTACGACTTGGCTTGAATCAATCTAGAAATTGTTTATGGTGTAGTGTATAATAAATAAAAACATACCTTCAGTAACAATGAGTTACATGACTTCTCATTGATTGCCCTCTGTACTCTCTTGGGATTCGTAACGGTCAAGTCATCTCTATAAAATTATACATTGGAAGGTTAAAGTTCAAGTTCATATTTATGTATGCGCTTTCGAAGTTTCAGTTAAACTATTATTTGCATATATTTATATATATATATATTTATAGATAGGTTTTTAATAAATATATTGTTATCTATAAAATTATAAAATTAGTGAACACTGAAATTAGAAGTTTATCATATTGACTTTTTACAGTTGTTTTTACAAAGAAAATAAAATTAAAATAATTATTTAAAATATAATATAATCATTAGTGAAAGGAGAATATGCTATTAGGAGAATGATATTAAATATATTTATTATTAGGAGCTTTTTATTGTATTTCTATAAAAATCATAAATTTTAAAAACTAAATAAATGTGTATAAATATTTTAATGATTAATATTAATCTAAGTTAATTTGGTTTCCAATTGTTTCACATGTAAAAAGTCTTGTTTAAGTTGTAAACATTTTAGTTAACAAATTTAAAGTTTTTTTGCAGATATAAAATGACAATGGGAATAATTAACATTTTATTTTTAATCTCGTAAGTTATTGCTGATAATTTAGCATAGAGATGAATTAAAAATATTTATAGGTATGAAAAATAAAAATGTTAATAATTTTTTGTTTAATATATAATATATTATTAACATATTTAAAAACTTATTTATTATCTGAAAAAACTTAGTTTTAAATAGTACATTTTAAAAATATGAATTAATTAATAATGATTATTAATAATATTTCAAAAATTAATATTGAATTAATTGTTATCATGTTCTCCAATTTACTATTGTTATGTAAACTATAGTACAGGGGTCAAGATAAAGATTCTAAATATTATTTCTATTTTCTTAGGAGAGATTTTTATAATCCGATTTCCTCATTGTATGGTATTATTTCATAACATGAATAAAGAAAAACAAATGGATATAATGAGATATAGATATAGTTTATAATAGTATCTATAATATATTACTATATTCATAATACATTTCTATTATGAACATTAAGATAAAAACATTTTAAATGGGATCTGTTCAATCATTTCAAATAATAGTTCTTAATATTGTAATATTCTTATACTATTATCATGTTATCTTATCATATCATATTATATCATCTTATATTATCATCATATCATCTTATATTATCATCATATCATATTATCTTATATATATAAATTACACTATATAAATATTAATTAAACTGATAATTGTCTCTGATAACTGATAATCAATTATATGTAATACTTTTTATAACTAATCAGGACTAATACAATACTTAAAGAAACTTGTTACTAATATGAATTACAGAAGAATTAGTAGGTCAGATGAGGTTAGGAAAAAAACAGGGTTTTGTAGATTATGGCAGCGGAAAATTGTAATTTCAGTAAAAATTTATATTTTATATCAAATTCTAATTCTATTATCAATTCTATAATTTAACCTTGAACACGATTTTATAAAATATAATTAATTAGTTACGAAATTCCTATTGTAATTATTAAAGTACTTATACAGAAACAAATGATAAAGTACTTTTTAAAAATAGATCTAATAACATATATAAAACATAATAAAGTTTTTATTTTCACGATAAAGCGCCGGAATATAAATGCCACAACATAGACCAGCTAACTATTGTTATTGGTGAAACTAACCCAACTAATTGTATAGAAACGGCCGCGCACATCTTTGACCACGCCGGCCAGTCATCCTGGTCAAAAGCATCTTCGATGCTGACCACTGGATACTTGCTAATAAATCCCTCGTACACCTTCAGCAGCTGGTCGGAGGTTAACTGAAATCGACGAGAGATTGTATTTAGTTTAATAGCATTGTAGTATCGAAGCTTTCGAGCGTAATACATATTATTCATAATAATATGTCGATGGCAATGTCTGTTAGAAATATATTCAATGCTATGTATATATAATGTTCAATATGTTCAATAACCAGATTGATGTAATTATTATAATTTTAGCTAAAATATTATAATATTATTTATATCAAAATAAAATATATTCTCTTTTATTTTGATTACTTTGAATGTTAGAGTTCCATTCATTTTCTATATTAATTACATAAATACATTTTTTATTTGATTACTAAATTCTCAGGAAAACATCCAGGTCATTTTGGTTTTATTCATATAATAGAAAGGAAAATACTTTATAAAAAATTAAATAAATTAAATATTTATATTTGATTTACATTAAAATTATATTACGCTTATTTTTAATATAAAATGATCGTATAGGACAATAGATTATATCATAGTTACATAATCTGGTTATTTTGGTAGTTGATGAATTTGAAAATGTAATCCAAGAAGAAACATTACACAACACACGTAACTTACGTAGTCTTTGGGGTCGGATTGATCGTTTTTGAAGTCCAAATCGTATTTGCCGTCCTTAAAGAACTCGGAGGCCGCGACGTCCATTCCAATCTTAATCTTACCCGTGTATCCAGCCTTCTCGATGGCAATCTTCAGCAGATCCAAACCTGTGCAATTCACAGAGACGGGGTTGGCTTCAGGTATTCGATATTATCTCTCCACCGAGCAAAAGTTATCGCGAATTTAATAATTCTTTTATTATCATTGTGTATGATAACATTAATTATGACACAGTCTATACATTGATAAACATGTCTATGTATAATCAATATATATATAATGTATGTATATATCTTAAATATGCGTAATACATTTTAATATATATATATGAAATATATTTTATAAGTTATCGACAATATATTCTAGAAACCTTCCTCGTTGTTTTGAATATTAGGAGCAAATCCACCTTCATCTCCGACATTGCAGGCTAGAAGGTAAAAGTGCAAATTCTAAACAAATATTGTGAAAACATGGAGGACTATTATATCAGAAAATAAGCAGATTGTAATAAATATATGAGAACGAAATGTATAAATAGAAGAGTAAATGTGATATTGACCATCTTGTCCGTATTTAGCCTTGATGACCGTCTTCAGGTGGTGGTATACCTCACTGCCCATTTTCATAGCTTCTGGGAAGTCCTTAGCACCTGTAATTATAGATCACAGTGAATAAAGTAATTGTGTATATATATATAAACAATACAACATATGCTATACGTAATTAGGCATTTCTTGATTTTAAAGTTATATTCTATTTTTTAAAGCAATTTATTTTTACATATTTATAAAATCATCGAATACCAATAAAAAATATTGTTCTTTTAAATTTTATATTTATGTTATTTACGAGTCTATCAAAAGTTCAACAACAGTTTTCTAATAGAGCGTAACGGTCAGTTAAATTACAGCCATACTGACCAGTGGGCATAAGCATGAACTCTTGCATGGCAAGCTTATTCCCGGCGTGAGAACCTCCGTTGATTACATTGAAAGCCGGCACAGGCATCACCACATTCTTATTACCCGCTAAATCAGCGATATGACGATATAATGGTACTCCCTGTGTACGAGGGCGGGGGTTAATATGGGAGGATGGGGGGTTGTAGGTAGGGTTTGTATATGGGGGAATGAGGTAAGGGACTATATGTAGCAATAGGAAGGGGCTTAGTGTAGGGTAATGGGTAGGTATAACAAGAACCAGTATGTGGACAATAGAGTGGGAGTAGGAATGATATGTGGGAAAATGGAGTAGGGATAATATAATAAACGATGGGTATGGGAATGGTGGTATGCATTATATGTCAGGGTTGGGAAGTAGGGTGGAATTAGAAGGTGGAGTATGATTCTCTGGGTATGGGGCATGGCTATGGAGTATGTGATTATACCATATGGGTTGAATAGGAAAGTGGGTTTGGAGCAATACATTATAGAGCTTACACAGATGTAAGAAAATAATTTTGTTAAAATTCAAAAGAAATAATATAATTAAAAATAGAAATAAAATAAGTATTTAGTTATTATTATTGAATATAATAACACTATAATAAGATATAAGCACTAATTCTCTCAGATTTAGATCAATATATTGTTCTATTGAAATTATTGTACTCAATCGTTGATATCTAGGGCTTGGAAAGTAATATAATGCCAAAAAAAGTTCTTCATAATTAATAAAAACATGACCAACAATTTAAAAACTTGGATTTGGGAGGGAGGGAGGGAGGGAGGGAGGGAGGGAGGGAGGGAGGGAGGGAGAATTTATATATAGATATAATAAACTAGTGAATCACCTTTTCAGCTGCCCCAGCTTTACATACAGCAAGAGAGACTCCGAGTATAGCATTAGCTCCAAGTTTTGCTGTCAGGTAAATAACATTATTTATGAGTCATGGATAATCGTTCAGTAAACAATTATATACCATCATTACAATATCCTTTATAGACAATGCTGTCTGTACATTGAAAATGTAAAATGTTTTAAACATTATATCACTGCCTTTGTTTGATAGAAAACTGTTCCTGAATATCAAATCAATAAATCTTTGATAATAAAATAATAAACCAGCTTTAGTTAATAGTTTCACTGTACGTTTTGCTACTCTTGTGTTAGACTGATGCCATGTGAGATTTGAGCAAATAAATTCATAAATAGCATATTTCAAGTAGTAAGGTTCAAGTAGTAAGTGCTATACTAGTGGTGCTTGGTCTAGTGGACCCTAGACTAGTGGTGCCCAGTCTAGTGGACCCCAGTCTAGTGGACCCCAATCTAGTGGTCCCTGGGCTAGTAGACCCTAGACTAGTGGACCCCAATCTAGTGGACCCCAGTCTAGTGGACCCCAGACTAGTGATCCCTAAACTAGTGGACCCCAGTCTAGTAGACCCCAGTCTAGTAGACCCCAGACTAGTAGACCCCAGGCTAGTGATCCCTAAACTAGTGGACCCCAGTCTAGTGGACCCCAGGCTAGTGGACCCCAGGCTAGTGGACCCCAGGCTAATGTACCCCAGACTAGAGGACCACAGTCTATTGGACCCCAGGCTAATGGACCCCATGCTACTAGACCCCATGCTAGTGAACCCTAGGCTAATGGTCCCTAGGCGAGTGTGGTATTTAGGAAATGATAGTGATATTTTAGAATATATAAATTATATTTTAATATACAAATATTATAATCAATTAATATTTTATAATAAATTAGATATTTAGTATAGAACAAGATAAGGAGTATAATATAATTAACTGGTTATAAAGATAGACTGAGACCTACAGCTTACATTTATTCTCAGTTCCGTCAAGGTCGAGTAACAACTGGTCAACATCCTTCTGATTGGTCAAATCTATAGACTGAAGAATAAAATGTGGATTATATAAATATTATATAAATAAATATATATTATATATATATTATATAAATATATATACATTATATATATTATATAAATATATATATATAAATATATTAGAAATTATTCCACAAATATGTATTTATATGCATACTAAGAATTAAAAATATGTATTATAATATACAATATGTAAATTATACAACTACATATTATAAGATTTGAGTAATTATATTTAATAACAAATTCAGTTTAGATAACTGTAATCAATCAATTGTAACCACACCCCCAATGTCTGATACAATAAACTAGCAATCTTAAAATGTTCTATAGTGTTTAGTGTATGTTACTTGTGTGTGAATAAATTATGTAATATTATCAGAATCACTTGAACATACAATAGATTAACAATCATATAACATCAAAAATACGGAATAAAAAGATATACTCTTAATAAAATACTTAAAATGATTAAATTACTATTTTAGAATAAATTACATGTTGACATATTATGTAACGCAGTAACATATTATGTAACCCGTTGGCATTTTAACTATTTAGCATAGTTACCTTATGTCCAACAAGAATCGGGGCAATTAATTCTTTAACATTCTTAACGGCAGTAAATACACCTGATGAAATTTGAGCTAATTCAAACAATAGTTACAACAACAAAACAATGAAATTGATTAGTATAATTATGAATATAATTGTGTTATTATTAATATATATTGAGTTTAGATAAATTATGTTATATAACAAACAATGAGTATTGTAAATTTCTAATTTATTGAATATTGAAATTTATTTGTCAAAAACTGAATTTAATAATTAAGAAAGTAGTTCCAAGTAATCCAAGTAATTTCATTTTTTGCCAAGAATGTTGTAACACACGAAAGGAGTTTATAAAACTATTACATCATATCATTTGCTAAGTTATATACTTATGTACTTATGTAATACCGAATTGAACACAAGACAATCTTACCTATCTTAGTCTGATATAAATATAAACTAGGAATAATTAATCTATATAGTTATTTCATGACAAGTAATAAATATAATATCACAATTATTCCAAAACAAAATTACAAAATCAGGTTTTCGTAAAATGAAAGAATTTCAAAAAATAATTTACAATTTTATTGATTAATAAAAAACTAATAATATAAATCTTTACTAGCAAGAAAATTAAATTTGTATATCAACCTTTTCCGTGGTAATCAGATTTCACTTTGTCTCTTAATTCCAGAGCCTCGTGGATACCGGTAGAAGCACCACTGGGCACGCCAGCACGGAATAATCCTAAAGGTCAAACGATGTCAAGGTCAACCATAAGATTATAATATAAGTTATTTACTGCGAATATAAAATTTGAATCAAGTCATTTTCATGATGTAATTAATTTTATACTATTGCTTAATAAATAATAATGAACAATAATATTAAATAACAAAATATTGGTTTTAAAACAGTAAATTTAATATTATTATCTTTATAATATTTAGTCATTTACTAAATAAGAAACATGTGAACGTAGTAATAGTGTGTGTATACTGGAATAGCTAGATACGATACAATTCTGCATTGTGTGTAAAAGAGTGTGTAGGCAGTAATTTATTCAATATTAACATATCAAATCTATGCACTAAATATACAAATAGATCTTTAAAGTGGCAATTTAATATTTAATCTTGTACATGGCATGTATCTTATAAATTCAACTCATTCAATTGAAATTTGATACCGTTTAATCAAAATGACCTCTATTTGACCTCAATGACGTGCATCAACAAAATCCGATATATAAAAATTCATGTAGAACATTTTATAACTATAGTATTTATAAAATTATTAACTTATCGTAATATGGTGTATTAATATATATATTAATAAATTATATTCATTAGTTCATCACATAATATACTATATTTTAAAAATTCTAATAATTATGTAGTAAAAATATTAAAATAAACTCTAAAAAAATATTAATATACTTAAAATTAATATTAAGAAATTAAAATGCAAATATATAATATTTCAATAATAAAAATAATGTTGTCAAATTTTATTTAAAAGGCTGTTTAGATAATCGGTTTCTAAGTCAAATCCAAGATATTTACTTTTTATTTTTAAAAGTTGTTAATAATTACACATGTACTTGAATCTAAGCAATGTATAATTTGAGCAATAAATTTAATATTTGTTTATATACACTATATATAAATGTATCATATTACATCAGTGATAGAAATATCACATATACATATCTCACCATGAAACCAAATGATGTAATAATTAAAATTTGTATATAATTATTTTAAATCAAAAATAAACATAATATATTTTTAATGCAAATTAAATATACTTTCACTTTTATTATATAAAATACTAAAATTAATACTGGATTTCTGAGTTTATAATAAAATATCTTTATGTTACTCTAAATAACACTCTAACATAGTAAAGCATACATTTTAAATAATATTTTTATTATCTAAAAAACTACAGATGAATTCTGTACACATTATTATCTGCAGATAATAATTAAATTCCAAGTTGTTGTCATACAATAATGGATATTAATAAATTGATGAACAAATAATAAACTACGCTAAATTCACTGACAATTCATTAGATTGTGATATGCAATGCATTTAACAATTGCATAAAATATTACATTATCGTTATTTTAAAGACAAAACCATAATAGTCACCAATACAAAAGTAACCTAGAAAATGTGATCAAGATGATTATTTAAAATAAAAGCATTTCAATTTAAATATCTATATTTCTCCTGTACAATTCCTAATTTGTCAGAAAACTGTATAAGTATGATACATTTATTCAAAATATACAAATCTATTCAAACTAATAACGAAGATGATAACATAATCTATATATTTAGATTCTTTATTGTGTGAAATAGAATACTCCAAGTTAGTTGGTATTTATAAAGAAAACAATATTTACGTAATATATTTATTTAATATAATTATATATTTGAATAATATACATTGTGATACTTGGGGGTAGTCTTACTAACGACAGTCTTACTAATGTCTTCTACTACTAATAGAGTAATCTCTGCTAATAGATTATAATTAAACGTGATTAATCATGATTATTATAAGTATCAATATAATAAATAGTATAAAACGTTTTAATTATGTAATATTTACTAGTGTTCGACTTTTTAATAAATCAACAATCGAATGAATAAATAACAGAAGATATAATTTTAGACATAAAGATATTTATATTCAACCTGGAATTAAATTATTATCTACATATAGTAACTCTTATAGTAACATATATAGTATCGATTGTTAGGTATTAGGATAATTAACATGTTATTTAATACATATGTTGTACATTGTTAGAATAGTAATGCCGATACCATAAAGATAGTTTACTATATTATAATATATATATTACTTAGGTAATATAATAACTTAGTGTATAATACTTGATAATATAGAATAATATTTTAATTTAATGTTCGATTTATACATTGTACGGATTGATTAATTTGAATTACCTTATTGCACGATAGGATACCCATTAAACCAGTTAATAATAGAAATAACATAAGTTACGGTTTACCGATAATAATACATTTCAATGGGATAAGAATTATATTTTATATTAAACCTTTATCGGTTGTTAAATCGACCTCAATGGTAGGATTTCCACGACTGTCGAAGATTTGACGAGCGGTCAAAGATTTTACAGACATATTTGATCGACTAACTGAAATTTGGATAATGTAATATATATTATTTAAGACTACGACTTTTCCTATTATATTTAAAGTTATTATTATGCTGTTAAAGAAAATGTACTACTTACATTATAATATTTACTATATCATATATAGAAAAATATATAAAATATAGAATCAAATATTTTTCCTAAGATAACATTTATAAACATTAATAAAATATTAATTATATAATAAATCATATAATATGACAAAGTAAATATATACAAAAAACAATATAAATTTTAATAGATCAATTAAGTGTAGAATCAATAACGTATTTGTTTTACAAAATAAAATTAATTATAAATACATAATTTATGTATATTGGTATCATAATAATAAATTACATATATGTGTAATGAAGTAATCTTAAAATATTTGTAATATATTAAGTTAAAAAATTTAATAATTAGTGATTCATATGATTAAGTTGTTTATTATTTATTAAAATATCTATAAATAACATAAATTTGGATAAATAAGGACAAATCCTATTAAAAATCTATAACAAAACGGTTTTAATAATATAAATATATCACTTGCATAGTTTGTGTATTATGCTGCTCATCGTCTCTGGTTTCGTGATTAATGGAAAAGCAATTAAAGAACATATATATGTACTTTGGACCAACTTTACTACTAACCTTATTCTATTATATTCTATAATTAGAGAACAGAATATTTCTTTATTCAAGAACAGAATAAATGAATTTCTAAGTATTTGACCCTGTGAACCCCTTTAAAATAATTGATCTTATAGGTGGCGTAATGTTTTGATAAATCTCTAAATGTGCCTGGATATTTAAAAAATAATAAATTAATTAAAAAATATAGTCATAAATATTCAATAATAAAATTATAATGAATATGTATACATTATATTGAAGTATGGATGAGAATCATTAATATACAATAAATATTTGTATTATTAGTTAATACATTTTATTTTTTATTAAAGTTATAACCTCTATCTGTTATAATAAGAAATGAAAACAACCTCCCAAGATTACCTATAGTTAATATTGGCTATAAATTGTATTCTCGTAAATAGATTCACAATGATATATATATATATACAAAATAAAATTTTACAACAATGTAATTAGTTCATTGATAAAATATATCATTATTAAAAATATATGCATATAAATATATATATATATATATATATATATTGACCTATCTATACTATAGTAAATCTAAAATAAACGTAAAAGTTACATAATATAATTAAATGGTAGCATCAACTAGTTGATTACAATTACATTATATACTATTAACACGTTTACAATAGTTAATCCTCGCTACGTAATTATTATTACAAGAGATTAACACAAAGCATTTTAAATAGATTATAATCCCCCTCAACACTATAGTGCAATTATAAAAACGCATGCATTTTCATCTTTCAATTGATTAATTTGCTTTAAGATCAGAAAACTTTTATCGGATATATTCTTGAAACTTTTATTAATATGGTTTATTTATATATATTAGATCCCATAAGATCTAAAATAGAATACCCATCTACCGTTGTAGATGGGAGTATTCGAGGTTTGCGAATTTACATCATATGTAATAAGCCACAAGTTATTCTGTGATTAATAATTATTAATAATTAGCCAGTTTCAAAGTATTTTAAATAAGTATAACGTATTACTTTATGTAAATAAATATTACCTGATTACCGAGAGAAAATGTATCAAATCTTACGCCTTATTAAACATGTTCACAGAAAAATAAAAATCTTCAGTATAACAGTTGCTTAGATAATACATAATGTCATCTTCCGCAGATAAAAGAAACAATGTGTTAAATTACGATTTATTTTTTAATTCGGATAATAAAGTTCAGATATATAGATTCAATTACTTAACTGAACTTATCATTAAATTTTCAACTATATTAGATACAAAAATATATAATTAATAGTACTCAAAATATATAATTAATAGGGAGTGAAGGTTCGGAAAATTAAACAAATGCTATAACAAGGAAATTTGATAAATACATTGCAGTTTAATTTATAGTCTTCAGATAACAAAGTAAGAAATAAGATTTTTATATTCGGGAAATTGTGGTAAATTATTATAAGAGGATTAATAAACCTATCTTAATTAGAGATACACTTAAATAATTTACAATTCATTAATCATTTTATAAATCCACATAGTCGTTCACTATTCTCATTTGATGTCCCTTCTATCCAATCTATAGATCATCTTATATCTAATTAGTCACTCTAAATATTATCTATATCCATTACCAATTCCATTAATAAAATCATTATAAATACCCTTATCTCAATTAATTCCCTAAATAGTAAATAATTAGTTTTCAACAGGTAGTATTCATAATCATCTAAAACCTGCCACAGTAACACCAATTATAAAGAAAGGTGATCTCTACACTTAATACCTCTCTAACTATAAACCAATTCCATATTATATGTTATATCAACATTTATCAAGAAACTTGTATTTTCCCAACTTGTTGACTATTCAATTAGAAACAAATAGCTTAATACATATCAGATGATTATACTGGTAATTATAGTAAGGAAACAGTAATTCTACATTGCTTATGATGATGTTCTTCAAAGAGTAAATATACGTCTAAGCAACCAACACACCAATTCCTCTTTCTAGATGTATCTGCTGCTTTTGATATTATTAATTATGACATGCTTATAAAATGCTTCATTGATATCTGTGAAGTAGCTCTGAAATGGTTAATATATTAATATATTTTATTAAGAATGGAACTTTTCTATTAAAATCGATACGTCTTGATAAATGTATCCGTTGACTTCTCGAGTTAATCGAAGATCAGTATTAGGCTTTATAATATATATTATATTATTAGTATTATTATATTATTATTATTTTATATTATTAGTATTATTATATTATTATATTATTAGTATTATTATATTATTATATTATTAGTATTATTATATTATTATTATTTTATATTATTAGTATTATTATATTATTATATTATTAGTATTATTATATTGTTATTATTTTATATTATTAGTATTATTATATTATTATATTATTAGTATTATTATATTATTATATTATTAGTATTATTATATTATTATTATTTTATATTATTAGTATTATTATATTATTATATTATTAGTATTATTATATTATTATATTATTAGTATTATTATATTATTATTATTTTATATTATTAGTATTATTATATTATTATTATAGTATTAGTATTATTATTATATTATTAGTATTTTATATTAATATTATATTATTAGTCTTATTAGTTATATTATTATTATATTATTAGTATTATTATTATATTATTATTATTATTATTATTATTTTATTAGTTGTATTATATTATTAGTATTATTATATTATTATCATTATTATTATTATTATTATTATTATTATTATTATTATTATTATTATTATTATTATTATTATTATTATTATATTACTAGTATTATTATTATATTATATTATAATATATATTCCAATATCATAAATATATATCCAACAATTGTATTAATTTATATAATTATACACTTATATAATTATAATTTATCATCAGATATGTCCTACTTATTATTATTAATTAATGAGAATTCATTTAACCTTAATATTATATATAATATTTCATAAAAATAAAATATAGACATAATTAAGACACGTATACGTGTCTATAGACACCACATAGACATATTATCCACTTTATCCATTAATTCGCCTATGGTCATCGCAAATACTCCTATTATTCGCGATTCCGCTTCTAAAAACAATAGACCTATTGATCTTCCAATAGACGACAATAACATTAGTCATACCAGCCATCAATAGACCGACCTGCCAGATACAACGGCCTTACAAAAAGACGCTTCCCAACGTAGTTGTCAATAACGGAATTAAATAGAATAGGAAAGGAGAGGGCCTCTCTGTATCATGCCATAATATATACAAATATGGTTTGATTGTTGTTGGTCTATTTTAATTCTTTTCGTATTATTATTATATAAGCTGTTAATGTATTGAATACATTGTGGTAGAATTATTAACTCAACAAACTAAGGCTCTGTCACGTGATATGATATGAAGTCAAAGGCTTAGAAACAGTATGTTACTGATTTGCATTTTTGCTTATATTTTTTAATTATTGAATTTAAATGATAATGTTTTACATATTCCGTCGCGGTTGACGGAATATTAATAATAATTTGACACGTTGCACTCTACTGGCCAAAAGTCTACGAAACAGTCGGAGTTGCACCTTTAGTTGCTAGAGTTATTACCGATATTGATTAGTAGATGTGCTAAACTTACATTTTGGTATTTGAGTAGTTGTTCCAACTTTAAAAGTGGACTATACCGGTTATTTAATAGAGGTAGTATTTCATCGCTAAGCTATGCGTGCATGCCGATGGAGATGAGGTCCGTGAGCTCCATCATAGTTTTCAGAAAAGTTCCGACTGCTACTACCGTTATTAGCGGAATCGACATATCGTTATTGTTGAATATTAGGTCGGTGAAGAGTATAGAAGGAGTTTTGAATATCTTTCCAATACTAGTGATGTCCATCGAGAAGGAGGGTATTTTGATATCAACAAGATATGTTTCATTTAGTATCATCCCAGAAGCCTTGATTTAGACTTCGTCCAAGGTTTTTGGGTTTTGGCATATTCCACAGCGGAGCGTCTTTCTTGCCTTCAGGCAAATGGTAAACATTTTAAATGGTAAATAGAGTGGCCCTCTCCTCGCCTATTCTATTTAATTCCGTGATTGACAACTACGTCGATTGTTTTGTTGAGTAGGGTGTATCATCAACGGCCCAGCTAAATTCTTACACCTCACTTTGCCGATGATATTGATATATGTTCAGATACCGTCGAATAATTGCCGAGATAGAACTATTTATTGTCATCACATTTCAACATGAGTGGAATCACTCTACATATAATGCAACTACACATAAAGCGACTACATATAATGCGACTACATATAGTACGACTACATATAATGCGACTACATATAATGCGACTACATATAGTACGACTACATATAATAGACTACATATAATGCGACTACACATAATGCGACTACATATAGTACGACTACATATAATACGACTACACATAAAGCGACTACATATAATGTGACTACATATAATGCGACTACATATAATGCGACTACATATAAAGCGACTACACATAATGCGACTACATATAATATGACTACATATAATATGACTACATATAATGCGACTACATATAAAGCGACTACACATAATGCGACTACATATAATGCGACTACATATAATGCGACTACATATAATGCGACTACATATAATGCGACTACATATAATGTGACTACATATAATGCGACTACATATAATGCGACTACATATAATGTTGCTACATATAATGTGACTATACATAATGTGACTAAATGCAAAACAATATTTTCGAAAATAAAAAACGCGGGATCCTGGATGGCGAAAGTCGATTTCTCATCAAACTTACCGCCACACATTATCAACACACATTCCCATATTACCTTCCCATCGTATAGTCCCACCGCAACTTCAGACGACAACTCCCCATCATAGTCTTACACCATTACATAATGTTATTATTTGTTATTATATATTGTTATTATTTTATTTTTTATTTGCTATAATACGTTCTTATCTATACTAGTGTTTATATTTTATTATCTTATTGTTTACAGGCAATCCCAAAATTGTGAATCTCCGACAAATATTAATTGAATTAATAAATAGGATAATGGCAATTGTCCATACATAGTAATAATATTACTATAGTAATAATAGTAATAGTAGTAGTAGATTTATATGAAAGTTACACATAACTATTCAAATATAAATGTTCAAGTTTTCAGATCAATATCGAGTTTTATTATCGAGTAATATATTCGTATTGTTTATAATTAAATTTCCATTTATTGTTTATAAAGACTATAGCCACAAGGAGATATGATCTTCTTTTCCTATTCATACTGATACGACAATAATTCAGATGATGATATGTTTTATATTATTTATATTATATTATATTATATATTATTATATTTAATACGTTTTATATATTAATACTATTATTATGTTACTCTGTTTTTTTGTTATGTTTCAAGATAAAATGTTAATCGTGGGTATATTCCCATGTAATAAGCTTCCGATTAGCCTATATAATTATTTTAATAACTAGATATAAATGGTAATACATTACATTTTTATATATTGATTAGTATATTGAATATGTTTCAACTCGGTTCGGTCCAGGAAAACACTGCATTTTTTTTATATAAAAGTTAATATCTATGATTAGTTTGAAATTCGGATATTAGATTTACTTTATTTAAAAAAATTCGGGTCAAAAATAATAGATGGCAATACCTATCTTATAATTATTATTCTTATAAATTGAATTAATATTTCTACAAAGTTCATTAATTATATATAAGGTAATCTACACAACTACTAAAATTACATATAATTTTAAAATACTAATCGAATTATTACTTATTTATTAGAAATATACATATTTTAGAATTAAAATATATTATATATTCGTTAATCATGCATTATTAATAATAAAATATTGTAATGCATTTTCAAAATTATTTTGAAAAAACATGTAATATAATTTTTTGAATATCTAATATAAAATTATTTTCTTAGTAAACCATGTATTTTAAAGAATTTACAAATAAGTTTTATATTATTATATTCGATATATAAAAGTTACATACTATATAATATTTTATAAATAATCATAAGTTATATTTAATTATTTTATTGTATATTTCAATGCAAGCGCAAGTCATCGACGTTGGAAATATATATAAAGTGTATATAATAATTTAAAGATTTTAATAATTTTAGAGATTTTAATGGGAAGAGTCATAAAAAATAAGTTAGGAGATTAAAATTAAACTACTCATTAAAAAAATATATATATATATTATTAAATATTTGGTAGTGTAGACATAGTATTGCATCATATTGTAATTCATACATTTTGCATGCTAGAGGACAGTGTCATAATATTGCTGTCTAGTGAAATTCATACATACTGCATGATAGTAGTTAGTGGCATGGAATTTAATCCTAGTAAAGTTCAAATATTCTAAAACTATGGGTTAGACTCGCTTTGCTTAATAATGTCATAATGTTAAATCAACACATATATAGTAAGGTGTACACTTTTTAAACTTTTGAATTGAATTGAGAAATTTGAAAATTTACATAGCTTATAATGGCATAATGCTAATGAATACCGATGATGTAAAATTACCGATATCGAGTTTTATATATATATATATATATATAAACGAAATGTGTATAGTTGAATAATTAATAAATGGATTTATGTATGACATTTTTTTATAGATCTACTATCTAATAATTTCTTTGCAATTAAGATATGTTGGCAATACGTTTTTTGACGGGTGAGGGTTTAAAATAATAATACTTATTTAATTCCATTCGATCCTTCGAAAATAATTAAGTTGCGCAGAATATGTTGGTGATTTATCTGATCCTTCGAAAATAAATGATAACTTCGCAGTATTTATTTCAGAAAAAATGTTTTAAAAACGTAAAAAATTAAAAAATTAAATTTAGGCGATTTTCTAAAAGCGATTTAATTCGCTACTTTTTTCGTATTTCGTAATTACTTTCAGAGTTTTCCTAATCTATTCCCGAAATAAGATTCGTAAAAAGAGTCAAAAAATGTATAGTCTATTACACTTTTTTTTCGATCCCATAAATACTCGAATATTTTCACTGTCATATCTCGGTTACTACGATTAATATTCCTCGTAAGCTGTTCTTTTATATATTTATAATATTACTAAGCAATAAGGTTACATGGAAATTACACAAAAGCCGAGGTCTATACGATATCACCGAATTGCATAGATTACCCTCATTGAACAATCTGCACACAATACTTTAGTTATTGATTCTCACTAGGAAAATGTATTCAATATCTTAGTGAAAATCAAGAGTATCATTTTTATTAGGTTTCGTATGCTAACAAGTTATGATATGAAGAGAACTTCAGATCCCTTATTGTTCTTTTACTTCAGACAACAATTATATTATAATTATAGAATTATAGAATATAAGAATTATAAAATTATTACAATAATTTATTGATTATTAAAACCCACAGAATAAAACTAAAGTTTTAAAAGTTATTAAAATTATATATTATATTATATAATATTGTATTTGTTTTCGTAAAATAAAGATATTGTTTATATATGTAAAAATATAGAAAATCAAATGGTAATTTAGATTAATCATTAGTAAATTATTATATTAATGCTAATAATTTAATTATAAATTATCAAACTGATTCAATGTTAAATAGTGATTTTGGTAATATTCATTTATTATATATTTGACAATGTTTATTTCATATATTTAGTCAATATAAATGTTAAAATTTGTGTCTAATGTAAGTATGTATTTATAACTGATAGGTATTGACTAACTGACTCATAAATACCTGCAAATTTCACTGAAATGTAATACTTATTAATAGAAATGTTACAGATTTAGAAGCCCAATAATATAACTGAGATGATAATTAATAATTATTAAGTATAAATTATAAATATATTTATATATGATATTAACAACATAAAATAATTATTCTGTCAAAATTACATCAAAATATGCAGAAGATACGAAATATTAAATATTCAATATTTAAATGATTTTATGGTATTTGTTAAAAACCATAAATCATAATTGCATTTTCAAATCAACACTTATCTCATAAATAACTACAAATGAGATAGAGTGTTCTTGTTTGGTGAGTTAATACCTATTATATTGTCTTGTTTGCCAATATAATATTACATAGTAAATCTTTATTTATATAAATATATTATATAGTATCACTAGCGTTGTAAATAAACCTAAAAATTAAAATTTCAATATATGCATTGGGTGCTCTACCCGTCTACACTACTTACCACCCTAGTTACCACCCTAGTTACCACCCTAGTTACCACCCTAGTTACCACCCTAGTTACCACCCTAGTTACCACCCTAGTTACCACCCTAGTTACCACCCTAGTTACCACCCTAGTTACCACCCTAGTTACCACCCTAGTTACCACCCTAGTTACCACCCTAGTTACCACCCTACTCTCCACTCTACTCGCCACTGTCTGGTACCGGTGATAATCTACTCAACTCTTTACTCTACCTACTTCTTATCCATCAAATACATCTCTGCTCTGTCTAAAAATAAGATTAATGACCTGTTTTTATTTTCTTGTTTATATTTTAATTTAGTACTATATTAATTTCTATCCATTATAATATAAATTAAAGTATTTTGAATAATAGAATATATGTTTACAATTTCTTTTATAATTTGTACTATGAAACGTTGGTAATTTCGATAAAATTGCTATGAAACTCAATCATATATGAGACACGATCCAGTGGTGTACATTATTGTACAATACATCTTATTACTAGTCTAATTCTCTACTCGGAGGAAGGTAGAATAGAATCGGGTTGAGCAGAACATTTTAAGAAACTTAATATCTAATACAGCCTCACACTGATACAGATGATGTACAAATCGTAAAGAAAAGTTTATATTATATAATACTTAATTTGTAAATTGTCCTTGTGTTTTTATGTAATTGCATAGTAAATCTTAAAAGAATAGTTTTCAAAATTAACATTCAAATAATTGGAATTATAATATTAAGTTTTTTTTATGTTTTCAATAAATCTGACTAAATAATGATAAAATAATCCATTTTTTATTATTTCATTGATATCTTAAATCAAATATTTTCCTTAAATTTCATTTTATATGCATTGAAAAGATATTTAATTTTTATAATTACAAATTTTTTATAATATATTCCATAAACTTTCATAAAATCATATTAAGCTTTGCTTATCCAAGATATATAATTATTTAAATAAAATTGTTCTATATTTTTCAGTTCATCACAAATCTTATGAGAAGTTTTATTTAAATTCTCAGTTTCTATTTTCTCTGATTATTGAAGGTAATTTAAAACATTAAAAGTTTCCGTCATTTTATTAACTGACTTCTCTGATTATTCATTTTATTTTTATAATTAATATTAATGCAAATTAATGTAAATCTTCATAAAAGTATAAAAACTTCTAATAACTGATAATTGATATTTCATACATTTACTATTCTCATACCTTTCTTTATTCCTAGCTTATACCGATTATAAGTGAGATCAATTATAAGATTTCAATACAGATTTCGAAATTGCATTACATTTATTCTTGTAATAATGTTGTTCATATATTTGCTCCAATCATTTGCAAATTATTTTTTATTGAAATTTCATTATCAAAGACAATTTGTCTTTTTAAATGACCTGTTTTTATTTTCTTGTTTATATTTTAATTTAGTACTATATTAATTTGTATCCATTATAATATAAATTAAAGTATTTTGAATAATAGAATATATGTTTACTTCTTTATGAATATTTTAATATCTTTATTATTGCTTATTTTAAAAATTCACGATAAAACACATTCTATCACGGGATACTTGAACAATTGCGTATACAACGCGAAAACTCATCCTAGTAGAAAGTAGAGTACATCTGAGTAAAGTAGATGTTTTACGTAGTGCAGTAGAAATACAGATAACACAATAATATAGCATAGTAATATTTAGGCATTACTGTACGAAATTGCTATTATTCCCGAGTGTAGTAGATTATATTCACTATAACAATGCAAGACAGATGTAAAACAATGTACTGCATGTTCTTATAATATCAAGAAATATTCAATGTCGGACAATAGAGATAATAAATATATATTTCTAGAATAATCACCTCGCACAATTCCCTCACCTCTCGTATTTCCTCTCCTATATCTCGTATATATATACACTAATAATTCACCTCATACACAGAATTTTTCTACAGTTCAACATCACTATAATATATATATATATATATATATATATATATATATATATATAATAATAAATAGGTTTATGATTTTAAACGACATATTTTGTTGCGAATTCTATATATACTTATTATTAAATATATCCAGGATCTCGTACATATATAGTTTGCATACATTCAGTGGTATTCAGTGGTGCATTCAATGTATCTTTACTAGAGAGGGTGTCCTTGAATAAGATCACCAATGCTATGGTCGCATGTATCTATTATATGTTATGTTGACTGGCAAGAGCGATATTGTGAATATAAATCTACGTACCTATATTATATTTAATGTAGTATATTTATTTCCTACCTAAATATGAACGTAAATATACAAATATATATTGTTTTAAACTCTTGATCCATGTCAAATGTATTAATTTAATTAATTTAATGTAAAGACTGATGCGATATATAAATATTTGTTATTTATATATACAAATATTTGTTATTTATTTATACAAATATATGTTATTTATGTATACAAATATATGTATTTTCTTTAAAATGTAAACGTATTAATGAAATATGCCAATTGACAGCAATTAATCGTAGGCATTCATAAATAGCAATTATAATGTCTATCATACATTTTTTATGTAGACCGTACATTTCTATATTTCTATTGTTGGGGCTATTTATGGATTAAATTCTTTTGTTTTGTTACTCAATAATCCGCACATTCATTGTGAGTAAGTAGGTTCGGCGACTAGAATACAACTATAAAATCACTGCCATATATTCACGTAACCAATGACATCACCCGTAAAACTTCAAATCGCTTCGTAGACAATATATGCGAGTGAAAAGTGATATATCATTCTGCTATTTCTAGTTTCAACATCTGCATTTCTACAGTCTACCTCAGAATTTCCAACGTCCTATTTACCCTATTAATGATAATGATTCAGAGACCTTAGCTATCAATTAGATCGAGTTATGATCTTATTTGCAATCTTGTTATCGGCAAGCCATGCTAATAATTCGTAGGTCTTAGTATCTCCGCATATAGATTGCTAACTGATTGCTTATTCATAACTTTATTAATGATATCTTATTGTGAATATTCACAAGTGTATCTTTAACATTAGTGTTTAATTAATAATTGCACGCACCTAAATTTATTTCTAAAATAAAGATTCATTATTTAACTACCTTTGAATATCTATACCATGATTTATGTTTTGCAAATTTATTATAAGTATAATTACCTACAGGTATTTGCTCAAATAATGTAACTATTTAAATATTATTACTTTTATTCTATAACAAACAAATGTATTTATGAAATAAATAATGTAGAATAAACATATGTGTTTATTTGATATCTAAAACAAGTATGTAATACTTTGTAATAATTACCCATCTGGTTATTGGATGTCCTTCTAAACCATGATTTGTCTGGTAGTTGGGTTATGCAAATTTAAATCAAGTGCATAAATATAAAAGTGTTTCTTCTTATCCAGAGAAATAAACAGCGAATTTATTTAGCATGATATCACATATTAGTTTTCATATTTTTAGAAGTATCATATGCCTCCCAAACATTCACTCTTCCCCTTTTCCCCTCTACTACCCCCTTTCCCCTCTCCCCCCCCCCCCCATTCCCGCTATCTCCTTCACCCCTCCTCCTGACAGAAAAATGTCGTGTATTTATATAAAGAATAACTTGGGATTTGCAATCACGCCGGAGGAAATGGAAAAGATTGAACGACCAAAGACTGAACTGACTATACATGTCACGGCACGGGTTAGTGGCTAGTGGCCCTTTGTTAGTGGCTAGGTGTTAGGCGCCTGTGGTTAGTGGCTAGAGATTATGGCTAGTGGATAGTGGTTAATGGCTGGTGGTTATGGCTAGAGGTTAGTCGTTAGGTACTATGAGGCTAGGTGGAAGGATTCATATGAAATCGGGTGTAGACTTCCCCGATAAGGTGACGACTAAGGTCATTAGGGTTAGCGCATGTGCCGGGTAAAGCTGACCTCTGACCCCGAACACCATGTCTCCACAGGTGACTCAGGCCTTCATCATGTTAGGAACGCTGATTGTCGCTCCAATTGCAGCTTTCTCCATTAAGGATACGAGGAATATGAAAGGACTGTTGAAAAGAGTTGGTGCAGGAGTGTGTGTGTGGTGTGCGAGAGGGCGCGTGTGGAGTGCGAGTGTGTGTGCGGTGTGAGAGTGTGTGCGTATGGTGTGAGAGAGTGTGTGAGTGTGGTGAGAAGAGAGTGGGTCTGGTGTGAGAATGTGAGTGTGACTGAGATGTATCTTTCATTAAAGATTATGTACAATTTTTACAACAGTAATTTAGTCCCTTTTATATTTAGAGTCATATATTTTCAGGACAATTTTACCAGCTGATCAAAATTGTTTGTGAATACAAATTATAATGTAAATACTTTGTTTCTTCTGAACAGTGAAATAATTCAAATGTAGAGGAAACTTGAATCCACAAGATAGCCTTAAGACATTTTAGATTTACTCCATGGGATAATATAAAGTATATTATATTATAGTATATTATAATATAAAGTATATTATAATATAATGTATATTATATTGTAGTATATTACATATAGTATATTATATTATAGTATATTATATTTAGTTTATTCTATTATATTATAGTATATAATAGTATTAAATGTTGTAATTGAAATAGGAGATATAAAATAAACTATCATGTAATTGTTTACAGTTAAACATCCACATTTATTATGACTTCGAGTAAAGGAGAACATTACTTCGCAGGTTAAACAGTGCGGTATAGGTGGCGCTGTCGCAGGAATTGTGGTCGGCAATATATTGATTTACAACTTCATGAAGCCGCTGCAACCGGAGGAGATCTACGATCGTACCTATCGCATCAGGAAGAACAGGGGCCAGGTGCGTATTGTAATGACAATAGAATTGTTCTACGTTTAGTTCTACGTATTCTATATATTATTAATCCAGTGATTCGGAAATTCCTTCTTTCATTCTATTTCATATTTACATGGGAATTTGTGTATCTACGTTCATCTTGAATTCAATTCATCTGCATTTATTTATCTTACTATGAATTCGAGAGAGAAAATACGTTTCAACGTCTATTTACCGATGAGCGAATTAAAACGGCGATGATATTTATTGCGAACAGATATTACACCCCTAGGTGTCGTTACATCTATTTTCTGTTTGCGGGCGAAATGAATTGCTCATTGTTGTTGGGAACTAGAACAATAACTGGTCAAACTATCTAAATACCGACTCCTCGCGTAGGTCAACGTAGATCGAGCCCTAGTCCTGGGAACTGCAGGAGGCATGGCCTTGGGAGCTGCTTCGACGGGTTATTTAATTTTAGAATAATTAGATCAGACTATACATACCATAACATATTTACATAATCTCTTGGTATTATATAATAGTGGAATGGAATCACTACGATGATAATGGACGGTTCCTTAAATCAATCGAATTAAGAATATATGAATTAATACTCATCCCATTGTTTAGTCGGAGTGGCATTGGGAGGAGTCGGAGGAGTAGTCGGAGGAGTGTTTGCAGCTACGGCATTTAATGCAGCGTTTACCAACGCAAAGAAATAGGGGACACGTAATTGTCTCATTAGATATCAAACAATAGCTGTTGTTTCAAATAGGTACGAGTACAGGTAATATTAAATGTTATATAATATGTTTACATTGTTTTTATATAGTAATAAATATTAATTTATATTTATATCTTATTTATTGTCGTCGAAATTCTAGTTAAATAATGTTTATTATATAATGTTTAACAGAATTATTAATACATATTTATTTGGTAAATTTGACTATAGCACAATATAACAATATGTATATAATGTATATAAAATAATATAATAAATTTCTTACAAAATAAATAAAGGTAATCGGAAAAACATTCCTCAAAAGGTAATAAATAAATTCATAATCGAAGAATTCATTAATTGTTAATCTGTAAATGAAAAAAATGGAACAATATTATTAAGTTTAATTAAATTAAACATAATATCAACAAATATAATAATATATGGTTATAATAAATAATGTTAAAATAAAGTTTGAAAATGTAACATTTTCTGAGTTAAATTATTTGTAAATATTTGTAAAACCTAAATCACATCAAGTTTCCATTGGTTCCGGAGCAGAGATAATGGTAGAGGCATGTAGTCCAATCTCGGATTTGATTTGCATAATCTGTTCTATCTGCATGCCTGTAGAGTATTGTTATCAAATTAACATACGTTAAGGTTATGTTATACCAATTAGTATAACTAATTTCTAGCATGGATTCCTTGTGAAATGCATTTTAACCACATTAGGGGTATTATTATATTGATAAACTCAACATAAATTATTATTAAACATAGACTCATCCTATTTACTCAACTAATTACTAAACACTGAATAAACTTCTTGATAAATACATTACTAAACATAGTTTAAACACTGAATAAATCCAAACTAAATATAGTCTAAACTCATAACTAAACAGAGTATAACTAAACTAAATATAATCTAAACTCATTACTAAACATAATCTAAACATAGTAGGAAACTCAAACTTACAATGATACTAGAGCATAATAGATATATGGCAGGTAAGATGAATCAAGTCGTAGTTATTATGGGGCTGGAAGAAAGGTCAGCAAGTATTGGAATAATCTTCTTTTTAATATTTGCAAAGGAAATGCTTTTCAATTATATATCATAATTAATAACAGACGATGATATACTTTATTAAGATTGAAAAACAATCTTGGCGTTGAGATTATGGATAATTTCGCTAAGACCCATAATACCAATCCTACTTTATCTTCCCCACTATACACCTAATAGTTTGTGGGAAGCTCCATGCATGTTTATAACGATGTAAACTAAATTATAAAAACAGTAACGGTAATTCGATTCGTCAATGTTTTAAATGGAATTTATGCAAATTTTGTTGTCGTTTTTCACATAAATAAATATTGTATCAATATCATCATCATTTTTCTTTACCGTGTTATATAAAAGCGTTGGTGTATTATTACTAGTGATTAATATAATTATGATGTATATTGCTATTATATTTATATATACTCTAAAACATTCATTGACAAAATTAATCATTAATAATAAATAAAATTCATAAACATGTAAATAATATCCTTTAAATAGATTATTAAAAATTAATGTAAATATTAAAATTTAATTGAACCATAATAATGTTAAACTTTCATATAAAGATTAGAATATATGTGAAGATTAGTGTTTATAAGTGTAAACTTGTTACTAAACATATTCTAAACTTAGACTAAACTCTTAATAAATATAGTCTAAACTAATTACTAGACATAGACTACACTGATTACTAGACATAGTCTAAACTAATTACTAAATATAGACTAAACTCTTAATAAATATAGTCTAAACTAATTACTAAACATAGTCTAAACTAATTACTAAACATAGACTAAACTCTTAATAAATATAGTCTAAACTAATTACTAAACATAGTCTAAACTAATTACTAAATATAGACTAAACTCTTAATAAATATAGTCTAAACTAATTACTAAACATAGTCTAAACTAATTACTAAACATAGTCTAAACTAATACTAAACACCGAATAAACTCATTACAATCGTACTGACCGGAGTGGTCAACAACTCGATGGTGCAGGAGGGATTGCGTTTGTTGTTCTTCAATGACTTGACCTCGAAGGATTTGGTGCGAACCGCCTTCGACTATCGTAGCCTGGCAGTGCAGCGGTTCCGATTCGATGATCTGGGCTCGACCGTCGTCGTGAACGAGCCTTTCAATGACCCCGGATTGACCTTCGAGCGGTCCGGCTTCGATGACCTGGTGCTCCTCGACGATCTCGATATGGTCTTGAGACGAGGTGTGTCGTTGTTCGCGTTGATCGTGCAACTCCTGGAGTCGTTGTTGACGTTCGCTGGCCGCCACCAGGAGGTGTATGGCGTCGTGTTCGCCGGCGTCGCCGGCTTCGACGACTTCGGTGACTTCCAGGATGTCGTCGGGGAGGTAGGAGCCCTGCGGCATCACCTGTACGTAGATGGGCTGCTCGTCTAGTTCGCCGTCTTTCGACATCAGCACCTGAGGGCGTGGGGGTGGGCGGGGGTTTGGCGGGGGCTGAGATGGGAAGAGGATGTCAAGCTGTAGGGTTCGGGAAGGGGATGCAGAATCAATTATTTATATAAGGCGTCATTAGTAAGAAACGTTAGTGAGCGGAGTATTAAGTAGAAATGTGAGATCAGATGAGATGAGTCAGACATCAGTTAAGAGAGAGTGAGGTTGAGTAATGTCAAGATAATGACAGAAGAACCATAAGACAGATCTGTCCAACCTGAACTTGTTCTCCTTCTTGAGTAGAAAGCATCTGTTGATCGCATTTGATGTATTCAGCTGTATAGCAATGTATTGCGTACATAGGAGGACAATAGATATATTGTATGTGGTCATTGTGTTAGCGTAACATTAGTTGTGCAAGGAATAAGGGAAATGAGTGCATTTAAATATTTCACGTGATCACATTTCAACATAGAAATCTTAAGAAATGGAGAAATTATAGAAATCTTAATAAATGGAGAAATTATAGAAATCTTAATAAATGGAGAAATAAGTGAAGATGGAGATGACCAACCTCCGTTGGCATCCTGGTGAGTATATTCAATGCGGTTATTGCTTTCATTCTCGTATATGAGAGCCAGCTGATCCTAGCAGGCAGATGTGGTCAACGATATTAGGTAATAGTGCATATGTTATGTATGCATTGTCTATTATATTTTAAATTACTAATGTGAAATGACAGTGGTCAATATAAGGCTTTATATTGAGAGTTTATATTAAGAGTTTATATTGAGAATGTTCATGGGGTTAATCTGGGAAAGGTTATCCGGGGTCATGCTACTGCTCTAACTCTGTAATCATGATTATCGGGGTCGTGTAGGAGCATGTGACGTAATAGGTTACCCTCGTTAGCAAATGTTTTTCTGCATTCAATACATCTGGAAATAAACCGGGAAGAGTAATTAAAGAATAATTAAACAGGGAGAGGGAGGGAGGGAGGGAGGGAGGGAGGGAGGGAGGGAGGGGAATAACTAACCTAAAGTGCTTATCTTTGGGTGTAGGAGGATGATAATCTGGTGTATGATAGAGATTCTTATGTCTTCTCAACAATTGTTTCTGTCTGAAAGACTATTTTCGTGATGTAGTATTAATTTATGGTTCAATTCTAATCAATTATCTAAATATAAGATTTTTTAAGCCTTGTCCCAACTAAATCTTTAAATACCTAATTTATATCTCATATGTAAAATCGTGCCCTTGACCATAGTGGTATACATAATCAAATAATGCTTCCTTTATCCGAATAGATGTCCATATAAAACTTTTAATTAAACACCCCTGCAAATATAGAACATTTTTAATGTTGCATTAAATAAAGAAGTATAATGAAACTTGAAGTTTCTACATCACACAATAATGTACAATACATTTCATTTAGTATTTAGTCTATTATATAATGGATTAATCTATATTTAATCCCTTAATTATCATATATATACTATAATACTATTGTAATATATAACTTATATAATGGTTAAACACTAAATAAATAACCCAGGAAATCCACAACTAAAGATCTAAACCCACATAAAAAATTAAGTCCCAACTAAAGAGCTAAACCCACATATAAAGTTAAGTCCCCAAATAAATAACTAACCCCACATATAAAACTAAAGATCTAAACCCTCTACTACAGATTAACCCCTCTAACCTGAACACATTCATTACAGTGATAAGGCTTCTCTCCTGTGTGAGTGAGGATGTGAGACTCCAGGTGGCGTTGGCTCATAGCAGCATATGAACACAACTCACACTTGAAACACTTCTCACCTTGTAGGCGGGTGTAGGTGTGTAGTGGCAATGAATAATCTCAATGTAGTAATAGATATAGCTAGAGATATAGATATGCTATTGATATAGATATGCTATTGATATAGATATGCTATTGATATAGATATGCCATTGATATAGATATGCCATTGATATGACATTGATACAGATATGCTATTGATATAGATATACTATTGATATAGCTATGCTATTGATATAGCTAGAGATATAGATATGCTATTGATATAGATATAGCTAGATATATAGATATGCTATTGATATAGATATGCTATTGATATAGATATGCCATTGATATAGATATGCCATTGATATGACATTGATACAGATATGCTATTGATATAGATATGCTATTGATATAGATATGCTATTGATATAGCTAGAGATATAGATATGCTATTGATATAGATATAGCTAGATATATAGATATGCTATTGATATAGATATGCTATTGATATAGATATGCTATTGATATGACATTGATATAGATATGCTATTGATATAGATATGCTATTGATATAGATATGCTATTGATATGACATTGATATAGATATGCCATTGATATAGATATGCCATTGATATGACATTGATACAGATATGCTATTGATATAGATATGCTATTGATATAGATATGCTATTGATATGACATTGATATAGATATGCTATTGATATAGATATGCTATTGATATAGATATGCTATTGATATGACATTGATATAGATATGCTATTGATATAGATATATATGCTATTGATATAGATATGCTAATGATATAGATATGCTATTGATATAGCTAGAGATATAGATATGCTATTGATATGCCTTTGATATAGATATGCTATTGATATAGCTATGCTATTGATATAGCTATGCTATTGATATAGATATGCTATTAATATAGCTAGATATATAGATATGCTATTGATATGCTATTGATATAGCTAGAGATATAGATATGCTATTGATATGCCATTGATATAGATATGCTATTGATATAGCTATGCTATTGATATAGATATGCTATTGATATAGCTAGAGATATAGATATGCTATTGATATGCCATTGATATAGATATGCTATTGATATAGCTAGATATATAGATATGCTATTGATATGCCATTGATATAGATATGCTATTGATATAGCTAGATATATAGATATGCTATTGATATGCCATTGATATAGATATGCTATTGATATAGATATTCTATTGATATAGCTAGGGATATAGATATAGCTAGAGATATAGATATGCTATTGATATAGATATGCTATTGATATAGATATGCTATTGGTATAGATATGCTATTGATATAGATATGCTATTGAAATAGATATGCTATTGATATAGATATGCTATTGATATAGATATGCCATTGATATAGATATGCTATTGATATAGATATGCTATTGATATAGATATGCCATTGATATAGATATGCCATTGATATAGATATGCCATTGATATAGATATGCTAGAGATATAGATATGCTATTGATATAGATATGCTAGAGATATAGATATGCCATTGATATAGATATGCTAGAGATATAGATATGCCATTGATATAGATATGCCATTGATATAGATATGCTAGAGATATAGATATGCTATTGATATAGATATGCTAGAGATATAGATATGCCATTGATATAGATATGCTATTGATATAGATATGCCATTGATATAGATATGCTATTGATATAGATATGCCATTGATATAGATATGCCATTGATATAGATATGCCATTGATATAGATATGCTATTGATATAGATATGCTATTGATATAAATGTAAATAAATTATAATACTGAATACTCGAAGTAATAATATTATTTTTGTGAATAATATTATTTTTGTGAATATTATAAAAGAAATCAAATTAAGAGATTTGATTACCTTCGTGTGTCTTGGTGTGTATCTTATAGGTGTACCTGTCTGGGAAAGACTTGCCACACTTCTTACATTGCATCGGGGTCTGTATATATTATTAATGTGTTAAATGTATTAAAGGCTTACTAAAGATATGATAGATGATAGTAAATATATGTTAAATACACCTTAAATGCATCCTAAATACACCTTACATGCATCTTAAATGCATCTTTAATGCATATTAAATGCATCTTAAATACACCTTACATGCATCTTAAATGTGTTTCAGATATACAGTTTGTATTATGAGAAGAAGATAAGTGTCTGTAAAAAGTAAAACTAATTGATTTTGAAGGAACCCACTACATATAGTGTAGAGTCGGAAGTAAGAGTTGCTGTGAGTGGAGTTTACGGGTGTCTATGGTAGTTGGCGGGTGTCTATGGTAGTTGACGGGTGTCTATGGTGGTTTACGGGTGTCTATGGTGGTTGACGGGTGTCTATGGTGGTTGACTGGTGTCTATGGTAGTTGATGGGTGTCTATGGTAGTTGACGGATGTCTATGGTAGTTTACGGGTGTCTATGGTAGTTGATGGGTGTTGTCGCTAACATCCGAAGTGTGTAGTTTCATCACGTGGATTTTCAAGTCCGTCTTGCGTCCGCACGTGGTGGGGCACAATTCACATTGAAACACGGGCTTGTCTCCGGAATGAATCAACTTATGGGCCTACAAAGGAATAGCAAACGTCACGAAGTCATTAAACATTCACTATTGAGGTCACTATTGAGGTCACTATTGAGGTCACTATTGAGGTCACTATTGAGGTCACTATTGAAGTGACTATCGTGAGGATTGTTTGGTTGCCATCTGGATCAGCCCGTAAATGAAAGTCTTATTCAGCTTCTCGTGATGTGGACAGCGACGTTTTTATATTTAGAATGAAGATCTCATGTTTTTTATATTATTATTTAATAGACAAGACATGTTCATATCATTTGTCCTGCTCTATAGTACCAATATAGTACTACTAAAGTATTACTATATTATTACTATAGTACCACTAGAGGTACTATAGTACTTCTATTATACCTCTTAAGTACCGCTATAGTACCTCTATAGTATTTGGTTAAGTATAATGTTGGTGATGTGTCAATTGACCTGTGGAATGACAAATGGCAATTTTCTACAAAATTGAATTATTTCGTATAGTAACTAAATAATTATAAGCAGGTCAAAGTTCACCTTCAGGCTATTGCTCTGAGTGAATCTGGCATTGCAGATGTCACATTCGTATGGCCGTTCTCCTGTGTGAATACGTAGGTGGCGCTTCAGTTTGTAGGTGTCGGGCGAGGCATACACGCAGTGGGGGCACTGGTAGGGTCTTTCACCGGTGTGGGACCGGATATGGCTGTGGGGATAAGATCAGAACGGGGATTAGATCAGAGCGGGGATTAGATCAGAACGGGGATTAGATCAGACCGGGGATTAGATCAGAGCGGGGATTAGATCAGAACGGGGATTAGATCAGACCAGGGATTAGATCAGAGTGGGGATAAGATCAGAACGGGGATTAGATCAGACCGGGGATTAGATCAGAGCGGGGATAAGATCAGAACGGGGATTAGATCAAACCGGGGATTAGATCAGACCGGGGATTAGATCAGAACGGGGATAATAGTAGAACAGGGATAAAATCAGAAATAATAATCTCTGGTGAATAAGTAAATTAACAACTTCAATATTTCTAGTTATTTAAAAATGATCATTACTTGTTTATTTATATTTACAAAATAATAAAGTATAATATGAAAGTAAAGCTTAGAAATAAGACAAACCGCTTGAGTTTGGAGAGCTCGACACTAGAATAGTCACATTCGGGACATTTGTGAGGCTTTTCATATGTGTGTCGATATCTGACATGACGGACTAACTCACCACTGGTAGTGAAGGCACTGTCACATTCCTAGGGGAGGGGAGGGAGAGACTGAGGGGGAGAGGGTGGGGGAGAGGGAGGGGTGAGAGGGAGTGGGAGAGGGAGAGGGAGAGAGATAGGGAGAGAGATAGGGAGAGAGATAGGGAGAGGGAGTGGGAGTGGGAGAGGGAGAGGGAGGGGTGAGAGGGTAGTGGGAGAGGGAGAGGGAGGGGGAGAGGGAGGGGTGAGAGGGAGAGGGAGAGAGAGGGGTGAGAGAGAGAGGGAGAGGGAGAGGGAGAGGGTAGAGGGAGAGGGAGAGGGAGAGGGAGAGGGAGAGGGAGAGGGAGAGGGAGAGGGAGAGGGAGAGGGAGAGGGAGAGGGAGAGGGAGAGGGAGAGGGAGAGGGAGAGGGAGAGGGAGAGGGAGAGGGAGAGGGAGAGGGAGAGGGAGAGGGAGAGGGAGAGGGAGAGGGAGAGGGAGAGGGAGAGGGAGAGGGAGAGGGAGAGGGAGAGGGAGAGGGAGAGGGAGAGGGAGAGGGAGAGGGAGAGTGGGAGATAGGGGAGGGGTGGGGGAGAGGGAGGGGGAGAGAGGATGATAGGGTGAGAAGAATGAGAGGGAGAGAGGGGGAGGGGAGGGGAAGAGGCGAGGGAGAGAGCGAGGGAGAGGGGGAGGGAGGGGATGGGAGGGGGAAGGGAGAGGGGAGGGGGAGGGATGAGAGGGGGAGAGGGAGTGGGAGAGGGAGAGAGGGGGAGGGGGAGGGGAGGGGAGGGGAGGAGAGGGGAGGGAGACTCATACCTTACACTTATGAGGTCTGAATCCTGTATGTGTGTTCACATGATTTTGTAGTGATGCAATAGTCTTGAAGCCCCTATCACAGATTGTGCAGATGTGAGGTCTTTCCTCCGAATGGGTCTTCATGTGTCGTGTTAAAAGGTACCTTGATATGGATTTGTAATATTTATTTTACAAGTATAACTCTACTCTCTATAGTTTAATTATATATACTCTACCACTATATGATATATTAGGACTGCAATTAGATAATATGCTAATATTATATACGTCTAAGAACACGTCCAGATATACATAAGATAAGCCCATAAATATCCCAACACGATTATAGTTTCAATTGCCACTAATTACCGCCCAATATAAGCCACGCCTACACTGTAGGCCCTACAATATAAGCCACGTCTACAGCCCTCTAAGCCACGCCTATACCCCTCGCCTACAAGACCTTCGCTCCGCGCACACCACTTAGTACTTATATATCTGCAGTGGTTGTTTCGATTGGACGTCGCTACAAATTCTCGCCCCCATTAATATAAGCCCCTACACACGCCCCTACACACACCTCTTCGGACTAGTGTAGTTGCAGTAGTTGCACATCAGCTGAGCCTGCATGATGTGCGCCGAAGCCCTCTCCACCTCGTGGTGTTGTTGGTGCTGCGTGAGCAACGAGCGTTTCGGGGTCACGAAGGAGCAGTAGTTGCACATGAACTGTTGACAGGAGTCGGAGATGTCGGCGCCGTTCTGAACGAGGGAGGTCGGAGGCGGGGCTTAGAGTGCGCAAGAGTTGCGGGGGAACCGCTATTGTTTAACGCAGATCTACGTCTGCGATGAGTAGTTGTGAAAATGCATGCATATGTGTAGTAATTAATAAAACTAATATATACCAAAAATATTAATAAATAATAATACTAATAATACTAATAAATAATAATACTAATAAATAATATTACTAATAAATACTAATAAATAATATTAAATAATAAATATGAATTAATACTAATTAATAATGTTAATAATAAATACTAATAAATATTAATAATTCTACACAGATGTTTATTAATTTAATATTATGCAATGTTATTGTAAAACGCTAAATTAAATAAAATATTAATATTAATAGAACTGTTTGCTAGGAATGTAGAAAGACTGAGAAAGTGAAATTAATTGAATGGGAATTTGTAAATTAGACTATGTACTAAAAGAAAGTTATAAATGCTAATTAATGCATGTATATGTGTGTATATGTATATATGTGTGTACACATATATATATATACACACATATATATATATATATTAATATATATATATATATGTATATATGTGTGTGTATATGTGTGTATATGTGTATATGTGTGTGTATATATATCTATGTGTATATTTGTGTATTATAAAAGAGACGGAATGATATAAACTGTGAATGCTGCATTATTGTCTTTATCGATGTATTGAATATGTTGTTCATTCTGATCATCCCCTTCCTCTTGCATAATCATTGCATTCTTATCCTCCTATTCAAGAAGTCGACTTTAATAACGTGTCAGTCAACGCGACTCCGGCGAGAACGCTTGCGAATTGGTTGAAATTGCGTACGAAATTCTTATTTACATGTGCTAAGATACACGCGATAACACGCGATAACACTTGTTCATTACTAGTTACGATGGTTCCTAAATGCCACCGACCTTGAAATCGTAGACGCTCATATCGGAGTTGGCGAAGTCGTTGGCATTGACCACTCGCTCCGTCGTCTGTCCGTTTTCCTCGGATACAACGATGATGTAATTATCTCCATCTTGACCTGGATATTCAACGATGGATAGGACATAGTGTAAGGAGAGTATTATGTGTAATAATTCAGAGGAAGATGAATCAAAAGATATTCGACAGATTGTAATCATTATTCTACAGGTATTCAATAAACACATTTTGCTGATGAAATGAGTTTGTGTTTACTTATACTTGTGGCATTGTACTTGAATGTAATCGACATAATCCAACTTTGATTCAAATGACTTACCTTGAATAGTGCCATCTTGGTTTATATTCACAGTTTGAAATTGAGCCTCTTCTTGCCCATTTTCGCAGGCTACAATATTCTCCGAAGACACAATCATGCCATTCTCAACCTGGCAAAATATGGTGAAGTAATGATTTTTTACTTATAGGAAACAATAGTTTTAAACTTATAAATAAAATGCCAAAATGATATTTTTGATAACATTGTTAGGTTACTTTTATAAATATATTTTAAAAGTATTTGTAATATTTGTTTAATTCATGATAATAATTTCATAATGAAATATTTGTAATTTATAGAGAAATTCTATTAATTCTATTAATCCTTAATAAAGTATTACAAAGAATCTTATGTTTGATGTGATAAATTAATGGGCGTTATTTCGACAAAATATATATAAAATCTATGTAAATTGACACATCGCAGTCAGATGAAAGTACTTACCATGAAGGCACCTTGATGTTGCAGGTTCAATAGCTGGGTGGCATCAATCTCTGTGATTTTCCCTTGGTGATCGTACTGTAAAGGTATGCATTTACATCACTTCCTGTACAATGTACAGTGTACATCGTCTTCCCGTACTACTAGATACTTTAGCGTGTTGATCCATCATATTTGAGTGAGTTCAATAAGATAATAACCACTTGTTGGATAAGTCCGTGATCTCCAACTTCTGTGACTAGTTCCAACTTATTAACTTCGTCTGTGTTTATAGGAGATCTTAGTATTTATAAAATAGTTAACTACATGAACACTATACATGTATATGTATATATATATATATTAAAATATATACATGTATATGTATATGTATATATATGTATATATATATATATATTTATATAGATATACATGTATATATATATTTATAGAAATATATATATTTATATAGATATATATATATACATATATATATATATAATATACAAACCAGCAGATTCTATGACCAAATGGTCTGCATAGTCCACCTGTACAAATAAGGATATATTAAAAATATCAATATTAAATGCTACATGAATTTACGTAACTTTAGGCGATGCTTTATGCAAACACGTGCACTTTAATGTTCGTATATTCTTGTTAATGTAGACGTCTCGTCACAAACGCCCACAAATAGAACAAAAGCTAGTCACCGACCTTGTCGTCAATCGACGCGGCCTGTACCAGTCGACCGTCGGCGTCGACGTATTGAACGGCGTGCGTCGCTTTACTCGTCGAGGGCTGTTCGACAACTCGCATGATCTGCACGTCGGATGGCGCCACCTGCAGCGCGTCCGGGGTCGCGACGCAATCCCGCGTTCGCGACGAATCGCCGGCTGGGCCCGAGGGTGCGGGGGTCGTGGGTTCGCCGGCGTATTCGTCGCCGTGGCAACCGTCCTCCTTCGACAGTTCGTCGCTGATCACCAACGAACCGAGTCCGTCGGAATCTCGACGCGGCGGCTGAAAGTATTTTTGCGACGCCGATATTAAATTGAATACGCCGATGACATAACCGATGTCCTCTACGCCCCCCGCGCGTAATTAAACGTAATGAGTTGGTACGTACGCGTAATTCAATTGGAATTGTCCCTCCTAATCAAATGTTTTAAGGTGTAATCGATAATAATGTAGTTTCGTGAGTATATTTAATTTATTAATGGGATATTACCATTGAACACAAACCTTATCAATTACTTTATTTTCACTCATATTCAGATTTTAAGTCCTCAATCTAAAAGAATAGGCTTAATTATTATATGAATTAATAATTAAACTATCATCCCATTATTCGATTAGAATTTATATCTATAAATAAATATTCAAGATCAATTGGTTTATATACTGACATTAAATAAATGATATTACAATATTTCGTCATAATGAAAATGATCTAATTATAGATATAAGTTAGTTATATGATATTTATCATATAATATTTATTGATTTCAAAAATCAAGTTTGTAGTTTTGTGATTATATTCAATGTACTAAAATCATTAATTTAGTGAGTTTTAATTGATATGTAGTGCACTATTGATCAGTTTACATAATATGTTAAGTTTAGTTATATTCATGGTTTAAATAGAGTAGACGAAAAAATTTAGATAGGAAATTAGTCGATTTAAAATTTGTAAAATAGGTTTGTAATGCATAAATAAATAAACAACTTATTAATCATTATATTAATTATATTTAATCTGTACTGAAAATTTGTCAATGAATCATGTAAATTAATGCTTAGATTTTATTAAAAACTATTAGAATGGAAAATATAAAATGATGCATGTAATAGCAAACATTTCTTGAATTGTCTTATAAAGAAGATTATATTAAATGTAATATAATTAATTTTATTGTATATCAATTATCATAAATTCTATTGTGTAATTTGGGAAAAGTAAAATTTTAATTGAATAATAATCAGATTCACTTAATGATCACTATTATTTAATAATAAGTTATTATTATAATAATCATCATACTAATTATGAATGTTACGCTATAATACATTCTTTTGATGATTTACTATGTAAATTCAACTCAGTAGAGAAAGTTACTTAAATAATCAACAAATATTTGTATACATATAATTATGTGTTAGTATTTAACATATAACATAGTAAAACACAACATTATGTATAATAGACCAAATTGGGTATAACTATAATAGAAAGTAAATTATGAATAATATTTATTATAAAATACAAAATGTATGATTATAAAATATGAAATTTATATATATATTATGAATTTAAATTACCAATGTATAGTTTTATAATATTAAGTAATGTAGAGAATAATTATTCAATTAAAGTATGTGTAGATATAAATATATTATTCTTTATCATAAATATATAAATTACTAAAATAAAATCATAAATTAAATATATTTTCGATTTTTACTAATATGTAATATTATATTAAATATATTACATATACTATATATCTAATATAATATTATTGTTTGCAAAGTTACTACTTTAGAGTTACTACTATATTATAACAACATTATGGTTTTACATAGTTTGATATGATCATATATTAATTGTCGTAATAGTTATCGTTAATATTAGATTATTTGGAAAATTACTTCCGATAAATATTATTTATGAAACATCATTATTTAAATATAAATTAATCAATTTTCCAATATAATTTAATTAAATCATACATATTAATAATTATTATTATGTTGATAGTTTTTAATGTTGAGCAACTGGCTCACTAGAAGATATTTTATAGCTTTCCACAGGTGTCACTATAATATACTACAGCGCCATCTGCTATAATATAAAGTTCACTTTTATCCAGTTTTAATAATTAAAGCTTTTAACAAGTGTCATTTAAAGTTGCGTTAATATAAACGAATAGTTTAACTGACCTATAGTCTGCATAATATAACTTATATATATAGAAATATAGTAATTTGTTACGACTTTGAAAATTATCAAAACACAATAATATTGTAATAAAATGGTGGATATTTTGCTGTCAATCAATATTAAAAGTATATTATTAAAAATTGATATTGATTGCGATATTTATTGTTTAAACATGCATAGGTAGAAAGTATAATTAAAATAAATAAATTATGATATATATTTAATACTTTAAATTATCAAATAAAATTAAAATATGTTTGTGATATAATGCATATATGATGTGCTAACATCTATAATTATACCATAATTTCTATATTGATTTCATACATGTGTATATAACATATTTATTCTAAATCCAATGTATATTTATTTACAATATTTACAATGGCACATATAGATGTGATTATTATTTTTAAATAACAACAATATCAATATTACTCTTTATTTTATTAAAATTAATATTGATCCAAAATTATTTGATTTATATTCTTTAGGATTAGATAAACTTTGGATCAAGTTTATTTTGAATGTATAAACATTTATTAAAATCTGTATATAATTATCTATTTACATATAAAAAAGCATATTTCAACTGTATATTTCAGTATTTCAACTGTGTTTATGATTAATAGTTAAATGTATATTGAATAATAGGTATATATACCTATTAATATATTAATGTATGGTGAAATATGTACTATTAGAATACTTGATATGATATATATTTTCTTTTGATCAATCTATATTTTGTAAATTGTAATTTTTGTATAATAAAATATCTTATAAGATGGTATTTAATATTTGCACATCTAGGCGTATTACATATTAACCATAACTACCGTATACTCTATTTCGAATTTCAAGCCAAGATGACCTACTCTCGGTGATCTCGATTAGAAGTATTTATTATATTGAAAATCTATATTAAGGATCATTTTATTTATTTAGATAACCTAATACTAGATTCTATAAATATTAATTATCTTTAAACTCCCTAATATGATTTTTTTTCGTTAATGTCTTGCATTTATAATAATATATATATATTTACCTGTACCCAACTAATTACCGAAAAATTATGTCTAAGCATTTATATTTGAAATCAAAATTGATAATAATTAATATATATTTACAGAGAAGGATTTTTAAATTACACGCATTGAGATTTTTTGAGGTTCCTTAAGAAAATCAATGGAAATTTGAAAAAATGATAGTTTACGATCGACACATTAGAAAATAAAGTCGGAGATGAGTTTCACTTATGTAGTCCTTATTAAACACGATTCCTACAAGTCTAGATCATCTTAAAAACCGTAACCCATTTTGTAAATTACGTTAAAGGATCAACATTTACTGAGCATTACCCGCCCTCAACACAAAATGAATTCCACTTATCATGATCTTCTTTTCTTCGAAGGCAAATTTACTTGAAAATGTATTCAAATATATGTATTACTTAATCTATTAGTAATACACTTTCTTGGCGTTTGTTATACAAATAAAAATAATAGTTTTGAATAAACACGTTATTTTAGTATATTATATATAAATATTTTATATATATATACATAATATTAACGTTATATATTTATACATATAACTTTATATATTTATACATATAACTTTATATATGTATCTAAATATAATATTGTGTTAACATATGTATATATATATATATATATATATTCCAGGTTATAGAATAATTATTAGGTTTCATTCCACGAATATTCTCAAGAATATAATATAGTATAGCTAACGATACTTCTTGGTAATTATTAACATACATGTTTATGTTATATTATATATCATTGGTGATATGATTTAAAAAATATAACTAGATATATATATATATATATATATATATAAGTATACTTATATATCAGGTATTTATTATACATAAAGATTAATCATAATATTAATCAATTACTTGAAAAAAAATCAAGATTATCTCGCCTGACACTAATGAATTTATAAGTTAACTTAATGAATAACTATACATTATGCTATTAATACGTGTACTAACGCTATTCAAAGCATACATAACACTATAATTACGTGAAACTCTGAGGTAATTATAATACTATTCATAACTATACATTATAGAGTACATTTTTTATATATATAATATTATTTGTGTATGCGCGTGTCTTAGTGTAATATGCACTATACCTTGTGAATTGAACATAAACTTTATGTTAAAATCCATATATTAAACATGGGGCATATTTTTGTCTTGAAGATAGGACACGTTACTCACTCTGATATTATAAATAATTAAATATTTATAAACAAAAATGGTTATATATTCAAAGCATATTTCGACCGTAAATTAACATATATTAATTAATTGTTGAGAACATAAATTATAACAAATATTATAATTTAAAACTTTTTGGATAACTATTATTATCATAAGTAAAATTCAATCTTTTTAGTAATTTTATATTTATATCGCTCTTGGTATATTTTCATTTGATGTAGGCTGCGTTGTAATTATTGATATATTTATTAAAAAGAAGAACTTTTTAATAAGGCATTCATATATATATATATGAGTGTGTGTATATACATATGCACATTTGTGATATATGGAGTGCATTCATCAATAGTTCACTATAAGTCAATTCATAAATGGAGTATGCAATATAATATAGGTATATTTTTAAACTTCATTTTAAAATAGGAATCTATGAGATTAATCAAATAACACATTCCACAATTTAATTGTATATATAGAAAATTAAGTTTCTTATTTGTTGATAGAATGTTGCAGTTACGAATTAGTAGTTTGTATTAATTGAAGATAAATTTTATCTATGGATTACAGTGCATCGATGTTTTTATTAGCCATTCATAATTAAGTGTATTATTATTAGATTATAAATATAAAAGTGATATTTATAATCTAATAATAATAAATTTGCCACCTGTCTGTACTTACTAAAGTACTTGGTATAATTTCAGTAATTATATAAATTTAATATAAAATTAATAAGTAAAATAATACTTTATAACATTGATTTAGATTTAATACTTGTCAAAATTATATCAATGGATGATTAAAATACAACTAATGATTTATGATATAAAATATTTTAGTCGTTGTTAGTTATTAATTTCAATCACAGAAATCAAAATGATCTTATACCAATGTATGCTTCCATTATCAGATGCATAAAACCCAAATATATTTCTACAAACTGAGTCTTATAATATTCTTTTATGTTATTCAAATTAATGGTTAATGATTAATGTAAAAGAAAGAATGAAATTGAAATAATTAAATAACCTCAATTATTTGTCCGAATTATTTCTTCTAATAAATACATAATTATAACCATTTACATAACTATATTATAATTAATAACAGCTTTAATAACTATATTTTCTAATTTAGTATATAATCTTATAATTTAGTAATTAACATATTTAATTGTATAAAATTTATATAAAGAGTGATTTTGTTATTCATAGAAAATGTATGAGTATTAAGGAATGTTATATTTTATTAAACAATGTGTAATTAATTATCAAATGGAATTATAACTAGATTTCGTAACGGTCTAACGAATTTTTAATAATTGCCACCAATATAGTGGTAACAGCTGGCGTATTCGTTTTATTATATTATTTATATTAAAAATATATTTAAATTAACACTTTTAAATTCAATACAATCATTTGCTACTGCTGTTTCTGCTGCTACTACTACCACTACAACTATCACTATAGTGATAGTGTAATTAATATATTTTATGATTCATATATAATATTGAATACAATTATTAATTATATGTAAAAAGAAGTTAATATTATAAAGAAGGATGATTCATTCAAAAAATCAATTTTTAGTGACCTGTTATAAAATCTATTTTTAGTAATCTAATTTGGCATATCAAATACGTCATTAAATTATTATTTCTATCACATTTTAGGCTATATCAGATATAGTGTAATTGAATTGTGTACTAATGTCACAATTAATGGTATCATTATCATGCCTATGAATAAAAACAGGTATATATACGTGTTTTTTATTTACAATTTTTTACGTTTAATATTATGAATTTGTGGTTCTTTATAATAGTCAGTACAACAATCTATATTATTATAATCGAATATGATGCATCGATGATCATCATACAGTTCATGTAGATCATTAGAAATAATGAAATGAAAACTTTGATGTATTAGGTATAATGTTGTACTACTAACAATAATTAATTTATAAACTATTATGTAATCAAATAGATATTCTGGAAAATAATCTTAAAATTAACTTATATATCTATAATATATCTATATTAAGTAATATATCTATAATAAACGCGTATGTAATCAAACTGCAAAGTTATTATTTATATATATGTAATTTTTAAAATTCTTCAAAAAATAAAAACAAATACATAATTAATCATTGAAATAACTTATTTAAGAATTAGCTATAGATAGGCTGTTAAATGTGCTGATTTGTTTATATATAATATATTTAATAATTTGAGCAATTTACATGTCTTTGTAGTTCACATATGGTTATTTAAAATTTATAAATATTCAATTTATCCCAATATAGCTTTTATTTCCAAATAGATAAAATCACAAATTAGGGTATTTTTCAACAAATATATATTTTCGCTATATTATTTTCAATATTGTCAAAAAAAATAATATGGGGAAAATGCGTATTTATTTATATTCAAATCATCTTTATGGAATATACTTTGAAATATCTATTGCTACTAATCATAGTATAAATATAGTTTCTTAATATTACATTATTATATATAAAAAGTGATCATTTATTTGAGCCCGAAGTGTAAATAATATATTTTGATACTATTAGCAAATATTGCCCAGAGTTACTTTTGGGTTTTGATTGTTCATATTTGATTTATTTTTAAATATAGGTATTTAAATTTCATATAATGAATTAATATAATAATACTAGTATTTAATAAATACTATTGATTATAAATTAATATTATTATTTAAATAATACATGGATAATATATAATATGCTATATAACGATATATGCAAATGTATTATAATATGTTTCAGAGATTGGATTGAAATTAGTCAACATATCTGTTAAAAACGCGGCGGTAGTCTTGGACTTTATCGGACGACGTCCGACGGACGTAGACATTACTATACATATATTACTCTACAGATGATGCATATATGATGGTATTAACAAATTTAATATCAAATATAATAACAAATATGCATTTTCCCCATATTATTATATTATATTACATTGATGATAAATGTTGAATATTAAAATAATATGAGGAAAATGAGTATTTGTAAGTAATATTACAATTTGTCATACTATCTGTATAGTATTTATTTGGAAATATCTGCTTTTAACAACTAAAATCTATATTAAGATTAATTTATCTATAACATTTAAATCGGCAATATATGAATCCGATATGAATAACAAAGACATGAAAACTCCAAAAATTATTAAATGTATTATATGTAAACAAATCAGCACAATTAACAGCCTATCTAGACAATGCTTAAAAGTTATAATTATTTCATGGTTTTCATACAATAACATTTAAAATATTAATAAAATACTAATAATCACAATTTTATTGTAGTAACAGTTAGTTAAACGTATTATATAATGTATTGTATATCAATTTGATTTCATACATTCGTTAAATAATATATAATGTTCGTTTAAATATATGTCAATATAAATATATTTATTATAATAATTATTCATATTATTATTATAATTACTATGATTATTTTATTAATATATTTTTATTAATAGTATGGTAGTATTTTTCGCATTCTTTTTTAAAATAAAATGCGCACATATACTATAATAGTAACTATAATAAACATTATTCTAACCTAGATACAGTGAAAATATTAATATAATTGTTGGCGAAAAAACAATCCTCTCAATTAAAAATGTATTTAAACTAATCATAATATATAACGTGTATTTTCATTATTATTTCAACAATAATCATACCAATTTATATTTTTAGTACTATTGCCATATAATAATTATGTGATACAGTGTTTTGTTAAAATATATCTATCACAAATATTATCATTTAAAATGCAATGTCCTTATTTATATACAAACAAAATATATAAACAATATATATAATATTGTCTTATCAATATATCGATATATTTATATATATTTAATAATATTTACAGAAAATATACCTTTTAAATTATAAATTGAGAATTAAATATGTGATGGAAAATCATTATTTCCCAAGTATAAATTTAATTATTTTCAAATTAAATCCAATTAAAAGAACTTTATTATAATATTTACTTTTCCATATAACTTAGCTAATTTTATATAACCAAAATATAATTACTATATTAATTGAATAATTTACTTATAACAATGGAAAAATATTTAATGAAAAAAATTTTACATTCACAAATTTATAAAAAATTATATATTTGATTAAATAATTACAGTTCGAATATTTAATATAATTCTAACTATTATAGTTATATCTAATAACAATAACCTCATATAACATATTATATTATAAGATAGTATTTATTTAGGTTATACAATATAACATATTATTTTATTATTATAATATAGTTTTATAAATGAGTTCAATTGGTATATGGTCTAATACATGGCATAGGCATGATTCAAAATATTGACAAGTTTATTTTCATTTGTAAATACCTATTGTATTAAATTATTTAAAATTGTATTTATTATATTTATTAATAATTATAATATTAATAATACTTATTTATAATATTTAACGAATTATTTCTAATACTAGATTGAACTGCTAATTATAATTGATATAGTAATACATATTTTACAATATTTATGCTAGAGATTTAATTTACTTATAAGTTAAATTTATAATATAGTCATATTTTTTATACAATTTTTAATTTGCTCCGTTAAATAATTTAAAATGTAAGTTTATAAGTAGCTTATTTAAGAGGAATTGCTATTTTTGCTATACTTATATGAAATAAGTAAATTATTACTGGTAGACATTATATATTTGTAAAGAAAACTAAATATCTATTTATATTTAAACTAATTATAAACTCATTATGTTATATTTAATAACATAATAATGTAAATTAATGTATATTCCATATTTATAATCTAATAATAATGTATTTATAAAATATCATTTATAATTAGTATACATTATTGTAATGTGTATATGTCATACATTCATATGTGGTCATTGAAATTGTCTATTATCAATTCAGTGTTATAAATTTGCATCTTAATTGAAAACAAATTATATTATGTATGATTATTTACTAGATACACTTAACTTAGGCAATCTCTTAAGGTACTATTTATTTATTGAATTTCATATATATTTTAAATTAATTTATAAAATAACTTATACAAAATAATTAAGAATAATACTTACACAATACATCATTGAAAAAAATGAACAAAAAATGAAAAAAATTGAAAAAAATTGAACATTTTTTTAATTTACAATTTATACACTTTGAATGTATATATTATATAATGAATATTATAAAAATTGAATTCAATGTAATTAACCATATATGTAATAAGATACATGTATTTACTGATATATAATAATTGAAATACAAAATATAAGTGTATTTACATAAGATTACATATAAAACTATGGTACATGGAAGATATATCATACCATATTTGGCTAATGTTGTAATACTAACTATCTAATCTAAGTTGGAACTTTCAATAATCTTTGAATTAAAAAATTCTTATGAATAAATATTAAATAAGTAAACACATTATACGTATCTTTAATTAATTATTGAAACAATTAATTTTCAGGATAGTTATATACATTGACAATAGTATAATATGTTTTCAATGAAGACACTAGGTTTTTATTATTTTTCATATATTTTTTATATATAATAAATTACCTATGTAAACTATGGTGAAATATGTATATTTAATGTAAAATAATTGTTATGGTCAAACATCTATTACATGACATTATAACTCGATTTGTGTACAATGCTTTGTTATCTCAGCATTTTTGTAGCTATTCCATTTACTTTTTTATTTTATTTATTATTGTTTATGTTGTTGAATAAATATGTTCATTTTCTAATTTTATTTTTACTGATAGAATTTACGTTTTACACACAAAATTGTTCAATAAATTTCAATATATCCAATATATTTATAGTAAATAATAAATAATATATTATATTTATAATTGTATATCTTATCACAGAATATTTATTAGTTTAAATGATTAAAACTAAGACTAAAAAAACACGCCTTAAAGAAAAACTTAAGGACAAAACAGATAAAGATAATACTGTTCAAAGAGTTGATCTAGGAGAGTTAGTGTATCTATTATAAATATGGTAAATTAATTAATAAAGATGTATATATTTCTATAATATTCTATGAAATTTGAGTTATTTTCTATTTGAACTAGTTCGGGTATGAATTAATAATATATTATTTGAATTTGTATATGTGATGTTTGAATGTTTGTGAAATTAATACTACCCAATACAGTATATTTGCCAATGATTTAAATGAACACAAGAGGATTAGCAAGTTGATTCAATTAATCTCAAAGAATAATGAGTTAATATTCAAGTTCAAAATGGGCTTATTTGCTTATATATTAGAATTAAATTAAATTTGTATATAAATATCGATACAGTAAGATAGATTTGAATAAATTGCCATTTAAAAGTCATTCAAGTAAATTAGTAAATTTATCTATATTTTTTTTTGAAAAATGTAATTATATTATTACTAATAATATTTATAATTAAATAATTAACTAAATAATGTAAAAAGAAATATAATACAAAGTTAGAATATACATTTTTAAATATCAACGATTATATTTAAAAGTATTGTTTATGTATTTTTTATTAACCCAAAATATATATTTGTAAAAAGCAAATGTAAGCAAATATTTGTTATACTTTTAACAAACTCTTGCATTTTATCAAAATAAATTTAAATATGTGGTAATTTAATAATTTTTAATTTATTAATAATTTCAGTTGATGATTTCAGTAATATCTCCTTAGTGACAATTAAATGAAAAAGTTTTAATGTTATAATATTTTCATTAATGACAATATTTAATGTTTGAGAATTTCTCTAAACTCTTTTTAATAAATTTATTTAAATATATATATAAAATAAAATATCAGTAATAATTTTAACATAATCTAGGTATTTAGTACATTTCATTGATTTCACTTGGATTGACTTTTAAACCGAATAACAATAAATATATAAAATTAGATACAAATAAGAAAATATTTATATCTAAAAACTTTTATGATATTTTATGAACTTCATTTTTTTATGATCAATATTTTGATTTGCAGATATAAATTATGCCGAGATAAAAACTACAGCGATGGTTAGGAATAGATTGTTGTTAATTATACTTCTGAATATTGATATATATATATATATATATATATATATATATATATTTATTGATAATTATCACAATCTATTTACCCATTTCTTTATTAAACTATTGATTGTTATTTTAGAAAAGTTATTTTCTTTAACTGAGGATATTGAAATTTCGTACGGTGATATTAGAAGTTAGTATTTGTTTGTTGATATGTGTTTCACATTCCACTACCACTGCTTGACCATCTTTACGGCAACACACTACACCAACACAACGCAAAGTTGTCACATGTATATCTATCATACGCATTACCAATTATCCACCGCACTCCATGCCACACACCACACACAAAAGACAACACCCCACATCATTACACCACACACTACACACCACACACCACGCATAATAGACAACACCCCATGCCTTTACACCACACACCACATACAATAGACAACACCCACATCATTAATCCACACACAATAGACAACACCCCACATCATTACACCATATATACCATATACCACATCCAAACTACTACCCACTCACCCATAACTACTACCCACACACCATAAACTACTACCCACTCACATTAAACTACTACCCACACACCATAAACTACTACCCACACACCCTAAACTACTACCCACACCCACACCAAACACCACTCCTTTTCGCAGCACTACTGAGTATGTACGATCCAGACTCAAGTGAAACCAAGCGGTAAGTAGGCCAATTAACAAAACCGTACCTAGAATTTCCTATTACCGTCAAATACGTATTTTTGCTGCTTCACTTAATATGATTTATCGCATGCGATTACGTCGAAAAGATGTTATTTCTACATCCATTAATCCATTACAAATTATAGCTATCTCATGTAATTACCTCTACTACATAACACATCCTCCTCTACTTAAAACCCCCGCTCCATTTCCGTATTCCTTACCCCGATTCCACGCCTAAAACCCGTTACTCCTACTCCCTCGTCTACTCCACTGTACCCTCCTCACTTCTTCTACTCTCCACCATTTCTCACCATTTCTCACCATTTCTCATTATTACTCATCGTTGCTATCTCTTTCCTCCCGCAACAGTGAACTGATTATGAAGAAGGTAAACGCCTCGAAATGCCGCATGAAAAAGGACATCTATGGTCCATCTCCTTCTAAGCGACCATCTCTCGAAAAGGTATTTCCACCTCATAACTCTGCATTCCTTCTTCGCTTGTCATATGCAAATTAATGCCGTAATTACCACGATTTGACGATTATATACTGCTTAACTATAGTTCCTATAGTAGACAATAAATATTTTTGTGTTAGGCTTGTAAATGTTATTTGATATGTATTTAAGTGAATTCATAATATAGTTAATTCCGTGGTATAATGGCTAGGTTTGGTACTGCCAAGCCATATATGGCCATATTGAACCCCGGCCCATAAGCCGGGGTTCAATTCTCTGCTCATTCTACAAAATGAGTATTAAAATAACATATATGAAATGTCTCGTGTATAAATAAATGTTGGATATGGTATATATCAGTGTTGGATTTATTCACATTGATCAAGAATTGCTTAGAATTAATTTTTATGTTTTGATTTATAGTTATCAATTTAAATTCGCTTCCACCAATATTAATATATAATTAACCTTATATCAATACAATGCTACAATACAGTAAAAGCATATCAATTTATATAATTTTGTTATTATTATTAAATTTCAATAGCAGTAATTTTGCATAGTATTTCGTATTTACTATTCTATGCTATAATACAAATGGTTGCCTTTATTTCACCATATGATTCTCATATTTTATATGATTGATAAGTTGATCTGGTTAGTATTATATTATCCAACACTATCTAACGATACACAGCATGTCATACCCTCGTTAGATGACCGCCGATGTAACCCAATCTCAAATACAGCCACAGCACGAATACCGTTTGAAGGGCTCTAAAGAAGGCTCTACATTGTTATGGAACAAAGCCAACAATAAGAATTTGAGAGGTCGGTAATAGTCGACGGCGAAATTTAGGTTCATTCGTGTCGGAGAGGTGAAAGGTTAAGGTTTTCCGATATTGTAAGCCGCTAGGTGGCGTCCGTCGTGTATATTGCGTAAATAACGAGTCATATCACCGGTCCATAGAGGCAAGTTTCGTAATCGCACCGTAGACAGCCTTGAAATAAAATCTAGCAGTTGTGATTAAATAAACTTGTGTTTATCATAATCGCAAGTATTTATCTCGTAGTAACTGCGAAAGGTTTTCTGATTAGCGTAATGTGAATTCATTCTATTTCTTAACGTACGTATGCCTTCACGCGCGTATACAAATATACATGTGCACATACCTACTGTTACCTTCGCATACATATATGCGCATGCATGCTAATATACATACCTACACGTGTACACACACACACACACACACACACACACACACACACACACACACACATACACACACTTTTTATAGATTCATTATACATATTTTTTTTTCTATTTATAGAGGGTTTATAAATGCATCAATACTCTTATATAAATGTATTTGTCTTTATAGACCTCTGTATTAATGATGCCATTGTATTTTATTAAACAATAACATTCATTTGCATTAATGTTTCAATTAATTCTGCTAATAAATAACTACCTAATTATTTTATTGTAATACAGTACTTACCATTATTGAATTTAATTCATTCTTTTAGATCTTTTTTCTGATTCTTCGGAAGATTTCGAAAGTAAATTAAATACAAGGTTAGATCATTTCTTTATTGTTTCGTGGTCCGGGATACTTGTTCCAGATAACAATAGAAACCATTTACTATTTATTTTACTTAAAAGTCAAACCTGTAGCGTATTGCGATAATATTACAATGGAATTATTTTTATGACTATAATATCGGTAAATGTAGTTTATTGGAGTTTATTGGGAAAAACAGATGAAATTAATACTAGAAAGGGAATGGAATTTTTCAAATGAAACTTACGGATTATACAATATAATAATAAGTGTAGTCAATATTACATTACATGACAGCATTTTATTAATTTGATATTTAATAATTATTTAATATGTAGTCTTATAATAGCCTATAATAGTTCCTACATTAAAACTTATTCTCCATGTTTCTTGACAAAATTACTTATATTACAAATTCTTTTCAGAATTAAAACTTCCGATATCTCTTCAAAAAAAGTCAGTTCTTTATTTTTATAGATGCATGTACATTTGTCACAATAGAATTAGATTAAATACTTTATAACAATGACTTCAGCATATCCTACTATATCATACTTCTAGTTAGATACCTTTTCTTTTCTCCTATTCAATCTCCTTTTTTTATTTCTATTCCATTTATTCTTCCCTATTCAGATTAACCTACGAATTTACCTACAATTAACCTATAACTCTTTTTATCTCCTCCCATAACTAACTTTACTTATATAACTAATTTTACTTATATAACTAACCTTACTTATATAACTAACCTTATTTATATAACTAACTTTACTTATATAACTAACTTTACTTATATAACTAACTTTACTTATATAACTAACCTTACTTATATAACTAACCTTATTTATATAACTTACTTATCTTACAACCTTACTTATCTTACAACCTTACTTATCTTACAACCTTACTTATCTTACAACCTTACTTATCTTACAACCTTACTTATCTTACAACCCTACTTATCTTACAACCTTACCTATCTTACAACCTTACTTATCTTACAACCTTACTTATCTTACAACCCTACTTATCTTACAACCTTACCTATCTTACAACCTTACTTATCTTACAACCTTACTTATCTTACAACCCTACTTATCTTACAACCTTACCTATCTTACAACCTTACTTATCTTACAACCTTACTTATCTTACAACCTTACCCATCATTTTCATTTTCACCTCATCATTTTCACCCATCGGCACCTCCGCCGGCCTCCCAAACCCGCCTCCCTCCTACTCCCGTCGACGCCCCAGGCAGCCTCCCAACCCGCCTCCCAACCCGCCTCCCTCCTACTCCCGTCGACGCCTCCGCCGGCCTCCCAACCCGCCTCCCTCCTACTCCCGTCGACGCCCCAGGCGGCCCTACCTCGAGCCGATGACGTTCGCCCCTTGATCTGCTCTACGTCCTCGGTGTGCGTCAACGACCCGTTCGCCTCCATAATCACCGGTTTCGACAAGGACGACGATGTATCCGACGAATGCAGTCTCTCCGACGAAGCCGCCGACGATAAGAAATCCATATTCGTCGCGGCGCCGACGAAGCTTTCGAAGCCGTGGTCTGGAGATGACCTGGATCACATTTCCCGTACCGCCTCTTCGGATATCAACGATGTTTTCTACGCGAATCTTGTCAACAAAATAGTGAAAGGTACGTCGCAACCGCTGGAGTTTGTTTAGTCCTCGTTTTGTACGCTATGGGTTTGGGTTTGGGTCAGCAGACCGTAGCCATAGTAGTTCAAAGTCCGGCGCTTTTACTCCGCAATGCAAATTTTAGTTTTGATTTGTTAGAATTGCATCAACACTTTCATAATGAAATAATTCTAAAATTAACAATAAGAATGTAGACCCAGAAATGTGATATTATATCTTACAATTTAATACAATAATGAATGTGAATACTGATAACGAATTATTATTGCTTATAAATGATTGAATAATAAGTTATCTATAGACTATCCCTATCAGTAATTTATAGTTTATATTAAATAATAAATCATAAATTTCAGGAAAAAAAGCTGCTATTATTTTAAAGAACAAAATCGCAAGTTTATTTTATATTGTATGATTTATAGTGTTATTTAAATACATGAAAATATGAATGAATAAGAATTACTATGCAATGTTCTTTCTAGAATTCCTTTGTTTCAATGTATCCCATCCTACTCTCTTTTATTCATCCCTATTACTAGATGTCACCTTCACCGTAACCATTGCTCCATTACATCCTTAGGGTTACATCCTCTCATTACCTAAATACAATTTCCCATAAACACCCGTTATCGTAACTTTCACCCAACCTTCACTAATTAATCCCCTCGCTTCCATAACCACCACCTCATCACCACCTCTCCACATAAACCTAAATATGGTTTAACCATAACCACTTACTCGTCGCTACACCATCGCCTTAACCCTCACCTTAAACCCTCACCTTAAACCCTCACCTGAAACCCTCACCTTAACCTCTCACCTTAACCTCTCACCTTAACTCCTCACCTTAACCCCTCATCTTAACCACTCACCTTAACCGCTCACCTTAACCCCTCACCTCAACCCCTAACCTTATCTCCTCACCTTAACCCCTCATCTTAACCCCTCACCTTAACCCCTCACCTTAACCCCTCACCTTAGCCCCTCACCTTAACCCCCAACCTTAACCCCTCACCTTAACCCCTCACCTTAACTCCTCACCTTAACCCCTCACCTCAACCCTAACCTTATCTCCTCACCTTAACCCCTCACCTTAACCCCTCACCTTAACCCCTCACCTTAGCCCCTCACCTAAATCCATCACCTTAACCCCTCATCTTAACCCCTCACATTAACCCCTCACATTAACCCCTCACATTAACCCCTCACCTTAACCCCTCTCCTTAACCCCTTGCCTTAACCCCTTACTTTAACCCCATCGGCCCCGCCTAACAAACCTTCCACTCCGTTCATCAAGACGAGGATGACAATGGCGAGAAGCAGAGTTCCAGCGACGAAGATATATTTTTCAACAGGGTCTGTCCACTTTACACCCGCTATGCCTATACATATGTCTATGTCTTGCACTTATACATATGTTATACGCGTTTCTGTGTCTGCGAAATCGCGGGGAGCATGTATTTCGGGAGCCACATGCCACGCGAGTGTCATGTGTAACATGCCACTCGAGTGTTGTGTATTACATGCCACTCGAGTGTCTGGTGTCACATGTCAATCGAGTATTGTGTGTCGCATGCCATTCGAGTGTCGTGTGTCACATGCCACACGACTGTTGTGTATTACATGCCACTAGAGTGTCGGGTGTAATATGCCACGCGAGTGTCATGTGTAACATGCCACTTGAGTGTTGTGTATTACATGCCACTCGAGTGTCGGGTGTATTATGCCACGCGAGTGTCATGTGTAACATGCCACTAAAGTGTTGTGTATTACATGCCACTCGAGTGTCTGGTGTCACATGCCAATCGAGTGTTGTATGTCACATGCCACTCGAGTGTCGTGTGCCACATGCCACGCGAGTGTCGTCTATTACATACCATGCTATGGCCGTGTGTTACGGATCTGTCAGTAATCATTACAGTCTATCTAGCTGACTCGATGATGTATCTCTAAATCCTAACTAAATCTAAAGTCTTATTAAATATTAAATATTATTTATGCGTAAAGGTGCTTTACACCGTAGAAATGATGTTAAAAACTTACACCAAATTGTGTCAGAATTATAATTATATTTCGACGAGGTTCTATAGAGAATTTGGACGTGATATTTATAAATAGAAAATTATTGACATTAACATCTGTACTAACACAGAAAATAAAGAGATATACTTCATTTAAAATTCCATTTATATTTCATATATATTTTAAATCAGATTGCTTTAATTTACTATGAATGATTACATTTATTAAAGATATAATTGGTGTTTTAATAAATATAATTACATGTAATCTATGAGCAATCATAAGGAAAGGCAAGAAAAGGCAAGGAAAAAAAAATTATTAACATTTATTATTTTTTTCTTCAATATTTTGAAAATTTCGATCAAAAATCGTCATTTAAATTTAATTAACAGATTTCTGATTAGTTTTCAAATTTATAGAAATTATTTTTTATGATTTTGTCATCGATGACTTTATTTTGTGATAAATTTATAAAATCTACATTTCTTGCATGGATTTTATAATTTCTCTAATTTATGTGTGAATGAAATTTGTACATAACAAATACAGTTATTGTTATACAGTTATTGCTAAACAGTTATTGCTATACAGTTATCGCTATACAGTTATTGCTATACAGTTATTGTTATACGTTATTGTTATACAGTTATTGCTATACAGTTATCGCTATACAGTTATCGCTATACAGTTATTGTTATATAGTTATTACTATACAATCATAACTTTAGCACACCCATTACAGATGTTGTCCAAATGTAGAAACCAAAAGCGAAGGAAACCTACGAAGGATGAGGTAGGCCTGCAATTCAACAAACAGAATATGTCATGTCCTTTTGTGTCCATGTCATATTGTTCTCAAATTGCACCCACCGCACCCTACACCCACCACACTCTGTACTCACCACACCCTTCACCCTGCACCCTACACCCACCACACCCTGTACTCACCACACCCTTCACCCTGCACCCTACACCCACCACACCCTGTACTCACCACACCCTGCACCCTACACCCACCACACCCTGTACTCACCTCACCCTACACCCACCAAACCCTGTACTCACCTCACCCTGCACCCTGCACTCTACACCCACCACACCCTGTACTCACCTCACCCTGCACCCTACACCCACCACACCCTGTACTCACCGCACCCTACACCCACCACACCCTGTACCTACCACACCCTTCACCCTGCACCCTACACCCACCACACCATGTACTCACCTCACCCTGCACCCTACACCCACCACACCCTGTACCTGCCACAACCTGCACCCTACTCTCACCATACCCTGCACCCACTACACCCACCGCACCCTGCACCCACCACAACCTGCATCCTACTCTCACCACACCCTGCACCCACCATCCACTACACCACCGCACCCTGCACCCACCACTCCATACACCCACCACACCCTGTACTCACCACACCCTACATCCACCGCACCCTGTACCCACAACAACCTGCACACACCGCACCCTCCACCCACCACAACCTGCACCCACCACAACCTGCACACACCGCACCCTGCACTCACCACAACCTGCACCCACCACAACCTGCACCCACCACCCACCACACCCTATCCCCACACCCACCACTCCCTACACCCACCACATTTACTCGACTAAGCTCAGCTTACACTCTCTAGCTGTACATAATAAACCTATTCCACTCAACTCCAACAGAACGGCGACGTGTGCGAGTCGACGTCCTCGAAAGCCCTAAAATCTCTTCCCAAAGGCGTTACCATGATTAAGCGCTTTTATAACCCCCACCGAAAACAAGCGGGCCCCCCTCTCGTACCCGAGATGCCGGCCCGCTCACCTCTCCTCTGCGCCCTCGCCTCGCTTTCGTCCTCGGGCGATACGCGAACTTCGCAGAAGAAGGTGGCGCCCCCGATGGGTGCCGGGGGTACTCGGTCGAATCCGGCCCCGCTACCGATCAACTCGACGAAATCGGACCTCGACGCGCACCGCGATACTCCCGCTTTGACCGTCGGCGTTTCGAGAACCGCTTGCGGGTCCCTAGAGGTCACCGGGGCCCCCGTTGCCGCCACGCCCTCCTCGAAACTCTCCAACGACAAACGCACGCACATCGCGGTGCTCTCGGCGAAACTACGTCCGGCCATTGCCAACGGCGACGCCGCCGCCGAACCCGGGGGCAACAACGGTACGACGGCCCCCATCGTCTGCACCCCCATCTACATGAGGACCATGATGCCGGTGAGTCCACTCTCCCGCCTCTACACGCCCACTCCAGCCGCCGCGGACCATATCGACGTCAACTGCAAATACGTGAATCTAGGTCGGTAGAGTCAATGGGTCATGACCCCATCTCCTGATACAACCCCGCAACTTAAATATTCTTATGTCCTATCTTTTATATACACTGACAGCCTGCCTTTTATACACTCTGACAGCCAGCCTTTTATACACTGACAGCCAGCCTTTTATACACTCTGACAGCCTGCCTTTCATACACTCCCACAGCCTATCTTTTTTACACTCTGACAGCTTGTCACTTATAGACTCTGATAGCCTTTCACTTATACACTGACAACTAACTCCTCTTACTCTTCCTCTTACAGTCTTCCTTTTACCCTCTTTCTTTTACACTCTTCCTTTTACCCTCTTCCTTTTACACTCTCACTTTCACTATTATTAGCACACTCTCCCTCTTACATACTGTTTCTCGTAAATGTACCTATTACACTCTATTTCTAATTTATATCCGTCTAAAATTTCAGAATGCCATCAAATATGACCAATCTTTTTTTTAAGAAAATATCCCAATATTTCTGGGAAAATTTAATCAATTACTGTAATCTTAATAATGACTATAATAATGCCCAAATTAAATTGTGTCACTATAAGAAGATGAATTAATGGTACCATCTCATTGTTTCATTATCTTATCTAAGGCTCTACGAAAATGCTGAGGTGTATTGACAAGCTAAAAATTGACAAGGAAAACATCTCGTTGCATTATTCCTCAGGTTTTTCCTTAAATGCAGTTGACATATATTTCTTTGAAATTCTTTGATTATATCTAAGATTTACATTGAACGGGTATTCGAATATCTTTTTTGCTAGTTTTCGTAGATTTAAATTCATTAACTCATTGAATCCAATGTAGAAATAAAGTCACTAATATTTATACTTGATGAAAGATTCTCATTCTTATTACACTTGTCACAGTTATACAGTCATGAAATAAATAAGTAGTAATGTTTTTTATAAATATAAGTGTTTTAATAGTTTATTAATAATTACTTTAATCAACCTGGTTCTTTGTTATATTGTAAATATTAATAGGAAACAATATTTAACTGTTGAATTGATAATATTTAAGAGTAAAGCTCTACTTCACCTTATTCCACTCCACCCCTTTATTCCACTCCACCCCTCTTTATTCCACTCCACTCCCCTTTATTCCACTCCACCCATCTTTATTCCCCTCCACTCCCCTTTATTCCACTCCACCCATCTTTATTCCACTCCACCCATCTTTATTGCACTCCACTCCCCTTTATTGCACTCCACTCCCCTTTATTTCACTCCACCCCACTTTATTGTACTCCACCCCTCCTTTATTCCACTCCACCCCCTTTATTCCATTCCACCCCCCTTTATTCCACTCCACCCTCTTTATTCCACTCCACCCCTCTTTATTCCACTCCACTCCCCTTTATTTCACTCCACCCTCTTTATTCCACTCCACCCTCTTTATTCCACTCCACCCATCTTTATTGCACTCCACTCCCCTTTATTGCACTCCACCCCCTCTATTTCACTCCACCCCTCTTTATTGCACTCCACCCTCTTTATTCCACTCCACCCCTCTTTATTCCACTCCACTCCCCTTTATTGCACTCCACCCCCCTTTATTGCACTCCACCCCCCTTTATTGCACTCCACCCCCCTTTATTCCACTCCACCCTCTTTATTCCACTCCACCCCTCTTTATTCCACTCCACTCCCCTTCATTCCACTCCACCCCCCTTTATTGCACTCCGCCCTCTTTATTCCACTCCACCCATCTTTATTCCACTCCACTCCCCTTTATTGCACTCCACCCCCTTTATTGCACTCCACCCCCTCTATTTCACTCCACCCCTCTTTATTGCACTCCACCCCCCTTTATTGCACTCCACCCCTCTTTATTGCACTCCACACCCCTTTATTCCACTCCACCCTCTTTATTCCACTCCACCCCTCTTTATTCCACTCCACTCCCCTTTATTCCACTCCACTCCCCTTTATTTCACTCCACCCTCTTTATTCCACTCCACCCTCTTTATTACACTCCACTCATCTTTATTGCACTCCACTCCCCTTTATTGCACTCCACCCCCTTTATTCCACTCCACCCCCTCTATTTCACTCCACCCTCTTTATTCCACTCCACCCCCTTTATTCCACTCCACTCCCCTTTATTCCACTCCACTCCCCTTTATTTCACTCCACCCTCTTTATTCCACTCCACCCTCTTTATTACACTCCACTCATCTTTATTGCAATCCACTCCCCTTTATTGCACTCCACCCCCTTTATTCCACTCCACCCCCTCTATTTCACTCCACCCTCTTTATTCCACTCCACCCCCTTTATTCCACTCCACTCCTCTTTATTCCACTCCACCCTCTTTATTCCACTCCACCCTCTTTATTCCACTCCACCCTCTTTATTCCACTCCACCCTCTTTATTACACTCCACTCATCTTTATTGCACTCCACTCCCCTTTATTGCACTCCACCCCCTTTATTCCACTCCACCCCCTCTATTCCACTCCACCCTCTTTATTCCACTCCACCCTCTTTATTCCACTCCACCCCCTCTATTCCACTCCACCCCTCTTTATTGCACTCCACCCTCTTTATTCCACTCCTCCCCTCTTTATTCCACTCCACCCCCTCTATTGCTCATTCGACTCAATTCTCCTCAGAACTCGTCAATTCGGGTAACGCTGTAGTACAAGATAGCTCTTCTGACCTACTTATTATACCATTAGCCAAAGTCATGTCCATATACTTAGGCTTCACCCCGGCTGATCTTGAACCAGGTTTGGATCTATGTAGTTATAATTTTCGTTGGGTTAATGTAATGTATAATGATGGCATGTGTCAGTATTAATGGCATGCCTCAGGATTAATAACATGTGCCAATATTAACGACATGTACCAAAATCACTGTGGAGCAGAGTTAGAGACATATGTCTGTGTTAATATTGTATGTCTATGTTAATATTGTATGTCTGTGTTAATATTGTATGTCTGTGTTAATATTGTATATATGTGTTAATATTGTATGCCTGTGTTAATATTGTATGTATGTGTTAATATTGTATGTCTGTGTTAATATTGTATGTCTGTGTTAATATTGTATGTCTGTGTTAATATTGTATGTCTGTGTTAATATTGTATGTCTGTGTTAATATTGTATGCCTGTGTTAATATTGTATATCTGTGTTAATATTGTATGTCTGTGTTAATATTGTATGTCTGTGTTAATATTGTATGTCTGTGTTAATATTGTATGTCTGTGTTTCATAACATGACACCGGGATCAATATTGTGTCCTGGATTAATGTTAATTGTTTGCATCGAGATTAATGACACGGTTGAAGTCAGGTGTCAGGTGTCAGTTATAATGACAAGTGTTAGTGTCAACGGTGCCTTCTCCTTGTACATGCAATTGATGTTCTCCTTTATTATATCTTCCGTATATTGTAAATTCTCAAAAGGTAGTTCTCATGACATTCGAGACATTCAATAATTGAACATTCTAATCCATTTCTGTTCCAACCTGTATTAACTCCCCAATAAACCGTGGATATCTCATTAAAGACACTATGGTGGACATCGCATTCTATCTTCTCTACTACGCGATCTAATCCATGTCTAGAATACCGCTTACAGCAAACCTTACCAATGGTGTGACTATGTGCCAAGCACACCCTAGATATTATTAATTACACGATGTCATGGAATGTGTATTGCCGGTAATATTGTTAATCCCGTTCTAGGATATATACACTTGCAACTACACTCACATCAACACATGGACCACATCAATACAATACCGCCCTTTACTAAGCCTACCTCTAAGCCCACCTCTAAACACGCCCACAGTTCAGATTACAGCTAACCACGTCTATGATGACAACACCACCCTGTACTAAGCCCACCTCTAAACACGCCCTAAACACGCCCACAGTTCAGATTACAGCTAACCACGTCTATGATGACAACACCACCCTGTACTAAGCCCACCTCTAAACACGCCCACAGTTCAGATTACAGCTAACCACGTCTATGATGACAACACCACCCTGTACTAAGCCCACCTCTAAACACGCCCACAGTTCAGATTACAGCTAACCACGCCCACATCAACACTTCCCTTTACTAAGCCCACCTCTAAACACGCCCACAGTTCAGATTACAGCTAACCACGTCTATGATGACAACACCACCCTGTACTAAGCCCTGTACTAAGCCCACCTCTAAACACGCCCACAGTTCAGATTACAGCTAACCACGTCTATGATGACAACACCACCCTGTACTAAGCCCTGTACTAAGCCCACCTCTAAACACGCCCACAGTTCAGATTACAGCTAACCACGTCTATGATGACAACACCACCCTGTACTAAGCCCACCTCTAAACACGCCCTAAACACGCCCACAGTTCAGATTACAGCTAACCACGTCTATGATGACAACACCACCCTGTACTAAGCCCACTTCTAAACACGCCCTAAACACGCCCACAGTTCAGATTACAGCTAACCACGTCTATGATGACAACACCACCCTGTACTAAGCCCACATCTAAACACGCCCTAAACACACCCACAGTTCAGATTACAGCTAACCACGTCTATGATGACAACACCACCCTGTACTAAGCCCACCTCTAAACACGCCCTAAACACGCCCACAGTTCAGATTACAGCTAACCACGTCTATGATGACAACACCACCCTATACTAAGCCCACCTCTAAACACGCCCTAAACACGCCCACAGTTCAGATTACAGCTAACCACGTCTATGATGACAACACCACCCTGTACTAAGCCCACCTCTAAACACGCCCTAAACACGCCCACAGTTCAGATTACAGCTAACCACGTCTATGATGACAACACCACCCTATACTAAGCCCACCTCTAAACACGCCCTAAACACGCCCACAGTTCAGATTACTGCTAACCACGTCTATGATGACAACACCACCCTGTACTAAGCCCACCTCTAAACACGCCCTAAACACGCCCTAAACACGCCCACAGTTCAGATTACAGCTAACCACGTCTATGATGACAACACCACCCTGTACTAAGCCCACCTCTAAACACGCCCTAAACACGCCCACAGTTCAGATTACAGCTAACCACGTCTATGATGACAACACCACCCTGTACTAAGCCCACCTCTAAACACGCCCTAAACACGCCCTAAACACGCCCACAGTTCAGATTACAGCTAACCACGTCTATGATGACAACACCACCCTGTACTAAGCCCACCTCTAAACACGCCCTAAACACGCCCTAAACACGCCCACAGTTCAGATTACAGCTAACCACGTCTATGATGACAACACCACCCTGTACTACAATTTCACCGAGATGCCCGTGATCTCTATTTACTGCGGTTGCGAGTCTGCTTACAAATTCCTGGAAGGTCCTTCAGCTTGTGACGAAGATAAGTACGAGGATTTCAAGAAACTAGTCAACGAGCAAGGAAAACACCAATGTGAGTAGGGCATGGGGCAGGAGGTGGGGTAGAGGGTAGAGGTGGGTAGAGGGTATAGGTGGGTAGAGGGTAGAAGGTATAGGGTAGAGGTGGGTAGTGGGTAGAAGGTAGAAGGTAGAGGGTAGAGTAGGTGGTAGATTAGGAGGTAGAGTAGAGTTGAAGGTAGAGTTGAAGGCAGAGTAGAAGGTAGAGTTGAAGGTAGAGTAGAATGTAGAGTAGAAGGTAGAGTAGAAGGTAGAGTAGAAGGTAGAGTAGAGTAGAAGGTAGAGTAGAGTAGAAGGTAGAGTAGAGTAGAAGGTAGAGTAGAGTAGAAGGTAGAGTAGAGTAGAAGGTAGAGTAGAGTTGAAGGTAGAGTAGAGTAGAAGGTAGAGTAGAGTAGAAGGTAGAGTAGACGGTAGAGTAGAAGGTAGAGTAGAAGGTAGAGTAGAAGGTAGAGTAGAAGGTAGAGTAGAAGGTAGAGTAGAGTAGAAGGTAGAGTAGAGTAGAAGGTAGAGTAGAGTAGAAGGTAGAGTAGAGTAGAAGGTAGAGTAGACGGTAGAGTAGAAGGTAGAGTAGAAGGTAGAGTAGAAGGTAGAGTAGAAGGTAGAGTAGAAGATAGAGTATAGTAGAAGGTAGAGTAGAGTAGAAGGTAGAGTAGAGTAGAAGGTAGAGTAGAGTAGAAGGTAGAGTAGACGGTAGAGTAGAAGGTAGAGTAGAAGGTAGAGTAGAAGGTAGAGTAGAAGGTAGAGTAGAGTAGAAGGTAGAGTAGAGTAGAAGGTAGAGTAGAGTTGAAGGTAGAGTAGAGTAGAAGGTAGAGTAGAGTAGAAGGTAGAGTAGAGTTGAAGGTAGAGTAGAGTAGAAGGTAGAGTAGAGCAGAAGGTAGAGTAGAGTAGAAGGTAGAGTAGAGTAGAAGGTAGAGTAGAGTAGAAGGTAGAGTAGAGTAGAAGGTAGAGTAGAAGGTAGAGTAGATGGTAGAGTAGAAGGTAGAGTAGAGTAGAAGTTAGAGTAGAGTAGAAGGTAGAGTAGATTTGAAGGTAGAGTAGAGTTGAAGGTAGAGTAGAAGGTAGAGTAAAGTTGAAGGTAGAGTAGAGGGTAGAGTAGAGAGTAGAGTAGAAGGTAGAGTATAAGGTAGAGTAGATGGTAGAGTAGAAGGTAGAGTAGAGTATAAGTTAGAGTAGAGTAGAAGGTAGAGTAGATTTGAAGGTAGAGTAGAGTTGAAGGTAGAGTAGAAGGTAGAGTAGAGTTGAAGGTAGAGTAGAAGGTAGAGTAGAGTTGAAGGTAGAGTAGAGTAGAAGGTAGAGTAGAGTAGAAGGTAGAGTAGAGTTGAAGGTAGAGTAGAGTTGAAGGTAGAGTAGAGTAGAAGGTAGAGTAGAGCAGAAGGTAGAGTAGAGTAGACGGTAGAGTAGAGTAGAAGGTAGAGTAGAGTAGAAGGTAGAGTAGACGGTAGAGTAGAAGGTAGAGTAGAAGGTAGAGTAGAAGGTAGAGTAGAAGGTAGAGTAGAAGGTAGAGTAGAGTAGAAGGTAGAGTAGAGTAGAAGGTAGAGTAGAGTAGAAGGTAGAGTAGAGTTGAAGGTAGAGTAGAGTAGAAGGTAGAGTAGAGCAGAAGGTAGAGTAGAGTAGAAGGTAGAGTAGAGTAGAAGGTAGAGTAGAGTAGAAGGTAGAGTAGAGTAGAAGGTAGAGTAGAAGGTAGAGTAGATGGTAGAGTAGAAGGTAGAGTAGAGTAGAAGTTAGAGTAGAGTAGAAGGTAGAGTAGATTTGAAGGTAGAGTAGAGTTGAAGGTAGAGTAGAAGGTAGAGTAAAGTTGAAGGTAGAGTAGAGGGTAGAGTAGAGAGTAGAGTAGAAGGTAGAGTAGAAGGTAAATTAGAAGGTAGAAGGTAAATTAGAAGGTAGAGTAGAAAACTTATGTAATAAATACAGGTATATCATTAGATGTAATGCATGTTGTAAATTAAAGTAGAGATCACGGTAACGGGAAATTAGTTTCCTAGTACAATTGTGCATGGGACAACAATAGAAATAGGAGTTAGTAAAACAATGTACCAAACTTGAGGTTGGAATTTATGTAAATGTCCATACAGATCTATAGGAAGACGTGGGATTGGGGGTATATATATAATGTATATACATAGATACATAGTGATAATGAACTCGTCGTTAATAGTTGTATTCAATAACAATGCAATGTTTTACTTTTCTGAACTTTGACCCTTTCCAACTCGCAGCCGATAAACTGATCACTTTCTTCCTGGACAAAAATCTGGGTTGCATTCAAAACGATCTTTTTAATACGTTGACGAAAATCTGCTCCCTGCAAATGAACAGCGAAAGTCAGTATTCCCTCCCCATGAATTGTTACCATTATGGTGACCTCTGACCCTCATTGGGGGTTTACGATCGACCTCAAATGTTTTTAGATTATCATTGAGTCAAATAATCTCCAATATTTGTTTACAGAACAAAAATGGTATTTAAGCACTTTTGTTTTATTATCGATTTAAATCACATTCAACTTTACATCTTAAGATCCACGTATTGAATAATCTCTGTACAGTGTACACTGTACAATGTACAGGCTAACTCTCTCTACCCACCATCTACTCCCTTTACTTAACTGTCTCTACTTACCATCTACTCCCTTTAATTAACTCTCTCTACCCACCATCTACTCCCTTTACTTAACTCTCCCTACCAACTATCTACTCCCTTTACTTAACTCTCTCTACCCACTATCTACTCCCTTTACTTAACTCTCTCTACCCACCATCTACTCCCTTTACTTAACTCTCTCTACCCACCATCTACTCCCTTTACTTAACTCTCTCTACCCACCATCTACTCCCTTTACTTAACTCTCTCTACCCACCATCTACTCCCTATACTTAACTCTCTCTACCCACCATCTACTCCCTCTACTTAACTCTCTCTACCCACCATCTACTCCCTTTAATTAACTCTCTCTACTTACAATCTACTCCCTTTACTTAACTCTCTCTACCCACCATCTAATCCCTTTACTTAACTCTCTCTACCCACTATCTACTCCCTTTACTTAACTCTCCCTACCCACCATCTACTCCCTTTACTTAACTCTCTCTACCCACTATCTACTCCCGTTACTTAACTCTCTGTACCCACCATCTACTCCCTTTACTTAACTCTCCCTATCCACCATCTACTCCCTTTACTTAACTCTCTCTACCCACCATCTACTCCCTATACTTAACTCTCTCTACCCACCATTACTCCCTCTACTTAACTCTCTCTACCCACCATCTACTCCCTTTACTTAACTCTCTCTACCCACCATCTACTCCCTTTACTTAACTCTCTCTACTTACCATCTACTCCCTTTACTTAACTCTCTGTACCCACCATCTACTCCCTTTACTTAACTCTCTGTACCCACCATCTACTCCATTTACTTAACTCTCTCTCTACCCACTATCTACTCCCTTTACTTAACTCTCTCTACCCACTATCTACTCCCTTTACTTAACTCTCCCTACCCACCATCTACTCCCTTTACTTAAATCTCTCTACTTACCATCTACTCCCTTTACTTAACTCTCTCTACCCACCATCTACTCCCTTTACTTAACTATCTCTACCCACCATCTACTCCCTTTACTTAACTCTCTCTACCAACCATCTACTCCCTCTACTTAACTCTCTCTACCCACCATCTACTCCCTTTACTTAAGTCTCTCTACTTACCATCTACTCCCTTTACTTAACTCTCTCTACCCACCATCTACTCCCTTTACTTAACTCTCTCTACCCACTATCTACTCCCTTTACTTAACTCTCTGTACCCACCATTTACACCCTTTACTTAACTCTCTCTACCCACTATCTACTCCCTTTACTTAACTCTCTGTACCCACCATCTACTCCCTTTACTTAACTCTCTCTACCCACCATCTACTTCCTTTACTTAACTCTCTCTACCCACTATCTACTCCCTTTACTTAACTCTCTGTACCCACTATCTACCCCCTTTACTTAACTCTCTCTACCCACTATCTACTACCTTTACTTAACTCTCTCTACCCACTATCTACTCCCTTTACTTAACTCTCTCTACCCACTATCTACTCCCTTTACTTAACTCTCTCTACCCACTATCTACTCCCTTTACTTAACTCTCCCTACCCACTATCTACTCCCTTTACTTAACTCTCTCTACCCATTATCTACTCCCTTTACTTAACACTCTCTAGCCACCATCTACTCCCTTTACTTAACTCTCTCCCCTCGTTAACAGTAAAGCTGCACTTATCATACAAAGATATATTCCTCGCTATGGCAATAGCGTTACCATTCGTCATGGACTACAAGCAGTACATACCCTCCCTCATTGGAGTAAAGGTAATCTGGTAATCCCTGGCATCTATTGTTCTGGATTCTATACTATATCTTTAACTGTCTGCATTCTCTCCCATTAGTATTAACTGCTTAACATATAATGTATGTATGTATAATTAATATTATATACAAAATATCATTGATTTTTATTTTATATTCATACATTTCATATTTTTCTTTTGCGTAGACCAACAATATTACTGTAATGAGGAATTTCAAGGGACCAATCAAAGTGTTAGTTGATATATAGTTACTTCCCTCCCCTCCCCTCTCCTCCCCTATCCTCCCCTCCCCATATCTCAGCTAACCTACCTTTCACTAATACACTGGATACAGATTGCTCACCTACCCTCCACCACCTGAGAAAGGGGGCTATGAGATCACCACTTACGATGTCTACTGCCTCACCGATCAGGAGTTCTTGAATGATATCATCATCGACTTCTACTTAAAGTTAGACTATAGACGAGACATATCCCTTATGTCTATATCCGACAGCTCCCATTGAATATGATAACCGTCTATGTCTATATTTGATGCGTGCCACTAGATTGACATTCTAGTTTGCTTCATTGAGAAGGTCCTCATCACAAGTATACTGCCCAACTCAGGTACATCTACAAGGAGATGCTATCGCCGCTGCAACAGGAGAAAACTCACATTTTCAACACATTCTTCTACCTCCACCTGACGTCCAAGGGCAAAGAAATGCCAAACGCCAGGTAACTTATTTAATTTATGTACTGCTTTGATTTCTAACAACCATTTTAGTTTTCTGGTTAAATTGAATGCAATGTCGTAACTACGAACAAAGACTACAGACAAAGACTACAGACAAAGACTACAGACAAAGACTAGACAAAGACTACCGACAATACCTACATATAAAGATTACAGACAAAGACTACAGACAAAGACAAAGACTACAGATAAAGACTACAGACAATGACTACAGACAAAGACAAAGACTACAGACAAAGACTACAGACAAAGACTACAGACAAAGACAAAGACTACAGACAAAGACTACATACAAAGACTACAGACAAAGACTACCGACAAAGATTACAGATAAAGACTACAGACAAAGACTACAGACAAAGACAAAGACAAAGACAAAGACAAAGACTACAGACAAAGACAAAGATTACAGACAAAGACTACAGACAAAGTCAAAGACAAAGACAAAGACTACAGACAAAGACAAAGATTACATACAAAGACTACAGACAAAGACTACAGACAAAGACTACAGACAAAGACTACCGACAAAGATTACAGACAAAGACTACAGACAAAGACTACCGACAAAGACTACAGACAAAGACTACAGACAAAGACTACCAACAAAGACTACAGACAAAGACTACAGACAAAGACTACCACCGAAGATTTACTCACAAAGATTTTATAATGATATTATATGAATGACTTTAAATTTCATAACTTATTAGGAGTATAAAAAATTACTAGTAATAATAATATATAAACACAATAGAATTTGAAATATGAATATACCTTTTTATGATGACAGTTAATGGAATCATACGACTGATTTATAACTATTTATACTTATTTCTCATATGTTTATTTCAGTGGATCAATTTGGTCCCGACCGATTATTATGTAATACACTTTTAGTTAATTTCTAATGCGTCTTGTTTCAAAAACATCGTTGATTTCATCTCCAGTGTAAATAGTTTGCCTGAAAAAAGACACACAAAAGTGAAACGCTGGACCAGAAATATCAATATCTTTGATAAAGACTTCATTATTATGCCCATTAATCAGGAGTAAGTATAATTCTGTAGTATAGTGCTATATGTTACAATTTAAACTTACATTTCTTTAAATCCTTTAGTATATATACTCTTAAAATCAATTGTTTTATTATTGTTAAAGATAACGAAACCTATTTATAGATTTTTGTATTAAAAACTATTATTTTGAATAATAATATTTTAAAAAATAAGTCAATAAATTCTAGGGAACACCTTGGAAATGAATATGATATATTAAATTTACTATATGTTGTGAATTATGATATTATAACAAACCCCGACACAATGGAAACATACACAAATGATGACCACTTCACTTCATTACAGACACCATTGGTTCCTTGTTATCGTTTGTTTTGCAGGAGAGTATACTCAGACTCGAGAAACTCTATTTGGTTAGTACTAAGTAGATAGGGGTTAGTATAGAGTAGATAGGAGGTTAGTATAGAGTAGGTAAGGGGTTAGTATAGAGTTAATTGGGATTTAGCCTGCAAAGGAATGTAGTACTATCTAGTAGTTAGTTATTATCTAGTAGTTAGTAGATTATAGTACTAAATTTATTAAGTAAATTCATTAGAAAGAGTATAGCTTGAATTCCACAATTTTCTATAATTTACTTTATGTAATAAAATAGTTATTCATTTATTTATTGCATTAATATTACAACTTTAATTCAAAAATAAAACTAAGGATAAAATATATTTTAATGAAAATATTAATATTGACTTAATAAATGTATAAAATCTATAGAATTTAATATGGTATTAGATTTGTATTACACATATCATGTCACGTCTTCATATAGTATTATATATATAATATAGAAACTATTTTGTACATATTGTATAATATATGTTATTATTGTAATGTTATTTAATATAAATTAAATATATTATGATATAAATATATTATTATATATTATTAAGTAAATTATATTTTATATGCATTATAATTTGTTCATATATAACTGACTACTCAATTCTATTATAATTATTTAAATGCAGTTTATTTCTTAAATTCATTATTCTTTATTAATCACATATATAATAATAGTTTGCACGCTACGTTTTATTTATTTTTACTTCAATTGCAAATAAGAGCTTCGCTCACGCAATCACTGCGACGTTTAATTGATATAACCACCACGTCAGGTATAATGCATAATTCAGACGACGACCAGGAGGACGGCGAAGATCGCAAGGAAGATGAAACCGCCGCCAGACGCAATGACACGACGAGTCCGCCGTCAACTCCGACGCCGCCGCCGGCCTCAGCATTAACTGCTTCCGTCGTAGAACCTTCGTCGAATTCTGTCTCCCCCGTTGACAATGCCTCGTCTGTTATCTGTGCCGCCTCGGACACCATCGTCTCGAGTCGACCGAGCGCCAGGTTTTTACTATCTTTGTCCTCTAGCTGGTTTCTACGTATAGACCACGCTACGGCATGTTAACATTCACGCTCGTACTCCATTCGAGATCTGTACTTAGTTCTTATTTTCATCGATATTATTTATTTGCAATTGCGCTGTATTTCGGTGAATGCAAATTTTGTAGTTTACTTTCACTCTAGAAATATTTCAATATTATCTGCCCTAAAATTGTGTATATTTAAAGATTCAAGAATTCAGATAAATTGATATGAATCTCATAGCAATATTAATGCAGAATTATTGTGAGAAATAGTGTTCAGATGAATCATGTTGATTTGGCCTATTTTGTTATTTGTATGTTATATTTGTTGTGTATATATATGTTGCGAGAGTATGTACCTTTTATTTATATTCTTAATAAACTACAATATATGTTTATAATATATTATACAAATTATGTATCTCAATTAATATATATATAGTTATTATTTTAACCTTAAGATAAGTGAATATAGTTATACACACACATACACATATATATATGTATATATATATATATATATATATATATATATATATATATATATATATACATTTACAATATCAGTCTTTCGTTGGTTGACCCCGCATACGGAGAAGAAGAGAATAGCAACATAGATGCTCGTGAAACTCCCACTGCGCCTACGAAGGTCACTAGCTCCATTACAGCGGTTCCTCGGAAACCCGCCATTCAGAAATTAACAAATCGACAATTCTACGACGTGAAAGTGAAGTCGGATCATCTGATAACTAGGTAACCATGGTAACTACTATAGTCTCGCATACGATTTCTGAATATATCCTTGGATATAAGTTTTTAGACTAGAATTGATATATGATATCTAGGGTATATATGCATGGCTAATATTATATAATATTAGACATTTCATTTATTATTTATTTCCTATCGTTTCAATATATTTTTGTTGAAAGTATAACTTCAAGTAATAATATATTAGAATAACAATTTAGAATATTAATAATGGACTATATAATTATAATCATAATACTCGTATTACTATCCTTGAATTTCTTTGTGAATGTACTTTGGTCCACACTGCGATTGTATTGTAATTTGGCCATTTTGTACATCCTTACACAGGCCGGTGGTCTATGTGTTCGATTCATTGGCTGGCATTTCTGGACATTCCAGTGTATTACGGATCATCAAACAGTTAGTATTAGTCCTCCCTTTAGGTATTTTATCTTAATAATTAGACATAATATTAGCAGTCTTAGTAATAGGCAAACTTTTTAGTAGGAATTAGTAAATATTCTGTTAGATGTGGATATCTTACATAAATATTACCATTAATTAGTAATTAGACATTGTAATTAGACATTGTAATTAGACAAAGTAATTAGACATTGTAATTAGACATTGTAATTAGACATTGTAATTAGACATTGTAATTAGACATTGTAATTAGACATTGTAATTAGACATTGTAATTAGACATTGTAATTAGACATTGTAATTAGACATTGTAATTAGACATTGTAATTAGACATTGTAATTAGACATTGTAATTAGACATTGTAATTAGACATTGTAATTAGACATTGTAATTAGACATTGTAATTAGACATTGTAATTAGACAAAGTAATTAGACATTGTAATTAGACATTGTAATTAGACATTGTAATTAGACATTGTAATTAGACATTGTAATTAGACATTGTAATTAGACATTGTAATTAGACATTGTAATTAGACATTGTAATTAGACATTGTAATTAGACATTGTAATTAGACATTGTAATTAGACATTGTAATTAGACATTGTAATTACACAAAGTAATTAGACATTGTAATTAGACATTGTAATTAGACATTGTAATTAGACATTGTAATTAGACATTGTAATTAGACAAAGTAATTAGACATTGTAATTAGACATTGTAATTAGACATTGTAATTAGACAAAGTAATTAGACATTGTAATTAGACATTGTAATTAGACATTGTAATTAGACATTGTAATTAGACAAATTAGTTTGACTCCTTTTTAATTAATTATCATCGCACACAAATTATGATAAAAAAGAATAACAAAAGGATGCCAATGAAACTTTCTATCGACAATAATTGAAACGACAATTAATAAACATTAATAAACGACATCGCTCCCGACCTCTTCCTAAGGTATCTGCAAATAGAGTGGGACATTAAAATGAAGGAGAAACATGGCAAACGAGACTTCATCCACATGGCAACCCGGTAAAGAACCTTTCACACATTTGTAGCCTTTGTCCACGTAGATCTTTCTTTCATATCATCATCATCATCATCATCATTCAATTGCTTTTACTATTGATTAATCTTTTTGAAATAAACCAGACATAAATATGTATGTAAGCGTTTTGCTCGTTACATAGTTTGTAATTTGTACTTCGCATACGCAGCTCTACACCAATTCACAATATCACAAACTCGTTTACACTATTAATATATTTACCTACTTTTTGCCTCGTCTCAGATCGCCCAAAATACCGCAACAAGATAATTTCAGCGACTGCGGAATTTATCTTTTACAGTACGTCGAAAGCTTCTTCGGAGATGTTAGTTTCGATGTCGTTGCGGTACTAAAATGATTATGCGTAGTTGACTACCGATGTAAATTAATTATCCAATGGACTCGAGATCTAAGGGTTCTAATAATGTTCAATGCAAATCGTTCATACGTTTAACTGCCAAACAATTACTCTAAGCGTTATATTTGTTTTTAAGAAAAATGATAGATAAATTATAAATAACTTTAGTTTATGAAGAATTCTTTTGCACACCCACAATATTTTATAAAAACATATAACTATTAAATGTAAATTAAAAAATAATTATAAACATAGATAAATATTAATATATATTGTAAATTCATAATGAATTTGTGTGTGTTTATTTTGATGTATATCATTTAGTATCAACATTCCAATAGAATATTAATGTTTCAACTTTACCGGTACTCAATCTAGTTCTTTAAATCTGGACATTTTCAAATACATAATTAAATAATATCGATACAATTGATAACGATTACAGTTTTGATTCACACCTACCAACATGTGTGTATGTGTGAATGTATTGAGCAGTGTTTCGATATTCAAATATTTCATAGCTACGGCATTTAAACTGCTGCAGTATGACGTCCATTGTCCTCATTGCAGAATAAGATCCGCGATTACACTGACATCTCTCGTCAACATCTGATTGACTGGTTTCCCCAGCAGATCATGAAAGCCAAACGAACTCAGATCATCAAATTAATCTGCGACCTTCGTAAGAAACAGCATCCCGAATCAGACGGTTTGCTTATTGCAAATGTCTTAATATTAAACACTAATCTTACACTTTATATAAGAAGTAATATGTAGAGTAATATATAGCAATCTATATATATATCTTTGGTTATGAAGCTTTAATCTACATTACTATCTAAATTATTTTATTTTGAAAATTGATTTTAATAAACCACAAATTAGTTTGTATTAAATATATTATTTGTTTAATTATTAATCATAATTTACAATTTCACAGAATATGCTCCTTCTGAATACATAGAATTTGTTCCTTCGTGATTTATTATTATAGTTATTATTAATATGATATAGAGATGATTAAATGTCATTTATTAAATTATATTAATATAAATAAATCTTTATATTTAACTATATCAATAATGTTTATTAAATATAAATTATTTATTGTTTAACAATAAAATTATTATTATTTATTTACATTATTACCCATTAAATGAAAATGTACATTAATCTTTTGGGCCGATGTTCCGTTTAAGAAATAATCAACGTCACGAATCGCCTCGCAAATACTTTTAATAACTAATTACTTAAAATTCTATTTTAAAGATATTTCTATTTAAATTTAAAATAGTCATTTTATAAATATTATTTCAATTTTTAATATGTATTAATAAGTTTATATGTTTATATAAAATATTATTTAGATAATTAACATTATATAAGAAAAATTAAAATAAAATTATCCATAAAAATTGTATTCGTTAATTGATTCGTTTAATAAATATTCAGAATGGATATTAAATAAATATAATTAGAAGTTTTGATATTCGTTTATTCATTTATATATACAATATAAAACACTTAGAACAAAAATTTAAAAAAAGTATGTTTAGATTGTAAAATTAATATAAATATTTAAAAAAAACGTACAATTTAATAAATATATTTGTAAATTTGATAAAAAAATTATAAATATAAAACAAACTTATTTTACAAATTAAAAGAGTAAAATTACTGGTTTTTAATGCATTAATACATAAGTAAATCGTCTGTATATAACTATATGAGATGTTTGATTTTTAAAATGGAGAAAATTTCTAATTTACATGCATAAGATGATTATTCTTCTGATAATTCATTAGTAGGTATTGAAGATCAGGTTATTATGTATTATATAAACTTTATTATATTAACTAAGTTAATACCATAATACGATATATATTTATAAGTAAAATATAGTGATAATATAAAATATTTATTATAATTTTAAAATATTTGAATTTTTGTCCCTCTCCTACTATGTTTACTTATTTCATATTACTATTAGATAGAAGAGGACCAGAGTCCTGATTTTGATCCAATTCAATAGCGGATTCTCAATTATGAGGTACCTTATTATAAGCATTTATATTGTAACAATATTTGAATTCTCTTATTTTTCTCACGTTTTAAAAAAATATTTTTTAGAATGGCAGCGACTTATCCGATGACGAGCCTCTGGTTCCTGCTACTTCCGCTGGTATCAGTACATGTAAAGGTAGGGGACATTCAAGTAGGCGAGTTCGAGGGGTACACTCTACTACCAGTTCTGGTGAGGAGGATTTTCCATCAGAAGGATGTACTTTTATTATGCCTTCTTCTGCTGATGTTGCTTTCACAAGTAGGGTGGAACCATCTGAAAATTTGCGTACCTACGAGTCGGCCTCGGGTTATTTGATGCAATTATTGGGATTTGACTTCATCAAGCATCTGTTCTCGTCTTCTATGGCATATGCAAGTAGCAATGGTTTGATAATTTAACAAGTAAATATAAAATAAATAAATAATTTTTTAAAATGATCTTCTAGGGATGAATTTGACGCCGGATGAAAATGACATCAAGGCACATATTGGTGCCATCATCTTCATGGTCATCAGCCCAGTATGCCAAGTAAGTCATTATTGGTCAACTAATGAAAGACGCAACAACTCCTACATGTTATCAAGGATCTCGGGTAGACGTTTCCGTGAGATATCAAAAATGTTTCACATTTCGATTCCCTCACAGGAAGTTGCTGGTGATAAGCTTCGCAATGTATACGATATATATGATATTTATATTATATATGCTACAGATATATCTAATGGCAATTGTTATATATTTATATATAATGATCTCAGGTACGCCCATTTCTGAATGTTTTGGAAAGAAACTTCGTGAAACTCTATTCACCAAATCAATGTCTGTCTATCGACGAAGGTATGATCGCATACAAAGGTCAGCTTTAAGCATTATTTGCCAGCTAAACATACCAAATATGGCATTAAGTTGTTTGCAATATGCGATTCTGTTAACGGCTATTGTATACGATTTGAAATTTACACCGGTAGGGATGCAATGTTAAGTGGTCGAGAAGGATTTACATTAAACATACATTGTATTATACATTGTATATGATGGTAATGTGTAAATTTAATTATTTTGTTATTCTACTTTACATATATTTGTTGTATTATATTTATACATAATTATATATATATATATATATATATATATATATATATATATATATATATATATATATATATTATCCACTAGACTATTGAAGAGGTTATTGTATATATATTTGTTATGAACCAAACTATTTTTTAGTTTACTAAGCCACTAGACTATTGAAGAGGTTCTTGTATATATATTATTTATTTTATGAATATATATTGTATTTTAAATTCATATATAATGTTTATACTATTTTATGTGAAGTCCCTGACAGTTTAAATATATTTATATTTATGAAAAAATAAAATATATATAATGACATATTTTTTTATTTATGGAAATTGTTTATATATATATAATTAAAAAATCATTATAACTTTTGTCAAATTTAATTAATTTTAATAATTTAAAAACCACATGATAGATAACTTTCTATTGGCATTCATATTCTCAAATTATATATTTAATTTGGTAAAATAGCAATAAATAAATGTTGTGATAAATGTTATTAAAAATTTTTTTTTTAATTATTTATCTGGAAGCCCTAAATTAGATTTGTATTTTATTATTGAATAAATAATAATGTATTAATAATAACTACTATAGTTAGTTATTTTTAATATGGGTACCAGTTTTATTCAAGAAATATTGATAGGTCTCGAGTTGTTAAAAATTATAAAAACGTATGAATATAAATCTTGTAATTAAAATTTTTATATAAATTATCGTAAACGAACGTAATATACGGTGGCGTTTATGTATTATAACTTTGCTATATTCATTAAATATAAATATTAGTAAAATAATATTAAGTACATTTAATTAGTTAATTAGATATGTTTTACATACTCTGGATATAACCATAATTTATTGTTTTTAATTATAAAATATACTATGATATGTATAATTTTGTTATGTTTAATAACATTGATACTTTTATATTCTTTTATTAACATTAATATTTACCAAGTTAAATGCTATTAACCATAGTAAAATATACGTAAGATCTAGTGATTGATATAACCATGTACAGAAAAAATCATCGAATCAAAAAAGGTTAATATATTAACATTATATTTGAATTCAAAAAGATAAATTATATATTACTTTAGTTCATGAAACATTAATTTACATTTTTACAATAAACCATATCGTAAAAATTCATGTTTATATAAAATATATATTTAAAAAATAAATAATAATAATATAATATACATATATATTATATATATCATATATTAATGTTGATAATTAAAATTTTAAATACAAAATTTATTATTATATTTAATTACATATTATATTTTTGTTGGTAATATGTTGTTAAAAATAACAATTTTATTATAATATTTTTTAAATATAAATTTTATAATTTATACAAAATATAATCTGATAAAAAGGTGTATTATAAATGATTTCATGTGGGTATATATGTAGTTTACATTGACATTCACCAATTTTGCATTTACATTAGAATTGGGTTATATATGATTATTAATTAAACACTAATTATCCTATTTTAAAAATATCAAAATAAAAATTGCCAAATAAAAAGCTGTATAAAAAAGTAAGAAGGGAATTGTTAATAATATATATATATATATATATATATATATATATATATATCAAATTTTATATGCGTATACCTGCCCACATATATATAGGTAAACTATAGTTTTTTTAGTTACATATCTTAGTTAGATATACTGTTTATATAAGCATTTATTGAACAAAACTGGATTTATCTTCTATAAGATATTTATATTGTATTTATAATTTGGCTAAAATGTTATATCCAATATAATAATATATATAATTAGTGTCTGTATGTTATATGAAGTAACATACTATGTAATAACCATATAATAATTAATACAAACATTATTTATATATTTTTTTAATTTTCACCTTTAATTTAAATTTTTATATTCATTTAATAATTATATTATTATGTGAAATATATTATATATATATATTATTCATAGATTTGATATAGGGGCTCTAATCTAAATCTATTATAATATTAAAATATTTAAAATCTGAGTTTTTTTTAACTCGTGTTTATTATTAATCTTTGATTGTTATAATCAATGATTGTTATTGTATTTGTTATTATTTAGTTGTTATATTTACTTCCTTTAGCATTTTTAATTAAATATATTTATTATTCCCGGCCGTAAGTTATTTTACAACTTATCATTATTTATTAATGAGTTTAATATCTCAATATAATAGATATGAATATCTTAAATAATTATAAATGTTTTTACTTAAGATTTAATATATATGTATTGTCACACATTCAGTTATTTTATTATTAGTAAGATAATAAATTATAATACTGTCAACTATTATACATTATTATTTTTTTTATCTTCATCGATTCTTTATTATTGACATATTTTCTACAATTATTAGAAATTAAAATCCTTCATAAAAGATCCTTCATAATTCTTCAAAATCATAATGTATATCAAATAATATTTAAAAATTAAAGTTTAATTTAAATTTAATTCACCAATTAGACCATGCTTTTAAGAATTTAAATGTATAATAATATGTAATTTAACTATATTAAGTAATAAGGATCGATAGATATTTACGTATATTCAAACCCATCCAAACTAATACTCTATAATATAAATACTATCTTTATTTTTTATTGATATCATTTTAAATTATTTTTTATATACTTGAATTTATTTTTTTCTAAATTGAATATATTAATTATTCATAAGTATTGTTGATAAATCGTTCGAACAGTGTGTATATTCAACAAACCGCTATTATTAAAATTAATATCTATAGAATGATTGACTTCAAACAATTTTATAAAAAAGTGTGTTGATCCGAGTAAGTGATCACTAATATATTGTATGATTATTTTGAACTTTGTGCAACTTTTAATACCATTAATCTTCTCAAATGTGTTTAATAGATTAGTACATGATTCATAGTTTTGCCAGATTATCTGTGACAGTTCTAGAAGCAGTTCTAAAAAAATTATATTACGAAGATAACTCTGGTCACTGCTCAAATTGTAATTAGACAAGAGATCTCCAAAATATCTATCATCAATGAGAATATATGGGAACTTTTCTACTGGCTGCTCCAACATGTAATAAACATTGGATCCACTTTTTGAACCATTAAAAAAGATTTTCCTCTTCCAATTTATTTAAATGTTGAATGCAAATCTATTAAAAATATTATATATATTATGAAAAAAAGTATAAGGAAAAATATTATCCTAAGAATTATATTGCAATTGCAATATTACATAATATATACAAACATTCCAATGCCATTTTCTTTCTATTTTGTTTCTAAATGTGCAATAACACCAGTGTTGATGTTTGTACAATCACGACCCAGTGACTTTAACTGCTTTCATATGATCAATGTAATTACATTTTCATTATCATTGAAAATATTGCTGACCTTATGTCCACTAATGTAGCAGGCATACAAATTAATTATCCAGTTGATTGTGAATTGAAATGAGTTTTTCTTTTTTGATAGTTCTGTCGGGTTGTATTGCATAATCATTTGCCGTTAAAATACAGATCTCTAATTTCAGTTTTCTCTGGTAAATTTCTTTCTGCAACTTTTACGTTATCTTCTAATGGCACGTCGGACGAAAATAAACTTTCTTTCATTTTCAGTAATAACCATGGAACACTATTAGCACGAGTAATACATTATATCGCTTTACCTTTTTAAACATATTTTCATAATATTGATGGTCAGTCCTGGTGAATATTTCATTTCGTATTAATGTCGTTACGTACAAATTATTTATAAATTAATTAAAATTGGAAATTAGCGCTGAGGAAGAAAGAGAAAAAGAGAGTAATAGTAAGAAATCAAAATATAAGTAGAAATATAATTTTCTGAATGTAGAAATATTGTAATCATTGTCATTATGTTGACACTCTTAACTATTGTCAGATAATAAATTCACAACAAGAAATTAATATGGAATAATTTACACTTAATTAAAGTAAATTAAATGCTGTAACAGAGTTTTAATAATTCTATTATTCTGTAAATATATTTTAAACATAATACAACTGATAGATCTTAATATGAATGATATACTAGTAATACATTAGTTATTAATACAAATTATTTGCAATTCTAGTACTCGGCAATATAATATATTAAACTAAATTATGTTTGATAATAAGTAATTATGTGATATTCTACTAATGAATGACAATTTACTCTTTGAAAGCTTTTTAATTTGAATTCATTCCACTATGAACTGTTTTAGATTCTTATTTGAATACAATACTTATATATCTGGATTATTTGTTGTTCTTCTATATACGTAGGTAGTTGGTTGTATGACATACATTGTGAATTGAAAAATGAAGGTAGATGTCGTAGAAAATGCTTATTGTAGATGTGATAATATTTGAAAATTAAAACATTAATAATCGTATGACTAAAATTGGAAATATTTATTCATAATCCATTTACAAAAAATATTTCTCTGATTGTCAATATTGACTCAATATTGATTCTAATATTTACATTATATATATCTTATTATTCTGATATGATACAACATTAAATTACGCGTTTTTAATAATCTCTCACCCTAAGGATGCTTTTCCATTACGTTCACCTGATTAATAAGACGACCTTGTATTGACCTGCTATTAATAAACTCCTCGCATAAAGAAAGCGAATTCTTATCATATTTCAGCTTCTGCATCCTACAATTCCTCAATCTAGATACACATTTCCTGTCTTAGTCTTGTCTAAAATATTAGCCTCACTAAATAAAAAATCTATTCAGTCATAAATTGTAAATGATACATTCCTGCTGATTTCTTAATCCTAGAATGATATTCTTCTGTATCGTCATTTGTCTTAGTTTTTCTAACCCAGCTATATATAGCTATATATACTATACTATATTTCATTTATATAATGAATGTAAATGGGTGGGTAATTTATATAAACAAACTATCTATTCAACTTTTATGTGAGCCATAAATAATATTATAGATAAACTTTAAACTCACTTTTTTCATTCACCGAATATTTTTTATAAATTAAGTTCTATTTTTATTAAATAAATGTGTTTGATTTTATTAGATCAATTTATCATTTCATTTTAAAATGCCTATCGTGTATAGAATAATCAATAACTAGATATATTTACAAAACTTCATTTTGAATTCAGATGAATTTCCCAAAACAAAACTCAAATACGTCGAGTAATGATCCTGAATTAATGAAATCGCGTGTATTCATTGGCCATTTACCCACTGATCGAATAACCAGGGGCGATATTTCTCAGATATTTGATGTTTATGGTGAAATTGAGGGTTTGTATATATGGAATTAAATATATTTATATGGCATATAAAAATAAATGTTAGTATAGTAATTTTAATATTGCATGTAAATACTGATTTTTTATGACTTATTTTCCAAGTTAAAAATTCAGTATATACATTATACTATATATATTATTCAGTTATAGATATTCAGTATAAATAACTTTTCATAGATACTATTATTAATTATTAATATTAATTGAATATAATAATGGGAATAATAATATAAAGTAAATTCATCTATCTATTTAGTTTATTTATATATAATATATCATTAAAATGAATTTATCATCTAATAAGCATATTTTAATTTCAATATTCTCTTATAGAATACAGAATTATAATAATAAATCTGAATACAATTCCACAGATATAATAAAGTGTATTTATTTGTAGCAATATCAATTCTACGGGGTTATGCTTTTGTCCAGTATAAAAGCGAAAAGGAAGCAATGAATGCTGTAAATTCAGAAAAAGGCTCAACTATCAAAGGATCAAGAATTGGTTTCTAATTTTTGAATATATTTCTTAATATATCTTAGTATTCATAATTAATAATTAATATATAATACAAATTGTCTTTAATTTTACATCAATTCTATTGTTTTAATAATTTAGAATATTTATTTTACTATTGATTATTTACTTATTATATTTTAGTAAAATTCCATTGAATCGCAGAAATTATATCTGATATTTAATAATGGATCAATTGTCCATATTTGCAATGCGGCTAATTCCGCAATATCTTTTAGATATAAAAATGGCCGTCGAAGGCAAATCTATTCCAAACCTGAATGGCTCCGAAGCCGGGAATACGCCACCGACGAGGGGTCGCGGTTTCAGAGGAGGTCGCGGAATGCGCGGAGGACGAGGTGGACGAGGAAGAGGCGACTTCTCCGAACGCGGAGCTCCAAACAACCGAGGAGGTAACAGTAGCTTCTTCCCCGGAGGTGACAGGAAACGCGATCATTATGAAAGTAACATGTTAGTCCATAAATAGATGTTCGCATACAGTATTTAAAACCAACTTTTATTATCCCTGGGTGTACTTTGTTGATGTAGTAATGATTATAGATTACATTTAATTTAAATATTAATAATCTTTGATATAGAACATTATTTTGAAAAATTATATCGTTTTTCCAAATCAAGATAAAAAAAATTATCTAGTTCGTATTTCTATTGTTTACAGTTATTCCTATAAAAATGGCTAAATGTCGACCGAATATCATTACATATGATCTCTATTGTATGCTGTTTATTATCGGTATTAAATATAGAAATTCGTAGTCCCAATTTAATTATTAATTACTTGTACTCGAGTAACTTCTATTGAACATTACACAGGGGTTACAACGATAACTTCGCTGAAATTCCACCCAGAAGGCAAGAAGTTGATTTGAAATGTGATACCCTCATTCTAGTTCTAAGTCCAAATGTAACGTTAGGTTACATCTATTGTTAACTAATTCTAAAATTATAATTATATTGGTCAAGGCAAGTTATTTAGATTTTTAGTAAAATTGTAACTCTAAGTAAAAACTTTACTACCTACCATTAATGTTCACGCCTGTTTGATTAATTAGAAGCTCTCGCAGTAACTGAGAGCACTCTTTAATAACCTTTAAAAACACTCTTTAATAACCTATAAAAACACTCTTTAATAACCTATAAAAACACTCTTTAATAACCTATAAAAACACTCTTTAATAACCTATAAAAACACTCTTTAATAACCTATAAAAACACTCTTTAATAACCTATAAAAACACTCTTTAATAACCTATAAAAACACTCTTTAATAACCTATAAAAACACGCTAAACACCGTTTCCCCACACTCTGCAGTCAATACGCCGACATGATTGAACGCCGCCTGAAGCGTAACGCCATGTTGACACTGCAGCGTCAGTGTAACCAATACACCCAAGCCAACATGGTCGAGGAAGCCAATCGAAGCGGAGTGTTATTCGTCATCATCGTCGGCGGAATGAATGAAATACACCAGTCGATTACTGTGAACGTACTGCACGGAACTCCCCAAGGTCTTAGTCCTTCGTCAGCTGGCGTTACGTAGCAAAGTATCACCTGCGACGTTCATATGTTCATTTCTTAAGTGGAACTCTTAAGTGGTTCCCTTAAGTAGTTCCATTAAGTAGTTCCCTTAAGTGGTTCCCTTTGAAACTACTTGTAAAAAGAAAGGAGTTTTTTATTGTCGATTTCTTTAGTAATATAGTTGTTTCAATTCTGTAAGGAGTAGAGAGTTTTTATATTTAATTTACAATTGAATTTCAAATGTATTTTCAAATGTATTAATTTAGAAATGCCTCGATTCAATTAAAATGTTTTAAGTTGCGTATTATTTATAGTTCAATTAAATTTTATTGTTTACATCTTATTTATATTTACCATATTAGAATATTTTCGTTGACAAATAATGTTTGATATAACAATAAAGGGAGAGAAGTCTCTACGAAGTGTTTGATATTAATACTCCCTACCCCTACCCCTATCCCCCCTCCCCCTACCCCTCCCCCTACCCCTACCTCTCCCCTACCCCTCCCACCTCTCCCTACCCCTACCCTAACCCCCCCTCCCCCCCTGCAGAGCATATTAACATGCCGTTGGAGAATGCCATCGACATGATGGTGAAATCATATGAATGCTACATGGATCAACTGTTAAGTAAAAGGAACAAGAACATCGCTCCTAGCAAAGAAATCGCTTATCTTCTCAGAGTTAGTAGAATATCCTACCAGTCGAATTGTTATAATACTCGCAAATCCAATTGTTCAATATTAATATTAATTACGTAACTGAATTTTGTGACATTTTAGTCGTTATCGGAAGGGAAGCAAGTCTCGGATGAAGATATTGATAACGTCATAACTTACCTGCAGACTAAGAAAACATCTTCAGGTATTGTCTTCATTTGAATTTATTTGCATGACTGCCATTGTTTCAGACTAATGTGATTAAATCACAAAGGTATGGAAAACAAAAATGCCCTACAAATGAAGATCATGGAATTATTTGATAGCCAAAACCCTGTAGGTGCCAAGCCAGCAGCGTTGACGAGTAATGAGAACGACCGTCAACCTTTGCTGTCGAATGGTTATTGCGTTGGCAATGTATAGGTTCTTTACGCTACTTTTGACCTAGTTTAATAATTATTGTAAAAAGTTTAATTTCATTTTTGAATTACGTTCGAAGAACGAAAAATCATCGCCACTCATGATTTTTAAAACGTATAATAATCTTTATTCTAATAATCTCCCTATTGTTCCAATACATTAATGTTGTTTTTACCAAATTTTAGCAGCTCAAAATGCGGGACAAAATATTTATTCAAATGCTGGATATTATTAGGTTTTCATCATAATTATTCAATATATTACAATTTTAAAAATTGATTTTGTTTTATTTTTATATAAACAATTTAAATATATATAATTATATTAATAATTACTACTAAAGAAAATAGTTCTAAATTTCTTTAAACATTTTTTAAATTAATGTCAAAGATAGTTCTCATTAAATTGTTCATAATAAGAAAACAATAATATTACATCTTTTTAAATTTTATAGTATTAATAATTGTGATTTTTTTATTTTACTATTTTATTGTATATGTGGTATATTATATTTAATAATAGCTAGTATTTCTACATATTTTATTCTACAAAAATTATTCTTTTAAAATATTACAATAAATAAAGTAAAGACAATTATAAACACAATTATTTGGTAAATGATGATATTTTGATGCCTTGGTAGAGAGATGAAGAGAATGATTTTGTAAATTAAAATGGGGTCAAATGACATAATTAATTATACATTTTAATAGAATTAATTGATTTTAATTATATTTTTTAATAAATATATTTTATAATATATATCTTTAATACTAAATATTACCGGATATTTTGTACTTTATTAAATATATTGCATTCTATTTTTTTATATTCCCCGAACTATCTTTGCTTTAATATTTTTTTAAAATATAGATATTTTTTGTCCCATTTTAGTTGATTTTGATAAAAGTGTTATTTTTATATATATATATAAATATATTGCAATGATTTTTAACAATTTTGACAGAGTTCAGACATTTTCCGCCGATAAAAGAACAGAAAACTACATTTTAAAGGATATTTTGCTAACAACAAAATTATTTCCTATAATCAATTTACTGTGCATAGTAGTATGGTTTTATTATATCCTTATTTTTTAAATTACTAAAATTGTATATTAATAATAAATATTTTAATAAATTTTGGGTTAATTTAATTTTATTAATTTTTAATCTTCCTTAATAAAATTATAATTAAAATTCAATAAATCGCAAACAAATGAAGTTTCTTAATATACAATTTATTATGTATATGTCTATGACTTCTACATTAGTTTAATTATTGTTTTTAGTTTATTCAACTTTTATAATCCAAATAACCCAAAACATTAATATTTTTATATTTTATTATACTCGGATAATTCTCTAAACATAATACAACTGTTTTTATAATTTATTTCTTAAAAATAATCGGCTGGTAAAATTTAACTATACATTACTTTTAATTTAGTTTTTAAATTTTATATATTCTAATATTAAACGAAATAATAGTATTTATAAATTAAAATTAAGTTAATACATGTGTATTATAATATAAAGTAAAAATAACTGTTCATATTATCTAATTATTTGATTTTAAATGTATTATATTGTGTTAGAAATCAGATGACTAACAACTTAATACAATATAATACATTTCTCAATAAAGAAGCATATGTTGTAAAATATTAAATTCTAACAAATTGTAAAAATAAAGTTTATTACTTTCTTTTTATTTGAACACAGGTCTTATCTTTTATGCATGATATACTCATAAAATATACTTTTTATATCAATTTTAGTTTCCAGTATAATATAATATATATATATTCATAAATTGGATGTCATTTAAGCAGAATAAAGCTCTATAAATAATATTTATTAGCTTGTACTTTTAAACAGCTTTAGCAATACTTGCATTTGGTAAACACATATTTTATCTCGTATATTAATTTAATTTTAAAAATAAGAAAAAATAAATAAAGTACAATATCAATGTTAAAATAATTACAAGCTCTATTAATATATATGATATATAGAACAATCGAAACATTTGTTATCTAAGTAATCTTGGATTATATTATTTTCTATTCATAAATTTGATGCTCATCTGTTTATTGTATTGTTCTTGTATCATACATTTCACTGGTATATTTTATAAAATAATTTCAAATTATTTGTAACTCATCTTTCAATTGCAAACTACAAACACACCAATCAACATTTAAGATTAAAAGTCAAGGAGTGGTAAATGGTTAGATGATATCTGTATTGTTTTATTTGTTTGTTATACATTTTTGTTTAATTTTTAGAGAAAATATACACGTTTGTAATTTCTAATAACAATACATTCTTTTTTATAGTTTTTAATTTTCTTAACTTGATATTTAAATCAAATATAAATTTTAATTATTTACAATTTCATTTCAGTACAAATGATATATGATATATCCCAATAGGAATGATATATCCCAATTAACAAGAATAAGTAACTATTATAATACATATTGACATATAATATATTTTTATATATTAATTATATAATAAAACCGAAATAAACTGCATGTTTACTTGGGATATTATATTAATTCAGTTCATTGAATTATAATATCTATATATTATTAAATGTGTATCTTTGTGGTATATTAAATATTCTATAAATGGTGATTGAAATATTAAATACCAATATTTATAATGTTAAATTCTAAAAATCTTCCATTTTTTTTATTACAATTATGACAATACAATATCTTATAGATTATTCAGTTGGAAATAAATGAATTATTAATAGAATATATATTTTAAACATCAATTTTTATATATTTCAATATTTTTACATTTAACATATAAAAATGTTATCTTAAAATATATATTTTTGAATTTAATCTATTTACATTTGTTATGTTCATGTAAATCTCCAGATATTTTTATGTATGAATAAATTGAACCTAATCTATCATTGTTTTAAAAAAAAAAAATCTTCTATGATGTTTATTTTTAACTTATCAATCATTAATTGTAATATCAAATTCTAGGATAAACTTCATTAAATCATTACTATTGTAATTGTTATATTACTGAAAGTCATTCAAGAACTATGAAATTTTCTATAGAAGATTTGGCAAAATGTTAATACATTATAATTATATATTCAATTATTTAAATAATAATTTTACGTAAATTGTAAAGTTTATTTAAGTTTATTTAATATCCCTTTTAGAAATTGCCTTATAAGTATAAAATTATATCATTTGCAGGTTATATTATATAAGAAGAGTTATAATTCCATTCAAAAATGGAATTAATTAATTATTTATATTAATTCTATTAATTCAATTCAATTATTTAAAATTTCAGCATGCATTTTGATTTTAAATAAAATTATATAATGCTTTATAACTAATTATTATTTATTCATTTATGTCAAAAACATATTTCAATTAACGCTTACAATCAACTTTAAGACATCGTTAAATGGAAAACATAAATTGTATTGGAAATAATTAATATTGCCGTAGCTGGTGGGAACAAGTTGGTGGAATTGTGCCATACGGCGATCGATCGAAGAGCCTTCTCGAAGAGGTTTGGGCTTTCGACGTCATGTGTAATTCCGTGCCAACTGTTCTCGCAGCTAATGGCACAAGTTCAAAGTTCATCTTTAGACACATAAGGTCCCTCTAAATACTCCTCCGGAACTGGTTCGGATGGCACTTTTCGCTTGTAGAAACCCTGTTTCAATAAGATGTCGTTGCACTGTTTCCTCGTCAGACCATCCAATGGAAATTTCTGTAATTTACATTGATTTATAATAATAATAATTTTATAAAATTTCATTACGTTATTGTTAATCATGCAATGTTAAATAATGGTATAACCGTTATGTAATTCTATATACATTTCCTTATGATGTCGATAATTGTACAATAATAATTAATGGGATAACAATTCTGCGATTATACATTTCATTATAATGTTGATAAGCTTGCAATAATGGGATGCAAAGTAGAAATAATAAATTTAACTAATTTTAATTAATCGTGATTATAATTGTAAACAAATTGCGTTACTCTTACGTAATATTGTTAATAAAACTAGTTTAAAGTCGATGCCAACCGAAACTGTTTGCTCAGCTGAGTTTAGCAGATGGAGAACTGGCATTGCTCCAGGTTTATGAACAAACTTAACATTGTGACTTGGGGCAATTGTTAAATGGCAATAGGTATTAGCAATACAGACGTGTTGAGTTAGGACGTGACATATAGACAGCTACGTAGAGATGTTAGTGTGACAAATTCCTAGTTATTGCCTATTGTCTCACAGTGTCTGATTATATCGACAGTTATTAGATCTGAATTAACTAAAATTATTCCGAGTGAATCTTTTGTAGCGTTTTTAGTACAGACAAATTAGACATGCAGTTTCTTATATCTTCTCTCCGGCTTTGTTTACCTGAACAATTTGGTTGTATTTATCCAAAAAATAAATGGTCGGTATATCGGACTTACAGAAATTCATTGACCACCTCACTTTGTGACTAATGTGGCATTGGTATAGGATTGTATTTTAAACTATACGATTACAGCAAAGAGTTGGTGGTTATTGTTTTAAGGTTATATTCATACACAAGTAGTACTCTTGTGTTTAATCTATAAAACACTTTTAGCCTGAATTACTTTGATTATAACTAAGTGCTATAACGGTTTATTAATGTATAAGCAACTCTGTACACTGTACACCAACAGTGTACAGTGTACACTGTACAGTGTACACTATACATCAACATTCATTGACTCTATATATATATATATATATATATGTATATGGCGAGTTTAACAATGGCTGTGAAGTATGTCAGTTATTGTCATACAAGAACTCAAAGGATACAATAACTCGACGTCTACGTAAATGAATTGTTTCACTTCCGGCAGTTTGTTGAGACGTCACCCGCTGCAACTCTACAAAAGGAACAATATGTAACTGGACGATGTCACATTTGTTTACAATATTTTATATGTAAATGTTATTTGTATAATACGTTTCTATTAATTTTAATTACAATTTATAAAACTTTTCATCATTTAAAAATGTGTATTCCCTTGGCATAATAATATGCATGCTATCTCTATAGTTGTGATATTACGTATTAGTTGTGATTATTATTTACGTATTAAGTGACATCCGTTATTATTATCCGTGTATTGATTTCCACTAGTTTATATAATGTTTCGTGCGATACGACACTTATTGATTTATTAAGATTATAATATGCAATTCAACTATCGAAATTTACTGGATAGTTTGCCGTTATAATCTATAGTGGGACGATATTATAATAAGTATTCTACTGTATAAATAATCATATTAATTTAAAAGTATAACGTCTAGTGTGATATTGTATAATACATAATTGTAAGTCAGCAGTAATTACTAATACATAAGATATATTATTATACATTTAATAGTTATTAATATTCAAATTGTAGTGGTGAGATAAAATTAATTTATAAGGTATATTATATGGTGATATTATATAACATATATATGTTATATAATATCACCATAAACAACAATAATAGCTGAACTAAGTTATAATTGTATTAATAAGTTAATTATTAAGTATCATTAGGTAGTTCATTCCCAAACTCATATCGATTAGTAATTAAAATGGGTTACAAATTAAATAAAAACAGAAACTATTGAGATGTATTTGTTTGAATTTGTATACTAGCTAGTACTAATACTTTAAGCTCCGAGTTTAATTTACTTAACTTTCTAGATACCTGCGTTATAAGTATTAGTTTCTCATGTAAATATAATATGTGTCAACTGTATAATGTTCAGCCCTAGCTTATATTTCCTTGATGAGATAATAACGATAATCGAGCGACATACGATGTGGTCAGATGATACTTAGCGTGTAATACGATGACCCCTTTATTAGTATACCATTAATCATAAAACCTAGTCGCAATTGTTATATAGATAATAAGACGGTTATCCGATATAATCACACACACGACACGCACACGCACACACACGCACGCAAACATGCACACACATACACACACGCTCTCATATACACACATGCATACATACACACACATACATACCCACATACATACGCGTACATACACACATACACATACCCACCCACACAATAATACACATACACACACATACACATACAAATTTACATATATATAGATATATATTCTATGGTGAAGTAGGATTATGGTAAGTAATTGTAAATGTATTATGCCCGCCATTGTTTGACTTATAACCTCGACTTTAGCTTTCACAATGCTCCTGTCTTCGTCTGCAGATACCATAGCGATAACAATGCACGCCAAAGATAATAGTAGCCATTGCCCAGACGACATGTTGATTATCTATTTAATTAGACGAGGGGGTATATATCATATGTAATTAGGCTGTAAATGATATACATGCTACAGTATTATATTGTATATTGTATTATACTATTAAATATACTATTAAATATACTATTAAATATACTATTAAATATACTATTAAATATACTATTAAATATACTATTAAATATACTATTAAATATACTATTAAATATACTATTAAATATACTATTAAATATACTATTAAATATACTATTAAATATACTATTAAATATACTATTAAATATACTATTAAATATACTATTAAATATACTATTAAATATACTATTAAATATACTATTAAATATACTATTAAATATACTATTAAATATACTATTAAATATACTATTAAATATACTATTAAATATACTATTAAATATACTATTAAATATACTATTAAATATACTATTAAATATACTATTAAATATACTATTAAATATACTATTAAATATACTATTAAATATACTATTAAATATACTATTAAATATACTATTAAATATACTATTAAATATACTATTAAATATACTATTAAATATACTATTAAATATACTATTAAATATACTATTAAATATACTATTAAATATACTATTAAATATACTATTAAATATACTATTAAATATACTATTAAATATACTATTAAATATACTATTAAATATACTATTAAATATACTATTAAATATACTATTAAATATACTATTAAATATACTATTAAATATACTATTAAATATACTATTAAATATACTATTAAATATACTATTAAATATACTATTAAATATACTATTAAATATACTATTAAATATACTATTAAATATACTATTAAATATACTATTAAATATACTATTAAATATACTATTAAATATACTATTAAATATACTATTAAATATACTATTAAATATACTATTAAATATACTATTAAATATACTATTAAATATACTATTAAATATACTATTAAATATACTATTAAATATACTATTAAATATACTATTAAATATACTATTAAATATACTATTAAATATACTATTAAATATACTATTAAATATACTATTAAATATACTATTAAATATACTATTAAATATACTATTAAATATACTATTAAATATACTATTAAATATACTATTAAATATACTATTAAATATACTATTAAATATACTATTAAATATACTATTAAATATACTATTAAATATACTATTAAATATACTATTAAATATACTATTAAATATACTATTAAATATACTATTAAATATACTATTAAATATACTATTAAATATACTATTAAATATACTATTAAATATACTATTAAATATACTATTAAATATACTATTAAATATACTATTAAATATACTATTAAATATACTATTAAATATACTATTAAATATACTATTAAATATACTATTAAATATACTATTAAATATACTATTAAATATACTATTAAATATACTATTAAATATACTATTAAATATACTATTAAATATACTATTAAATATACTATTAAATATACTATTAAATATACTATTAAATATACTATTAAATATACTATTAAATATACTATTAAATATACTATTAAATATACTATTAAATATACTATTAAATATACTATTAAATATACTATTAAATATACTATTAAATATACTATTAAATATACTATTAAATATACTATTAAATATACTATTAAATATACTATTAAATATACTATTAAATATACTATTAAATATACTATTAAATATACTATTAAATATACTATTAAATATACTATTAAATATACTATTAAATATACTATTAAATATACTATTAAATATACTATTAAATATACTATTAAATATACTATTAAATATACTATTAAATATACTATTAAATATACTATTAAATATACTATTAAATATACTATTAAATATACTATTAAATATACTATTAAATATACTATTAAATATACTATTAAATATACTATTAAATATACTATTAAATATACTATTAAATATACTATTAAATATACTATTAAATATACTATTAAATATACTATTAAATATACTATTAAATATACTATTAAATATACTATTAAATATACTATTAAATATACTATTAAATATACTATTAAATATACTATTAAATATACTATTAAATATACTATTAAATATACTATTAAATATACTATTAAATATACTATTAAATATACTATTAAATATACTATTAAATATACTATTAAATATACTATTAAATATACTATTAAATATACTATTAAATATACTATTAAATATACTATTAAATATACTATTAAATATACTATTAAATATACTATTAAATATACTATTAAATATACTATTAAATATACTATTAAATATACTATTAAATATACTATTAAATATACTATTAAATATACTATTAAATATACTATTAAATATACTATTAAATATACTATTAAATATACTATTAAATATACTATTAAATATACTATTAAATATACTATTAAATATACTATTAAATATACTATTAAATATACTATTAAATATACTATTAAATATACTATTAAATATACTATTAAATATACTATTAAATATACTATTAAATATACTATTAAATATACTATTAAATATACTATTAAATATACTATTAAATATACTATTAAATATACTATTAAATATACTATTAAATATACTATTAAATATACTATTAAATATACTATTAAATATACTATTAAATATACTATTAAATATACTATTAAATATACTATTAAATATACTATTAAATATACTATTAAATATACTATTAAATATACTATTAAATATACTATTAAATATACTATTAAATATACTATTAAATATACTATTAAATATACTATTAAATATACTATTAAATATACTATTAAATATACTATTAAATATACTATTAAATATACTATTAAATATACTATTAAATATACTATTAAATATACTATTAAATATACTATTAAATATACTATTAAATATACTATTAAATATACTATTAAATATACTATTAAATATACTATTAAATATACTATTAAATATACTATTAAATATACTATTAAATATACTATTAAATATACTATTAAATATACTATTAAATATACTATTAAATATACTATTAAATATACTATTAAATATACTATTAAATATACTATTAAATATACTATTAAATATACTATTAAATATACTATTAAATATACTATTAAATATACTATTAAATATACTATTAAATATACTATTAAATATACTATTAAATATACTATTAAATATACTATTAAATATACTATTAAATATACTATTAAATATACTATTAAATATACTATTAAATATACTATTAAATATACTATTAAATATACTATTAAATATACTATTAAATATACTATTAAATATACTATTAAATATACTATTAAATATACTATTAAATATACTATTAAATATACTATTAAATATACTATTAAATATACTATTAAATATGCTATTAAATATACTATTAAATATACTATTAAATATGCTATTAAATATACTATTAAATATACTATTAAATATACTATTAAATATGCTATTAAATATACTATTAAATATGCTATTAAATATACTATTAAATATGCTATTAAATATACTATTAAATATGCTATTAAATATACTATTAAATATGCTATTAAATATACTATTAAATATACTATTAAATATACTATTAAATATACTATTAAATATACTATTAAATATACTATTAAATATACTATTAAATATACTATTAAATATACTATTAAATATACTATTAAATATATTATTAAATATACTATTAAATATACTATTAAATATACTATTAAATATACTATTAAATATACTATTAAATATACTATTAAATATACTATTAAATATACTATTAAATATACTATTAAATATACTATTAAATATACTATTAAATATACTATTAAATATACTATTAAATATACTATTAATTAAACTAGAATAGATTTTTAAATACAAAGAAACCCAATTTTCACATGCTGTAATGAGTAGATGGTGTTGTTATGTAATATATACATTGCATACATCGCATACAATTGTTGTACAAAATATGCCACGTATAAAATATATGAACAAGTCTCCTACCGTTGTATGGTGTGTGCTGGTGACC
>OZ038317.1:19222008-19242990 GCA_964035775.1 Osedax frankpressi
TTAAGTCTATTTAACAGATAGTGTTAGTTTAACAGTTATATATAGTTTTAATAATTTATAAATATGTTTTCATTTAGAATATATGAATAACATGATATAATATGACATAATTTATATTAAACATAATTATTTAGCTTACCAGAATAAATATACTTATACAATACACATATACTCTAATTATGTAATAATATTAAAACATGCATATAAATTAGATAATATAAATATATAAGTTTTATGAATGTACTTTATCTAGTCCTTCACCATAAATACGAACTTATTTGTTGACTTAGTAGTGTTGGTCCTTATGGCATGAAAACTGAAACTGCCCTGATCAAACTCGTGTGATCTCTACACTCATCTGAATGATAATGGAGGTGTGGAGTTCGTTTCAATGTAATGTTTATAGTTTCGATTGTATGGTCAAAGGTCAGATTAGTTTTAAAACGTATACGCGCTTATTGTTCAGTTATATATTTTATTTTTACACATTTATGATAATCACGATACGCTACAGTATATAGTACTCATCATATCGGTGTTTAGAACGTTACATGTGTTTATAAATACATACATTATAATTAGAAACTAATTAATTAGTTCAATCAAATAATTAATAATCCCTAATAATATATGGTAATACATATTAATATTATCTACGTATTTATAAAATCTAATTCTTATTCGTGTTATAATTATTATCCAACTTTTAAAATTGTAATTCTAAATATAATTGTATTTTGTATAATTTACAAGCTAATTGGTTTTAATGTATTTGGTTTACATTTATATTTGTTAATGGTTTAGTTGGTTTTATACCAATTAAAGTTATATAGATATAGTTAAATATATATTATTAATTTGCTTTTAATATAAAAGATTAGATTTATATATTTAATTAAGTATACTATGACTTATAAGGTCAAAATAAATAATTATACATTCATTAAAATTATAATGTGTTGTATTAATAAAGCTATATATATATATATATATATATATATATATATATATATATTTATATATATATATATTTATTTATTTATATTTATATAAGCATTTATATTTAGTAAAAAAAAATGTAGTACACTTTTTACATAATTTTTTTTAAAATATATAAGCCATTCCACAATAATGTGTAAATTCTATCAATGATTACCCCTAGAAATGTCCTCCTAGAAATGTAATATTTTCAGTTATAGTAATCAAAGTATTGTATTTGAGGTTTTATTATTAATAATATCACATATGTTTTATTGGATCTAACTTATTGTCGTGGAACATCTTTAATAATTAATTTTGAAATCGCTGAGTTAAAATAAATACAGAATCATTACGAACAATTCCTATAATTATCAAGTATATAGACTATTAACTTATATCTACAATAAGTAGAATATATATATATATATATATATATATATATATATATATATATATATGTACAAATTAGAATCAATAACTACGGTACTAAAATACATAACAAATTTAATTAACATATTAATTATGCATTTAAAGTTAATGCGTAATTAATGATATCATTAATTTAAAATGTATACGCGTTAAATTAAATCACACCGATTCGATTATTTACGAAATAACACAGCAGTCTAGTTCATCCACGTCGCAACCATTGTAATCGTCACAGCCATTGTCTAGCGATGGAAACTCCGCCGCGCTCCACGGAAACGACTGGCTCAGACGTGAACGCATTGAAAATATCGGATAAATACGAGACGCACTGCGCGCGCATGGTGAAACTGAACGTGCTGGCGAACAATCACGTATTCGAATACATTCGTGAACAGTTGACCGATCTGTATTTGGGAGCCAACGTACTGTTGGGCCGACCTTATAACAGCCACGTCGACCAGAACACTCTGGAACACCAAATCATCCAGCTAGATACATTCAAATTGCGTGTTAATAATTTTCAACGCCAATTAATCATATTCTTAATATATATATTATGCGGTGAACATTGATTACGACGTATAATCATTATTTAGTAACAAACTCATTTATACATCTATTTCGAGGAATATAAAGTTTAATTTCAATGATTTGTTGCTGTAACTAATAGATTTTATAACACAAAAACAGGAGCAATCGTTATTGGACGATATAAGGGGAGAATGTAAAGATTCAACAATCAGAGAATCACTTCGAAATTTCAAATATATGAACATTCCAACTGAGAATGATCTCTACGTGTATGTAATATAAATATTCCAAATGTGCTGCGATTAAAATATAATGAAATCAAACACGAGAAGTGTGTAGTGATAAACTAAACATGAATAATGCAACGTAACATATTTAGGATATTTTAGTCAAAAGTCAATTAGAAAATATATTAGATGATTGTATTGAAGGGACTTTTATATATTCAGATAGTCAAAAAATAAGTAAATTGTCATAACATATATATATATATATATATATATATATATATATATATAAATATATATATAATTTAATTATAAAATTATAAATATATGGTTATATACTTATTTTTACAAATATACATCATTTATTATAAATAAACTATTTTGTTAAGCTTTTTAAAATTTATATTTCGTGTACATTGGATTTACTAAATACATCATTAATGAAAATCATTAATTAATGGTATTCATATATCATGTTTATTTATTATATATAATATATTAATTATATTACAAAAATGATATATATAAATATTATATGATAATATTATATTTGAATTAGCCATTCTTTATTTATAGTAGAAAGAAACTATAGTTTAAATATAAAAACTATATTTTACAATATTAGCTTTAACTATAATTATAGTTCATTAAAGTATGAAAATATATTTTCATACTTAAAATATATTTATATAGGCAACTTATGATCTGGTGATTAGTTAAATCTTTATAAAATACACACCTTTATATTATTAAAAATTGAATAATAAACTATTTATAATTACATGTTTTATTATTAGATAAGAAATAAATTATTAATTTATAAAAGTAATATAATTATATTTCATCATATATATGATAATACTATATATGATAATACTATATACAAAAATAATATAATAATATATGATATCAATAATTTATATTATAATATTCTTATAACAGAGACTTGAATAAAAAGTTAACAAATTTGGATGATTTTTATGTAAAAGAAAAAAAAATGAAAAATACGATCGAAATAATAATTAAGAATAAAGCTTACGATACAGATTTTTTAAGTTATATATATACATATATATATTAAACAGTATTTTATTATATAATACGATTTGATGACAATATATTGGTATATTACGCAATAGCTTATAAAATGTATTGTTAATTTATTATATATATTATTTGAATTATAGAAAGATTGTTTTAGATTTTTATTTATATCATTTTAAAATTATCATATAATTTGATTAAATGTATGCGTTAAATTTAAGTTGAATGCTATATATCCATAGATATAATTAAAATATAATAGATATAATTATATTTTGTAAATCAAACAATTAACCCGAATACATTAAGGGTGTTTAATTAATTTAATTATTTTGTGAATTTTTTTTATAATACCGAATATGTTATTTAAGTTATAAACTAAGATGCTGTTAATATTAGTCATTGTTATGATTATAAGGTATATTTACAGTCTGCTTATATATATTAAAAATCCCTTAGGATAATAACAATATGCTTAAATCCAGGTTATCAATGACATATAGTTTTCCTCTACGACACCTATATATTATAATAGTATACACCTATATTGCAATTCCTACTTATTTTATAGTACATATTATATGTAATTTCCTTCATTTTATTATTTAACAATTGATTACAATCAACAACAATATACAACACAAACAAAAGTTAAATAATTCTCATTAATTAGTACAACTTAACGATAATATTCAATAATTAAAATATAAAATTTATTGATTTTAAAGAACATATTTCGGAAGGAAGTCAAGAAATTCACCTTGATACCGCTGAAAACATATGTAACAATTTGTCAATTAATCTCGAAGAAAAACTTACAAACTTAAAATCCGTAAAGAGGAAACTATATGCAAAAAAAGAAATTTCGGGCAAAACCTTTGGATTAATTAAATCATTAGAAAAGACGGAAAAGTTGTACACCGACGTTGAGTTATTGTGTAGAACTTTTGATAATGACCGTTACCCAGTATTCAGAAATGCTATTCAGCTAAGATTCATGATTCCCATAATTAAAAAGTATTCAAAGTTAGAGAAATCAGTAGCTAAATCTGAAGGTATTTGCGCGAAAAAGAATTTAGAATAATTACAAAATAAATTATTATTACAATGATTAAGTGTTGCTATTATTTATGTAGATCTAAATAAAATTGATAATGAATCTATCAATACATTTGAATTAGTTAATAATTAGCGAAATTCAATTGATGTTCTATATATAGTTTACTGAGTTATTAAATACATAAGATCAACTCTTTTAAAAATAAGACAAAATATAATTGTTGTATATTTATTTTGCGAATTCAACATTAAATTCGATAATGTGCAACTTCATGCATTCTCGCCTTCTCCGAGAATATATCAGACAACACGTAAGGTCAGAAGGACTAGAAATAGAATTAACATTTGGGCGGATTGTTTATATTTGTCAGTATATTATACAAAATGTTGTCAATACCAAATGCTGATTATATAGGAAACGAGTCCACCGTCATTAGGGTAAGAGGGGGGTATTGCATGAATACGAAATGGACGCGTTATTCCATTCGTCATGAGTACACTTCTTACGGATAACTGTAATACTACACAAATGCGCATTAATCGTGCATAGCGTAAATGGTCGTTGGTCGGGTGGATTAAGCAAATTTGATTTGCGGGTTCGTCGATATTAATGTTTATATTTTCGAAAAAATAAACTTTATTTATCCTATGTTAAAATGTGTTACAAAAGTGATAATAAATCTTCCAAAACCTTCGGCGCCGTGGTTACATATTTTGATGTTTTGCGCGTACGATTACATGGATACGAAGAGTTTGCCGGCGATAACCAAAAGCAGGTAAATCGCCATGCCTACAGAGGAGAGATCCACGGCGGAGTTACATTTGCCGTCGTCACAGCAATATAGACAGTCCTGTCGACAAGTGCGAGTGTTGTTACTTAGCGAGTAAACTTGTTGCGATGAATTATTAAGGTACTAATACTGTAATAATTAATATGTTTTGATATGAAATGCTTTACTGATTTTATTGTAAACCTAAAGATAATTCTTTTGTTATCAATGGATACAAATGAAATCAAAATAAGGAATTAATTGATATTGCGAATAATTCACCAATTCATAAGAATAACTATTTTATTTAAGTCTATTTATATGTATTTATATAATACATACATTTATATTTACTTATATATACTCATATTTCATATAAGAGCATATTAATTATACATTTGTGAAATTCAACTTTAAGCGCTAATTAATTACGTGAATAACGTTTTTTTACCCTAAATTATCAGATTAGAAATGAATTGCTCTCTTATATATAGCGAGTACGCAAAATAGATTATTAAGAAATAATAAACTTTGGTGCACGTCTCAATGAATGCATTAAAGTACAGAATTAATTATTTTGCGTTTTCTAACATTCCTTCCGTTCTTTGAGATGCATTTCTCGGAGCCGCTTTCGCAATCAAGTTCAGTGGTCTGACAACCTCGGGCATACGTTATAACTCCATTCACCTCTCTGGTCAGTTTCTAAAGCACAGCGAGCGAGTTTCAACGGATAATAGCGGATAATGAGATTAATTAATGAGATTTTACGTCAATTCGAAAGTAACATGCTGTTCATCAAATCATCTACTCGTGGAAATAAAACAATATATTCTGATATCACGTACTCGATGAAGTCACCACGCACTCGATGTACTTACCACGTACTCGGTTTACTTACCACGCTCTCGGTGTACTTACTACGCAGTCGGAGTACTACTACATAACATGTGTACTTACCACACACTCTGTGTATTTACCACGTACTCGGTGTACTTACCACGCTCTCGGTGTACTTACCACGCACTCGATATACTCATCACGCACTCGATGTACTCACCACATAATCGATGTACTTACCATGCACTCGGTGTACTTACCACGCATTCGATGTACTCATCACGCACTCGATATACTCACCACGGACTCGATATACTCACCACGCACTCGATGTACTTACCATGCACTCGATATATTTACCACACATTAGGTGTAGTTACCAAGCACTCGATGCACTCACCATACACTCGATGTATTTAACATGCACTCGATGTACTCACCACGCAGTCGGTATCTACGTAGTACTCGATGTACTCACCACGCACTCAATGTACTCACCACCCACTCGATGTACTTATCACGCAGTTGGTATCTACGCAGTACTCGGTGTACTTACCACGCACTCGGTATCTACGCAGCACTCGATATACTCACCACGCACTCGATGTACTTATCACGCAGTCGGTGTCTACGCAGTACTCGGTGTACTCACCACGCACTCAATGTACTCAATACGCACTCGATGTACTTACCACGCAGTCGGTGTCTACGCAGTACTCGGTGTACTCACCACACACTCAATGTACTCAACACGCACTCGATGTACTTACCACGCACTCGTTGTCTACGCAGTACTCGGTGTACTCACCACGCACTCAATGTACTCACCACCCACTCGATGTACTTATCACGCAGTTGGTGTCTACGCAGTACTCGGTGTACTCACCACGCACTCAATGTACTCACCACGCACTCGATGTACTTACCACGCACTCGTTGTCTACGCAGTACTCGGTGTACTCACCACACACTCAATGTACTCACCACGCACTCGATGTACTTATCACGCAGTCGGTGTCTGCGCAGTACTCGATATACTCACCACGCACTCGATGTACTTACCACGCACTCGATGTACTCACCACGCACTCGATGTACTTACCATGCACTCAATATACTCAACACGCACTCGATATACTTACCACGCATTCAATGTAATCACCACACTCTCGATGTACTCAATACGCACTCGGTGTACTTACCACACACTCGATGTACTTACCACGCAGTCGGTGTCTACGCAGTACTCGGTATACTTACCACGCACTCGATATACTCACCACGCACTCGATGTACTCACCACGCACTCAATGTACTCACCACGTACTCAATGTACTTACCACACACTCGATGTACTTATCACGCAGTCGGTGTCTACGCAGTACTCGGTATACTTACCACGCACTCGATATACTCACCACGCACACGATGTACTCACCACGCACTCAATGTACTCACCACGTACTCAATGTACTTACCACACACTCGATGTACTTACCACGCAGTCGGTGTCTACGCAGTACTCGGTATACTTACCACGCACTCGATATACTCACCACGCACTCGATGTACTCACCACACACTCGATGTACTCAACATGCACTCAATGTACTCAACACGCACTCTATGTACTTACCACGCACTCGGCATCTACGCAGTACTCGGTATACTTACCACGCACTCGATATACTCACCACGCACTCGATGTACTCACCACGCACTCGATGTACTCACCACGCACTCAATATACTCACCACACACTCAATGTACTCACCACGCACTCGATGTACTTACCACGCAGTCGGTATCTACGCAGTACTCAATGTACTTACCACACAGTCGGTATCTACGCAGTACTCCATCGTAAAGTTCTTGCTATTACCGATTGTCTCCCCGCCACAAGCGAATTCCGATACAAAGATCCTGTCACGGATACTTCCACAAGTATAGCATTTGACTGTTGGTGTGGTGTGGTGTGGTGTGGTGTGGTATGGTGTGGTGTGGTGTGGTGTGGTGTGGTGTGGTGTGGTGTGGTGTGGTGTGGTATGGTGTGGTGTGATGTGATGTGGTGTGATGTGGTATGGTGTGGTGTGGTGTGGTGTGGTGTGGTGTGGTGTGGTGTGGTGTGGTATGATGTGGTATGATGTGGTATGGTGTGGTATGGTGTGGTATGGTGTGGTATGGTGTGGTATGGTGTGGTATGGTGTGGTATGGTGTGGTATGGTGTGGTGTGGTGTGGTATGGTGTGGTATGGTGTGATGTGATGTGGTGTGATGTGGTGTGGTGTAGTGTGGTGTAGTGTGGTGTAGTGTGGTATGGTGTGGTATGGTGTGGTATGGTGTGGTATGGTGTGGTGTGGTGTGGTGTGGTGTGGTATGGTGTGGTATGGTGTGGTATGGTGTGGTATGGTGTGGTGTGGTGTGGTGTGGTGTGGTGTGGTGTGGTATGGTGTGGTATGGTGTGATGTGATGTGGTGTGATGTGGTGTGGTGTGGTGTGGTGTGGTGTGGTGTGGTGTAGTGTAGTGTGGTGTAGTGTGGTGTAGTGTGGTATGGTGTGGTATGGTGTGGTATGGTGTGGTATGGTGTGGTGTGGTGTGGTGTGGTGTGGTATGGTGTGGTATGGTGTGGTATGGTGTGATGTGATGTGGTGTGGTATGGTGTGGTATGGTGTGGTGTGGTATGGTGTGGTATGGTGTGGTGTGGTATGGTGTGGTGTGGTGTGGTGTGGTATGGTGTGGTATGGTGTGGTATGGTGTGATGTGATGTGGTGTGATGTGGTATGGTGTGGTGTGGTGTGTTGTGGTGTGGTGTGGTGTGGTGTGGTGTGGTGTGGTGTGGTATGGTGTGGTATGGTGTGGTATGGTGTGGTATGGTGTGGTATGGTGTGGTATGGTGTGGTATGGTGTGGTATGGTGTGGTATGGTGTGGTATGGTGTGGTATGGTGTGGTATGGTGTGGTATGGTGTGGTATGGTGTGGTATGGTGTGGTATGGTGTGGTATGGTGTGGTATGGTGTGGTATTGTGTGGTATGGTGTGGTATGGTGTGGTATGGTGTGGTATGGTGTGGTATGGTGTGGTATGGGGTGGTATGGTGTGGTATGGTGTGGTATGGTGTGGTGTGGTGTGGTGTGGTGTGGTGTGGTGTGGTGTGGTGTGGTGTGGTGTGGTGTGGTATGGTGTGGTATGGTGTGGTATGGTGTGGTATGGTGTGGTATGGTGTGGTATGGTGTGGTATGGTGTGGTATGGTGTGGTATTGTGTGGTATGGTGTGGTATTGTGTGGTATGGTGTGGTATGGTGTGGTATGGTGTGGTATGGTGTGGTATGGTGTGGTATGGTGTGGTATGGTGTGGTATGGTGTGGTATGGTGTGGTATGGTGTGGTATGGTGTGGTATGGTGTGGTATGGTGTGGTATGGTGTGGTATGGTGTGGTATGGTGTGGTATGGTGTGGTATGGTGTGGTATTGTGTGGTATGGTGTGGTATTGTGTGGTATGGTGTGGTATGGTGTGGTATGGTGTGGTATGGGGTGGTATGGTGTGGTATGGTGTGGTATGGTGTGGTGTGGTGTGGTGTGGTGTGGTGTGGTGTGGTGTGGTGTGGTGTGGTGTGGTATGGTGTGGTATGGTGTGGTATGGTGTGGTATGGTGTGGTATGGTGTGGTATGGTGTGGTATGGTGTGGTATGGTGTGGTATGGTGTGGTATGGTGTGGTATGGTGTGGTATGGTGTGGTATGGTGTGGTATGGTGTGGTATGGTGTGGTATGGTGTGGTATGGTGTGGTATGGTGTGGTATGGTGTGGTATGGTGTGGTATGGTGTGGTATGGTGTGGTATGGTGTGGTATGGTGTGGTATGGTGTGGTATGGTGTGGTATTGTGTGGTATGGTGTGGTATTGTGTGGTATGGTGTGGTATGGTGTGGTATGGTGTGGTATGGTGTGGTATGGTGTGGTATGGTGTGGTATGGTGTGGTATGGTGTGGTATGGTGTGGTATGGTGTGGTATGGTGTGGTATGGTGTGGTATGGTGTGGTATGGTGTGGTATTGTGTGGTATGGTGTGGTATTGTGTGGTATGGTGTGGTATGGTGTGGTATGGTGTGGTATGGTGTGGTATGGTGTGGTATGGTGTGGTATGGTGTGGTATGGTGTGGTATGGTGTGGTATGGTGTGGTATGGTGTGGTATGGTGTGGTATGGTGTGGTATGGTATTGAAACCGTAAATAAATATCGTATGCAATAGTGTACGCTACTGACTGGCACACTGCGCTCTCGGCGTAGACACAAAGTTATTCTTGCATTTACTGCATGTCGGCGGCTTATCGTAGGCTACCTCGCAGTTAGACATGGACGAACTGTCTGAGAGTAACGGGGCAGCAAAATTAGAGTCGTAATTATGTATTACAATAATAACTGAAATTAACCGAAACTTAGCTAAATCGAATGAAAAAAAATATAAATGTTACGGGAATACGAAAAGCGGGCCCCATATTGTGGATCCCGTGCAGTGGGCTCCTCGTCGTTAGCCCCATGTCGTGGAGCTTGCTTACGGCATGGCGAAACACCAACCCAGACACTCGGTGCTGTCGTCTTTCAAAACGTAACTGGAAGTACAGTTGATGCAGACACTTGGGTCTCCGGATATTGTGTCCGTGCAATGTTGGCAATTATCGAATGTCAACTCACCGCAAGCTGTAATTAATGAGGAAGTAAGGACCGGGTGGGGTGGGGTGCAGAAATACACGGATATAGATCTGAAGAACAACTTGGATTCGATGTATAAAATCACTCTATTGAGATCATATAACAACTGGTTTATTTTATCCTATAAGATTATATCATTATTAAAAGATTTCTATTTTTTTTATAATCACGGGAAGTTATATATCGTAATCATACTCGGATGTTGGAAAATCTATTCAACACTAACGGGTGCATAGTTTATCTGCGGAAATTCCGTATCCGGGTTTACAATCGAGGCACGCGAGCCTGGGTGGAGATCCGGTACAACGTTCACAGCTCGACGGACAGTCTATAAATAGCAAATTCCTAGTTTATGTTTTAGTCTTAAAGGGATTCAACCAAAGGCATAGTTGTTAAGGTAAATGTAAAGGTTAATATTAAGGTTAAGGTTAAGGTTAAGGTTAGTGTTAGTTTTAATGTTAAGGTTAAGTTAATGTTAAGTTAATGTTATGTTTATGTTAAGATTATGGTTGAGGTTGAGGTTAAGGTTAAGGTTAAGGTTAAGGTTAAGGTTAAGGTTAAGGTTAAGGTTAAGGTTAAGGTTGAGGTTGAGGTTGAGGTTAATGTTAAGGTTAAGGTTAATATTATGGTTAAGGTTAAGGTTAAGTTTAAGGTTAAGGTTAAGGTTAAGGTTAAGGTTAAGGTTAAGGTTAAGGTTAAGGTTAAGGTTAAGGTTAAGGTTAAGGTTAAGGTTATGGTTAAGGTTAAGGTCGAGGTTGAGGTTGAGGTTAAGGTTTAGGTTAAGGTTAAGGTTAAGGTTAAGGTTAAGGTTAAGGTTTAGGTTAAGGTTAAGGTTAAGGTTAAGGTTAAGGTTTAGGTTAAGGTTAAGGTTAAGGTTAAGTTTAAGGTTAAGGTTAAGGTTAATGTTAAGGTTAAGGTTAAGGTTAAGGTTAAGGTTAAGGTTAATGTTATGGTTAAGGTTAAGGTCGAGATTGAGGTTGAGGTTAAGGTTTAGGTTAAGGTTAAGGTTAAGGTTAAGGTTAAGGTTGAGGTTGAGGTTAAGGTTAAGGTTAAGGTTAAGGTTAAGGTTAAGGTTAAGGTTAAGGTTAAGGTTAATATTAAGGTTAAGGTTAAGGTTAAGGTTAATGTTAAGGTTGAGGTTAAGGTTGAGGTTAAGGTTAAGGTTAAGGTTAAGGTTAAGGTTAAGGTTAAGGTTAATATTAAGGTTAAGGTTAAGGTTAAGGTTAAGGTTAAGGTTAAGGTTGAGGTTAAGGTTGAGGTTAAGGTTAAGGTTAAGTCGCTCGATACTCTTTATACCGCTATGCTGTGTGGATGAAACAACCGTAAATAATGTATTATTAGTACTTTATCATTTGCATTAAGTATCATCCACTAACGGTTGCAACGGTTGTTACCGTCCAAAGCGTATTCGTGTTTGCATTTCGTACAGGTCATCGTGCCCTGGTCATCTCTGCAATCCAGGCAGTTGGTGGGGCAAACTGAACGGAGCGAAATTGTTTTTTATATATATCTACAGTTAGAAGTGGCGGGCTCGGTATAGTGTACACTGTATACTGTACATTATATGATCTACTCGATATAGTATATACAGCACAGTGTACAGTTTATAGTATATACTGTACATTGTACACTGTTCACTGTACACTATACAGTATACATTACAATATCTATTCTGTATATCATACCGCTATTGTATACAATTCAGCGAATATGAATTGGTGTAAATTACAGTCGACCTCACTAACTTGAACATATTTCTAAGTTCAGTTTGTAGTTTTCATCGCAGTCGTTGCACTCGAGTTCTTTTAGGTCATTCATTTCGCATTTGGGGCAATGCGACGGGCACTCTAAGGAGTTACGGGCGAGTGAAGCAAAGTTGGGAGGTTTAGGGAGGTCGTGTTATGGGACGAAGGGTTGGACGTGAGCGGGGATAAAAGATCGGATTAATGCGTTAACACGTACGACATCATAGCAGGGTGTAGGTTAGTTGGCAGTTACAAGTATGTATACGATAGGAGGAGTAATCGTAGAATTAATAGATATAACTTTGGATTGGGGACTGAATAGTGAGTAACGTGTTGAGGAAAAAGGAAAATGGACAGATGATGAATGTGTCTTAAATATAGAAGTATGTAGAATTAAGATATTCGGAAAGATAAGATAAGGGAATTTAAAAGAAAATTTACTAATTGTTGACAGTTATTAGAAGTTCAAGGGAACTATTGGATATAGCTAATGAAAGTAAAGTGATAAAGGTTATCATAAGTCTGGATAAGATAAGAAAGCAATACAGGTGCAAATAAGATGCGCTGTAGACGTTGAGGGCTAGTAGACGATGAACACCTGTGACTGGACCAAACACACACAACATGAGAAGTAAGAGGGAGTTTACCAACGGAGAAGAACTAATTAGTCATAAGGATAATTATGTTCAACAACTCCAGATATATACATGCGGGGTTAGTTTTTTTATCGGGCAGCGGATATATAAATAGATAAGTAGATATAAATAGATAGTTAGTAGATATAAATAGATAGTAAGTAGATATAAAGAGGTAGTAAGGAAATATAAATATATAGTAAGGAAATATAAAGAGGTAGTAAGTAGATATAAATAGGTAGTAAGTAGATATAAATAGGTAGTAAGTAGATATAAATAGGTAGTAAGTGGATATAAAGAGGTAGTAAGGAAATATAAATATATAGTAAGGAAATATAAAGAGGTAGTAAGTAGATATAAATAGGTAGTAAGTAGATATAAATAGGTAGTAAGTAGATATAAAGAGGTAGTAAGGAAATATAAATATATAGTAAGTAGATATAAATAGGTAGTAAGGAAATATAAATAGATAGTAAGGAAATATAAATAGGTAGTAAATAGATATAAATATGTAGTAAGTAGATATAAAGAGGTAATAAGGAAATATAAATAGGAAGTAAGGAAATATAAAGAGGTAGTAAGGAAATATAAAGAGGTAGTAAGTAGATATAAATAGGTAGTAAGTAGATATAAAGAGGTAGTAAAGAAATATAAATATATAGTAAGGAGATATAAATAGATAGTAAGGAGATTTGACCTTGACATGTCCCATCTTCTACAATTGCAAAGTATTCATTGCATCCATTGTCCAGGCACCTCAGAACAGAATCGAAATAATCACAAGAATGACAATTTTCTGGGCAGGCTGTAGATAATATACATTATAGTCGGACATATTATAGTAAATGTTTAGGACATTATAGTCGGACATATTATAGTAATTGTTTAGGACATTATAGTCGGACATATTATAGTAAATGTTTAGGACATTATAGTCGGACATATTATAGTACATGTTTAGGACATTATAGTCGGACATATTATAGTAATTGTTTAGGACATTATAGTCGGACATATTATAGTAAATGTTTAGGACATTATAGTCGGACATATTATAGTAATTGTTTAGGACATTATAGTCGGACATAGTATAGTAAATGTTTAGGACATTATAGTCGGACATATTATAGTAATTGTTTAGGACATTATAGTCGGACATATTATAGTAAATGTTTAGGACATTATAGTCGGACATATTATAGTAAATATTTAGGACATTATAGTTGGACATATTATAGTAAATGTTTAGGACATTATAGTCAGACATATTATAGTACATGTTTAGGACATTATAGTTGGACATAATATAGTACATGTTTAGGACATTATAGTCAGACATATTATAGTACATGTTTAGGATATTATAGTCGGACATATTATAGTAAATGTTTAGGACATTATAGTCGGACATATTATAGTACATGTTTAGGACATTATAGTTGGACATATTATAGTAAATGTATAGGACATTATAGTCGGACATATTATAGTAAATGTAATTAATTGGAATAGGCGAATATCCGAACAGGTTGAGTAGGTATGTACCATATGGTACACGTTAACGTAACTATCTATACAAGTAGAGCTATCGAATTCCTAGACAATGGAAGCATTACAATAGAGTGTGTGTTCTCTATACCGCTCTTAATATGTCACACATCGGAATAGGTGGTGTAGGAGCGATTATAAATACATTTTGGGTTACTTGTGTTAACGTGTGCCTGCATATGCGGCCCAGTTGAAGTCGACTACTCAATCGATTACTCGATCAACTATTCAATCAACTACTTTACTTTTACAAAGTCTACTCACCGACGCATTCGTCTTTATCCGAGTGTTTCACGAACTTGGATTTACACGACGTACAAGTGGTTTTTCCTTCGCTGTAAGAACATCCGTCACATGATCGAGGACATACTGTGGGGTGGCGGTGAGTTCACAGCGGGGTCATAGCGGGGTCATAGCGGAGTCGATATTTCATATAAATCATTGAAAACGTTAAAGGTTTAAACGCCGTTAACGGGCATTGAAAGTTATCTCTATTTATCTATTGAAAGCTTTATAATATCTCTTTATTTATCTATATATATATATATATATATATATATATATATATATATCTATTGAAAGCTATCTCTATCATAATGTCCCATTTATCCGTCTATCGATGACCACACCATAGTTCCTGTTTACCAAATGACATTGAGTACATTTGTACACCCACACGCCTGAACACATATTATAATCATACTTTCTAAAGTATTGTTTAGTAACTAGTGAATTGATATTATGTGTATTAGTTTGATATGCATTATTGTAATTATATGAGTATTGGCGTATACGTGTTATTTTATATCATATTTAGCGGTAAATATGTTGATTAGATACGAGTAAATTCCGTATTGCATTACTAACGTCTACATCTCGGCTTCGAACCGGAAGTGTCCAGGGTATATTTCTTTCGATCCACGCACTGAGTGCATAAATTACTTTCGCTGACACATTCGCAATTGGCCGAACATGCTGAAAAAGGAATAGAATGACTCTAATACCCTGTAACCTAAACCATATAATATATAATACATAACCTTTTCTCTATACTATATGCTCTATATTCTATACTCTATGTTATTTACTCTATATAGATGACTCAATTAATGGTACTCCATAATATCGCTAACAACATCGCAATAAAATTCTAGTGATTCATCTAATTGAATTGTTAAGTTACCATATTGTACAAAAATATTACTTTAGTTATAAAAAGAATGATCAAATTTAATCAACTAATACATTTTCTATTTTGATAGCTACATTTTTAGGAAAAAATAAAGTTACGATATTTTAAAAAATTCTAATTTCCATATCTACCGAGAACTAATAATTAATGAAAATATTCTACAACACAAAACACATTTTTAATAATAATGTTCTTTTGTAAATTAATAATTAAATTTCAATTTAATTTACTTTAATTTACAATTATGCATTCTACAGTTATTAAATGTACTACAAACATTTGCAGAACTTCTTGCCAGTTGGTTTGTAGTACTGAGTTTTTACTGCATCTCTGCACATTATACAATCATTAACATCGCATGTTTTACAGTTAGATTCACAAGCTGTAAATATATGCAATAATACAGTTATATTATTATTATTATTACTATTATTTTTATTATATTTATTACTATTATTATTATATTTTTATTATAATTATTATTACTATTATTATTATTATTATTATTATTATTATTATTATTATTATTATTAGCAGTAGTAGTAGTAGTAGTAGTAGTAGTAGTAGTAGTAGTAGTATTAGTAGTAGTAGTAGTATTACTAAGCTATCAAATATTCATTAATAACAATTATTTGTTAATCGGTTATTATCGTTAATAATATGAGTATATATATATATATATATATATATATATATATATATATATAAATATATATATATATACATATATATATATATCCCAATCAGTTAATTAAATTATATTTAAAGTTACTATTTTTAATATGCAGTCAATATTTTCTAACTTATTCAAGGTTAGTGAAATATATTGACTCACACACACACACACACCTACTCATACACATACATACACACACACACACACACACATATATATATATATATATATATATATATATATATATATATATTTATATTATCATCATCATCATCATCATCTTCACCATTATTATTATTATTAGTTACACGCATAATTAGAATATTCAACTTACCTTTACACTCATTATTTAAATCATAAAATCCATCTGCGCACTGAGTACAGTCCGTGCTAGTTGCACACTTCAAACAATTTGACCTGCAGCCTGAGTTAAGTAATCATGAAATAGTGAACATTTGCTAATCTATCATTATGACGTCGTATTTGACCAGCACTAAATAATTACATTAATCAATTACTATCAATTTTATATAATGTAATGTAGTATACTGCACAAATACTTAACAAATCTGTTCAATATATACATATATATATATATATATATATATATATATATATATATTTATTTATTAACAAATACTAACGAAATCATTAAACTATATAAAATTATATTATATTATATGGAAATATTCACAATCCATTTTAATATTTTCTAATTATAGATATTTATAAAAATTAGCGAATGTCATGCATGTAGCATTTATGATGTAGAATGTACATTACATACTAGTCATTTCATGGTTATTCGAAGAATACAAATTCCATATTTAATGTTCGTAATATGATATAACATCGCATACTATCTGATGAGGAAATATATTTGTGCAATTCTAATCCTGAGAATTAATGCAAACACACACGCACACAAACATACACATACATACCCATATACACACATACATACACATACACACACGTACACAAACAAATACACACATACACATACATACACACACGTACACACATACACACACGCACAAATACACACATACACACATACATACACATGCACACATACACACACATACATACACATACGCACATACATACACACATATACACACACGTACACACATACACACACGTACATACACATATACACACGCACACGCACATACAAACACACACAAATACACACATACACACACATACATACACATATACACATACACATACACACACATACACATACATACACGTACACACACATACACATACATACACACACATACACACATATACATACACACACATACATACACATACACACACGTACACACATACACACACATAAACACACGTACACACATACACACACGCACACAAACATACAAACACACACAAATACACACATACACACACATACATACACATGCACACATACACACACATACATACACATACGCACATACATACACACACATACACACGTACACACATACACACACGTACACACACATATACACACGCACACGCACATACAAACACACACAAATACACACATACACACATACATACACATATACACATACACATACACACACATACACATACACGTACACACATACACACACATACACACACATACACACACATACACACACACACACATACACACACGTACACAAACATACAAACACACATAAATACACACATACACATACATACATACACATACACACATACACACACATACACACACATACACTGCCATACACACATACATACATACACACACATATACACACATACACACATATAGACATATACACACATACACACACATACACACACATACACACATACACACACATACACAAACATATACACACATACACACATACATATATATATACACACATACCCACATATACACACACACATACACACACATACACACACATATACACGCATACACACGCATACACACATACACACATACACACACATATACACGCATACATAAGTGCAAATAACGTATAAAAACTTGTATAAAAACTTAATATAATTCGTGGGATTACTTACTCTCACAAAAGTCATTGTTCTTGTAGTATCCATCTTTGCATTCTCCGGCCATGCAGATAGGAGAATCGCTATTGATCTGTTTGTCGCACTTTTTGCAGTTTTCCGGACACTCTGAGAACGAACGTATCGGGTTAAAGTTCAAATGTAAAGAGCGTTACGATTTGTACTTTTACGCGGTAATCGCTCAAGGAGGATTCTTATTATAATTAATTATCATTTAGTTTGCTCATAATATATTTCGATTTATAATTACATGTATTCTATTTATAATTGTTTTGATTTCATTTACCTTATTACGATGAACGAGTAGAGCATAGAGACGCCATGCACTAAATGTGCGCAGTGTACACCTAAACAATGCGTACGATAGAAGCCATTCCCTAGTTACAATCGTTACACGCTGACGTAAGTACTAACTGATACAGGAAAACAAGTTCGCCGAAGGAGATGCGTAACCGTCTTTACAAATTTGGCACGACATTTCGTATTTCACAATATCAATCGTGTCGCAATTACTAATGTTTCCTGGAAATAAATGTACTTGCCTTACTTAGGGAATGTCGGAGTTGACCAAAGGCATGTTAACGATCTCACCGGATGAGAAAGTTTTGAATCCGTTAAAATCATTGTGACAAATTATTCAACAATAAACTAATAGAATTGTAAGATTACGATACAAATACCCGATTCTCACTAATTAAAAAAAATCAATTATTTGATAGATGTATTCAATATATAAATATATATATATATATATATATATATATTTATTTATTTATTTATTTATATATCTATATAAAGGATATATAATCGGGGATATATTATATTTCCGACTTATTGATATTTTTAGAGATCTGATATAAGTATCATTACACCATTATTCTAACCACAGCAACTGTTACACTAACGTATGCATCTTTTTCTCACGTTTCCTTTAGACATCGTGTATCCCTCCTTGCAAGCAGTGCACAGGTCTACTTCGTCTTTACATTTACAGTTTGCGTGGCACGCCAGAGCTGATTATTTATTTTTATTATTTATTATACACAAAATATGGGAACATTAATTTTAGTGCGCCGACGAATTCGATGATTGTAAAACTAAAAGGGAATCATAACAATCAAAAACAAAAATTTGATAAATAATATTTAATATGTAAATTATAATTGTTAGGACTTTAGTAAATTAGTTTTTCCAGTAATAATAATGTATAGTTATTGATTGCACTCCATAAAAATGTATGAGAAAGCTGCGTAGCTATATAATTTGTATATAATTTGTATTGTTTGTACGTAGTCAAAAGATATCAGTTTTATTAAAAATAATATAAATAAGGAAGTTGGAGGTTGACAGATTTTATATTTCCGTTTAATAAGTTATTTTCTTATAGAGTTAGTCAATATTGATAAATAGGAACTATTATTTATGAATTTATATAGAATACGTAAATTACTGATACTTCAAACTACTCTACTACTAGTTAATACATTCAAATTGACCAGACTTGATTTAACGGCCTTGCGATATGCATATATTTGGTTTGCTACAATTTAATAACATTTTTTTAATAAGTCAGTTTTCGCAATAGTAAAAAAATGTAATATTGGATATGCGTGACGAGTAATGAATACATCGACTATTGTTTTATGGTACTGCACGATTTTAAGCCACTAATATAGATAAAGGATTCCGTAATATTCTTATGCTCGCTTTACAGTGAATACGTATCACATACTGACCATCGCACGTCGGTGTCCTAGACGGACCGTAAGAGTCCTGACAATCCACGCACTCGTAGGCGGAATTCTCGTCCTCTTTATGGCACTTCTCACAACGCTTGAATTTCTCATCACACGCTGCGGTGGTCAAGCGAATTTAGACTAGAGTTAAACGTGTTTCATAGGTGTATATATATACACTACTTTGTTGTTTAATTTTCATAATTAAGATGATTAGTTAAACTATAGTATAAATATATATATATATATATATATATATATATATGAATATGAATATCGTATACACCAAAATGACTCTATAAAAAGAAGATTCAGACAATGTAAGGACATCCCTAATGAAGAGCTAACCAACGCACTCTTTACCGTCGGTCAAGGCGTACTTAATTTCGCATATATCACAGCTCGACTCGCCGCCGCATGTCTTGCAGTTCGAAGTGCACGCTGCGGGAAACGGAAACTAGATTAATGCGCGAGACGAGGAATAGACGCGAAAAGCGTTAAACGCCGGAAGTGGATCCTATTCGCTGACGCCGGTGAAATGGATGGGTACGGGGTTGGACGGAATTCGTTTGACGAAGTTGTCGTACGGGAACACTTCTTAACATAGCCGACTTAACGAACTCGTGCAAACGCCGGTGACCACCGCGAGTCCTTGTAACGGTTTGCAAGTTAAGCAAGTTGCGGATCCGTCTTGATTATCGCCGGAACAAGTTTCACAAAGTTTCGGACATTCTGTTAACGAAAACCGTTCTTAGGAATATGTTCGAAATGTACGCGGAT